>CM054060.1:125923454-126360458 GCA_028641055.1 Alopecurus myosuroides
CTAACAAGAAAGAAAGATCATGGAATAGTATATCTACATGCAACTCCCTCTTTTCTACTTAAGTCTCAACGTATTGTTGCTACTGACCAATACTAAGTTTGCCAAAACCAACTAGATTAACTTGATGTTTCAATATTGATACCAATACTAATAGCAAGATCAACCATATAACAAATATTGCAAACTAAAATAAAGTGTAGAAAGTGAATGATGAAACTTCTCATTAATATTCCATTACGACAACTCAAACCAAGGGATACATCGATAACCAACTAAAGGAGAGATACTTCCATACTGCAAACCATCATATATGATAACTTCTCTACTCATGATATGACTCTACTAAAAAGTAAAAGATGAAAGATAAAGGTGTGATACCGTGGCACTCCCCCAAGCTTGGAACAAGCTAGGGGGATGCCAATACCAATGACGAATTATTTCTTTCGTGGTGGTGGTGAATCCTTCCCATCATCAAAATTCCAAGGTAAAGGCTCTCCATCAACAAAAGATGTCTTGGTCTCCAATATCCTGAAACTAGCAACAGAACTTATACATTTAAACCTGTTCTCATACTCACAGTTCTGATTCTGCACATCGTAGAGTTGTGCTTGTAATTTGTTGGTGGTCATGGTGAGTGAGAAAATATCCTCCCAAAGCATTAAAATATCCTTCTTGTGCTCGGCGATCAGTTCTGTCTTTATTCTGTGGATGATGTCCACTTCACGCTCCATCATCTTATTGTACCTAAAGACTTCTTGCTCCAGCTCTTCCCTCCTAGCTTCTAGATTGCCTTCTCCTTTAGGGACCCAAACATCTTCTTCTGCACCACCCCAACCTTGAGCAGCAACTCCTTGGGATGCATCTTCAACTCGTTCATGTATGGGTTGACGTCGTTCACAAAGAAATTGTCTTTGGGAGGTTCGGAAGAGGACATCATGGCTCTAAAGCTGAAAATGAAATCTGGGAGAAACTTATCAAAATAGAAACATGACGAGGAAACGATATAAGGACCTCGCGGGGTCCGGGGGATTAAATAGCAGAAACATACGTAACGAAAGGAAGGTGAAAGTCGAAAACGGGTCGAAGAGGGGCTCTGGGGCACCCACACCATAGCCAGGCGCAGCCAGGGATGGGCCCGTGCCCAGGCATGGTGTGGTTCCTTCGGGCACCGTCTCCTACCCCTCTTCAGCTCAATATTTTTCATATTTTCCATAAAAGATAAAAATAAAAGTTGGAAAGTGGTACGCGAACTTTTTCTTAATAGAACTGTTACCTATTCGAAAACGGACTCTGCAGATTCTGGACTCTTCCCTCTAATAAACTTCTCCGAGGAGTCATTACTTGAATAATATCAACATCTTAATCACAAGAATCCCTGGAAATATAATGTTTGATTCTTTGCATATTTACCAATTGTGTAGTGTTATCTTTAAGGGAAGCAATTTTGATTGCCCCCGAATGATACACTTCTTCAATAACATAAGGTCCTTCCCATCTTGAGAGTAATTTTCCTGCAAAAAATCTGAGAAGAGACCTATACAATAGAACTTTCTCACCAACATGAAACTCTGTTTTAAGAATTCTCCTATCATGCCATTGTTTAAATTTCTCTTCAAATAGTCTAGCATTTTCATAAGCTTCACATCTCCATTCATCTAAAGAACTCAAATCAAGCATTCTTTTCTTACTAGCAAGTTTAAAATCTTTATTAAGTTCTTTCACTGCCCAATAAGCTTTGTGTTCTAATTCTAAAGGCAAGTGACAAGCTTTTCCATAAACCATTTTATAAGGAGACATACCCATATGAATCAGCGATTCTTTAAGCCCATAAAGCATCATTCAACTTCTCAGACCAATTTTTCCTAGATTAATTAACAGTCTTTTGCAAGATAGATTTACTTTCTCTATTTGATAGTTCTACTTGCCCACTGGTTTGAGGATGATAAGTGATGGGCGTGTAACAGACGTTCGTTGGGAGACCCCAAGAGGAAGGTATGAAGAGCACGATAACAAGTTTCCCTCAGAAAGAAACCAAGATTGAATCGACCAGTGGGAGGAAGGAGTAACTTCAGAAGGTTGATGCAACTGAGATGGCAGGGTGCACTACTGGTTCAGCAGCAACGTGGAACCTACACAACACAAACAATTCACTTTTCCCCCAACGAAGCAGTGATGTTGTCAATCTCACCGGTTTTGCTGATAACAAAGAGGTTAAATGTATGGTGTGGAAAATAGTATGATAACAGTATGAAAACAGTACCAGTAGTGTGAAAACAGTGGAAGCACTGTGTGAACAATGGAAACAATGTGTGCATTATCAAAATGAGAAAATGGACCGGGGTCCACAGTTCACTAGAGGTGTCTCTTCATAAAAGATAGCTAACATGCGTGGTAAACAAATTACAGATGGGCAATTGACAGATAAAGAACATGAATGCCATAAATATTACTATGAGATTCATGCGGGCATTACAACAAAATACATAGATCGTCATCCAACTGCATCTATGACTAATAATCCACCCTTCGAATATCGTCCGAACAAACGTTGGGTATTAAGTTGCAAGCAACAGATAATCACTGTAAGCAAGGTGTGTAATGTAAACAATGTAAATTAAGTAAACATTGTTGTTTTCTCCCTAATGGCAACAACACATCCTCCATCCGTCATGTTTCTGTCACTCGAGCACAGATGCAAAGGAGGTATGAACCCACTATCGAGCATAAATACTCCCTCTAGGAGTCGCTAGCATCTACTTGGCCAGAGCATCTACTAAAAACGAGAGCATGCAAGATCATAAATAATATACACATGAAGATAACATGATAGATTGATAATCAACAGACATAGCATTCAATAATCATAGGATCCCAGCAAACACAACATGTAGCATTACAAATAGATGATCTCGATCATATGAGGCAGCTCACAAGATCTAAACTGAGGCATAAGGTGGAGATTACAACCATCTAGCTACTGCTATGGACCCGTAGTCCAGGGATGAACTACTCACGCATCACTCCGGAGGCGGGCATGGTGGTGTAGACCCCTCCGGTGATGAACTCCTCTCCTGGAAGGGTGCCGGGGAGAGCTCCAGAACCCTCCCGATCTCGGGTTGACGATGACGACAGCCTCGGGTGTTTCTCGGGACGAAATGGTATATTTTTAGGATTGACGTATCGGGGGGAATAAATATGCGAAAGGGCGATGGCGGTGGATGCCCGAGGGGCCCACACCACCCCCAGGCGCAGCCAGGGGCGCGTCGCCCTGTGGTGTGGCCCCCCTGTGGCCCCTGATGTCTACGCACGCTTCTATTCTTGTAGACAGTGTTGGGCCTCCAAGTGCAGAGGTTTGTAGAACAGCAGCAAGTTTCCCATAAGTGGGTCACCCAAGGTTTATCGAACTCAGGGAGGAAGAGGTCAAAGGTATCCCTAGTGATTCAATGCTTAGAAACAAGGCCTAGGGATTATACTTTCACTAGTGGACACTCTCAACAATGATGACATAATTGAATGCATAAATATCATCTCTTCACTATGCTACTATGAACCACTCTCCGGTCGAATAACAAACACCAATCCATTACGTAGGGCTACAAAGCACACCTTAAAGTCGCATTCCCATGTCTAGTTAACCCCACACTATCAACTTGAGCACCCTAGAAGGTACTAGACAAACACCACAATTTCATAGGGTCATCCAATACAAGATATAAATATCATGCTAAACCACACGGTGCACACACTGTCACCTTTACACCATGATCAAAGTGTCTATGGGGATCTCATAACAAAACCACTCGAGTAGCATAACAGATGAAGAGTAACATCTACTAATTCAACTAGATTACAAAGCTCACGATCACATAAATATCACATCATGGGGGAGAAAGATGAAACACATAGCTACCTGTAGATCCCTCAGCCCCGGGGGAGAACTACTTCCTCCTCATCATAGGAGACAGCAACGTCGATGAAGATGGCGGTGGAGTCGACGGAGATGGCTCCAGGGGCACTTCCCCATCCCGGTAGAGTGCCGAAACAAAGATTTATGTCCCCCGAAACATGTCGGCAGCGGCGGCGGAGCTACAAAACTTTCCGTGGAAGCGGTCCGATATCTTTAGGGTTTATGAATCGGGGGCATATATAGGCGAAAGGGCGATGGCGGTGGGCGCTCGAGGGGCCCACATCACCCCCAGGTGTGGCCAGGGGTCCACCCGCGCCCAGGCATGGTGTGGGGGCTCCAGGTCCCCCCTCCGGGTCTCTTCGGGACTTCGTGGAACCTTCGGGAATTCTAAGACTTCCAGGCTTCGAATTTTCCAATTCCAAAAATATTTCCAAAACAACTTTTCTGAAACTAAAAACAGTAGAAAATAGGAACTGGCTCTGTGGCATCTTGTCAATAGGTTAGTCCCGGGAAATCGATAAAATGGCATAAAGTGTAAGGAAAACATGTAGCATATGGCATGAAAACAACATGGAACATCAGAAATTAAGGATACGTTTATGACGTATCAAAATCCCCAATCTTAGTTCCTACTCGTCCTCGAGTAGGTAAACGATAAAAACATATAATTTATGAGGTGACATGCTACCAACATAAACTTTATCATCTAAATTGTAAAAGCATAAGCATATCTGAGATCATAGAACTTTAAACACAAGCATGATAGATATAATTCTAACAATGAAACATAGCAATCACTTTGCATCATGAAAAGTAACACAAATAAAATATCATGAATAATAATGCACTTGAAAGTTATATGTTTGTTTCAAGCATAGAGAAAACATAGCAATGTGATATTTCGCTTGTCCTTAAGAGTGGGGAAAAACATAAATGCCAACACACCTTCAAAGTTTAAGAGGAATAGTAGAGAAAATAATTTGAGAGGAAGTAATAACACATCATGAATCAATTAATAATGTTTCTGGGACAAATGCACATTAAACTTAGGATGGCAATTATGGTCTCTCAATTGTTCATAAAGTTAGAAGAAGGAGACTCAATATAAAAGTAAAAGAAAGGGCCTTCACAGAGGGAAGTAGGGATCACTCATGTGCTAGAGTTTTTTTTTTTGTAAATAGAGGTATTGAATACATTTTTTAGAGAGGTGTATGCTTATGTCAACGAATGGTAAACAGAAAATACAGTACTTCACAAGCCAACTAGACTTCACAAGGCTCCCATAGAAGGACGCATCTGGGTAGAAGGTCATCCCTGTTTCTCTTTTGTTTACACAATTATGCTTTGACTGATAAATTAGGAGCAAAAATAGTGAAGAGAATTTGTTGTATTAATTTGGGGCTGGGCACCCCGCTGCCAGCTCTTCTATCAATTGGATAAGACGATAAAGCCACTAGTCCAGGGTGTGAAAGTCCAATCAACAAGTGAGATAAAGATTCTCTATTTACGTCCTCATGAGCTAAAACAGGAGCACAAAACAGCAGTAATTTTGAAGCTTTTAAACATAACACATGAACAATTTACTTTGGAGTGGCAATTAAATACCACATGTAGGTAGGTATGTGATACGTCCATTTTGCATCACTATTTTATATCATAATTTGCTGTTATTCATCGATATATTTCGTGTTATGATGCATCCCTTATGTTATTTTATCTTATTTTGCATGTTTCATAATTTTTGGAGAATAAACACCGGGACCAGAAATCTGATGGAAAAAGCACTGTCGAGATACCATATTTCAGAAGATTAGAAGAAGAAGAAGAAGAAGAAGAGGGACACCGGGGGGTGTCTTAGAGGTTCAGAGGAGGAGTCCAGCCAGAAGGGGAGCCAGAGGGGGCCACCAGGGGCCCACACCATGAGGTGGCGCCCCCTGGCCGCGCCACCAGGTGGTGTGGCAACCCTGGCCCACCTCTGGGGGATATCTTTCGCGTACTTGGCCCCCAAGGAGCCCGGAGCTTCATTCCATCATCGAAGAATTATTCCACCGCCGCCGCGGGACGGAAAACACCCGAGAGAGAAAAGCTCTCTGGTAGGGAGAAATCTGCCGGGGAAATTCCTCTCCGGAGAGGAGATCATCGCCATCGTCACCGTCATCACTCCGGGCATCATCAAGATCGTCATCATCATCATCATCACCACCAGAACCATCACCCTCATCATACACCGTCATCCCGCTGTAACAATTAGGGGCCTCTATCGTTGTTTTACATTAGATCTCTCTCCCGGTGTGGATTACTTGTTAGTAGTTGATGCTTGTGATTATCGGTGTTTGCACTTTATGACCAGATTGTTATCATCCATTATATAACCTCTGATTATGATCCATGTGATGTCTTGTGAGTAGTTCATGTTGTTCTTGAGGACATGGGATAAGTCAAGTTGTTAGTAGTGAAGTAATGTTGAGTAATATTTAACGGTTTGATATTTAAGTTGTGGTGTTATTCTTCTAGTGGTGTCATGTGAACATCGACTACATGATACTTCACCATTTATGGGCCTAGGGGAATGCATCGTGTATTTGTCTACTAATTGTGGGGTTGCCGGAGTGACAGAAACCTAAACCCCCGTTAGGAAACCATTACACAGAGAGCGTAGGATCCCGGAGTTTAAAGCTGTGGTTAGATTTATTTCTTAATTACTTTTTTGTAGTTGCGGATGCTTGCAAGGGGTATAATCACAAGTATGTATTAGTCTTGGATGGGGCGGTACATTAGCATAGGTTCACCCACACAACACTTATCAAAACACTAAAGATTATTCAGCGGCATGAAAGAAAAGCACTTGACAGAAACCTCCTCTGTGTCCTCGAGAACGTTTGTTAATCATAAGTAAACCCACCGGCTTGTCCTTCGCTGAAGAAAGGATTGGGACACTTGATGCAATTATTATTACTTCATTTTATTTACTCGCACTTTATTTATCTGCAATATCAAAAGACCCTACAAATTTATCTTTCAGTATTTGCAGTTATTCCTTCATCGAAACTGCTTGTCAACACCTTCTGCTCCTCGTTGGGTTCGACACTCTTATTTATCGAAAGTACTACGATACGCCCCCTATACTTGTGGGTCATCAAGACTATTTTCTGACGCCGTTGCCGGGGAGTGAATCGCTATTGGGGAGTGGAATTGATAAAGGATGCTTCTGTTGTAAGTGATGTTTTTATTACTGTCTACTGCTTTATTACACTATTTTTGGATCTTCTTTTGAGCCCTTATTTGCGCTGCTGCCACTGCTAGGTTAGTAAGTGACCCACCGCCTGATGATTTGGATCCTTATAAAATACCTATAAAGATTGTTAAACATGTTATGAATAACTGCTATTCAGGTTATGGAACTAACCATCCTGGCGATCATTTGCTCTTTTTACATGAATTATGCGAGTTGTTCAAGTGTGCAGGTATTACAATGGGCCAAGTGAAGAGGAAATTATTCTCTATATCATTGACAGGCCGAGCCGCTAAATGGTTCAAACTGCTGAAAAATAGCCAGACTATTGGATGGGAGGAAATTGTACCTCTCTTTTATTCTAAATTCTATCCTCCCAGTGAAATTCATAGAGATCGAAATTATATATATATAATTTTTGGCCTCATGAAGGATAGAGTATTGCCCAAGCGTGGGGGATATTGAAGTTACTAATTCTCAAATGCCCCATTCATGAGCTCCCCGGTAATATTGTTATTAATAATTTCTATCCAAGGCTTTCTCTTCATGATTAGGATTTATTGGATGCTTCTTGTTTTGGATCATTTACACGTCTGAAGGATGAAGCTAAATGGGATCTTCTTGAACGTATTCAAGAAAACACTGAAGGATGGGAGAATGACAAAGGTAGAAAGTCAGGTATAAATTATGATTATGAATGCATTAAAACTTTTATGTCATCCGATGATTTTCATAATGTTAGTATTGTTTATGGTCTTGATTCTCAAGTTGCTGCAAAATTATATAAGTCTTTTGCTTCTTATATTGACATTCCCAAAAAGGAATGGGATAAGTACCATGCGCCTTATAAATATATTGTTGATTGTGTTCCTGCTAGAGATATAGAAGTTCATACCGTTGATTCTATTGTGCCTAAACCTTATATTGAGAAAATGCCTTTCCCTGCTAAGGTAAAAGAACATTCTATGTTAGCTAGTGTGGTTAATAAAAGTGCAAGGAAACCTGGAGAACCCGAGGAACAAATAACCGTAGAGCCTATAGTAGCAATAGTAAAGGACCTTGTTTCTGAAAATGTAGAAGAGGGACACATTATATTTTGTGAAGATGCTTCTAATATTGTCTCTCATCCTAGCAAATCTAGGAAACCTAGTGTTCCTGTGCTATTTGTTAGGTGATCATTGCTATTGTGGTCTGTGTGATATTGGTGCTAGTATTAGTGCTATTCCTTATGAGCTTTATAGAGAAATCATGCATGAAATTGGTTCTTGTGAACTTGAATACATTGATGTGATTATTCAACTTTTTAATAGGGAAACTATTTCTCCAATTGGTATTGTTAGAGATGTGGAGGTCTTATGTGGTAAAACTAAGTATCCTGTTGATTTTCTAGTACTAGGCACTTCTGCTAGTGATACTTGTCCTATTATATTTGGTAGACCTTTCTTAAACACTTGTGGTGCTGTTATAGATTGTAAAAAGGAGAAAATCCTTACAAAGTTTGATGGAGAGTCTTATGAATTTAATTTCTCCAAATTTGCTAAAGCACCTTATGAAGCTGAATTACCTAATGAGAATTATAGAGTTGAAAAATTGGCTGCTATTGCTCTTGCTCCTAACAATCCTTTGCAGCAATACATTGAAGACCACGAAAGTGATGTCTTTATGGAAGAAAGAAATGAAATTGAAGAGATTTTCCTACATCAGTCAGCGATGTTGAAACATAATTTACCGGTGGAAGACTTGGGGTACCACACTACCACCCAAGGAGGATCCTGTTTTTGATTTAAAGCCTTTGCCTGACAATCTTAAATATGCTCATATTGATGATAAGAAATTATATCCTGTTATTATTAGTTCTAAACTTTCTAGTAAAGAAGAGGAGAGATTATAGGGAATATTGAGGAAACACGGAGGTGCTATTGGTTATACTCTTGATGACTTGAAGGGGATTTCTCCTGCTATATGTCAGCATGCTATTAATATTGAACCTGATGCAAAGCCAGTTATTGAACATCAACGCCGTTTAAATCCTAAGATGAAGGATGTGGTAAGAAATGAGGTATTAAAACTCCTTGATGCTGGTATTATTTATCCTATTGTTGATAGTAGATGGGTTAGTCATGTGCATTTTGTCCCTAAGAAAGGAGGGATGACTGTTGTGCCAAATGAAAATAATGAACTTATTCCTCAAAGAGTAGTGGTTGGTTATAGGATGTGTATTGATTTTAGGAAAGTTAATAAGGTTACTAAGAAAGATCATTATCCCTTGCCTTTTATTGATCAAATGTTAGAGAGGTTGTCTAAGAAAACTCATTTTTGCTTTCTTGATGGCTATTCTGGGTTCTGTCAAATTGCTGTTAGAAAGCCTGATCAAGAGAAAACAACTTTCACTTGTCCTTATGGAACCTATGCTTATAGACGTATGACTTTTGGTTTATGTAATGCTCCTGCTACTTTTCAAAGATGCATGTCTGCTATCTTTTATGGTTTTTGTGAAGAAATTGTGGAAGTCTTCATGGACGATTTCTCCGTCCATGGAACTTCATTTGATAATTGTTTGTAGAATCTTGATAAAGTTTTGCAGAGATGTGAGGAGACTAATCTTGTTCTTAATTGGGAGAAATGCCATTTTATGGTTAATGAAGGAATTGTTCTTGGACATAAAATTTCTGAAAGAGATATTGAAGTTGATAGAGCTAAAGTTGAAGCCATTGAGAAAATGCCCTGTCCCAGGGATGTCAAAGGTATTCGTAGTATTCTTGGTCATGATGGTTTCTATAGAAGGTTTATTAAATATTTCTCTAAAATTTCAAAGCCTCTTACTAATCTTCTTCAAAAGGATGTACCTTTTGTTTTTCATTAAGATTGTAAAGAAGCTTTTGAAATTTTAAAGAAGGCTTTAATATCTGCCCCTATTGTTCAACCCCCTAATTGGAATTTACCATTTGAAATTATGTGTGATGCTAGTGATTATGATGTAGGTGTTGTTCTTGGACAGCGGGTAGATAAGAAGTTAAATGTTATTCATTATGCTAGTAAAACTCTTGATGCCGCTCAAAATAATTATGCTACCACTGAGAAAGAGTTCCTAGCTGTAGTTTTTGCTTGTGATAAATTTAGGCAGTATATTGTTGATTCTAAAGTTACTATTCATACTGATCATGCTGCTATTAAGTACCTTATGGGAAAAAAGATGCTAAGCCTAGGCTTATTAGATGTGTGCTTCTCTTACAAGAGTTTGATTTACATATTGGGGATAGGAAGGGTGCTGAAAATCCTGTTGGTGATAATTTGTCTAGATTAGAAAATATCTCTGATGATGCTACTCCTGTTAATAATAGTTTTCCTAATGAACAGTTGGCTGCAATAAAAGTGTGCTCTCAAGAGAGTCCATGGTATGTTGAATATGCTAACTTTATTGTTTCCAAGTATTTGCCTCCTACCTTTACAGCTCAGCAAAGAAGAAAATTATTTTATGATTTGAGGCATTATTTTTGGGATGACGCACACTTATATAAAGAAGGTGTTGATGGTATTATGCGAAGATGTGTTCCTGAAAATGAACAACGAGAGATATTGAGAAAATGTCATAGTAGTGCTCATGGAGGACATCACGCTGGAGATAAAACTGCACATAAGGTTCTACAATCAGGTTTTTATTGGCCTACTCTCTTTAAAGATGCTAGAAAGTTGATTTTATCTTGTGATCAATGTCAAAGGGTTGGAAATATTTATAGATGTAAAGAAATGCCTATGAATTATTCTCTTATTATTGAACCGTTTGATTGTTGGGGTTTTGAATTTATGGGTCCTTTCCCTCCTTCACAAGGCTACACTCATATTCTTCTTGCTGTTGATTATGTTACTAAATGGGTAGAAGCTATACCTACTAAAAGTGTTGATGGTGAAACCTCATTAAAAATGCGTAAAGACATTATTTTCCCTAGGTTTGGTGTGCCTAGATATCTTATGACTGATGGGGGTTCTCATTTTATTCATGGTGGTTTTAGAAAGACTCTTGCTAAATATGATGTTAATCATAGAATTTCCTCACCCTATCATCCTCAAACTAGTGGGCAAGTACAATTATCAAATAGAGAGATCAAATCTATCTTGCAAAAGACTGTTAACAAATCTAGAAAAAACTGGGCTAAGAAATTAAATGATGCTCTGTGGGCTTATAGAACTGCTTATAGAAATCTCATGGGCATGTATTCTTATAAAATGGTTTATGGAAAAGCTTGTCACTTGCCCCTAGAATTAGAACACAAAGCTTATTGGGCAGTGAGAGACCTTAATAGAGATTTTAAACTTAATGGTGAGAAAAGGTTGCTTGACTTAAGTTCTTTAGATGAATGGAGGAGTGAAGCATATGAAAATGCTAAGATCTTTAAAAAGAAAGTTAAAAGGTGGCACGATAAGAGAATTATTAAAGAGAATTTCATGTTGGTGAGAAAGTGCTATTGTATAGGTCTCGTCTCAGATTTTTTGCAGGAAAATTACTCTCGAGATGGGAAGGACCTTTTGTTATCGAAGAGGTATATCGTTCGGGGGCAATTAAAATTGTTTCCCTTGAAGACTACACTTCACAAGTGGTGAATGGCCAAAGACTCAAGCATTATATTTCTGGAGATCCTTATAATCAAAATGTTGATTGTATTCGAGCCATGATCCCAGAGGAATTTATTAAGAAGCATATTTCAGAAACTGTAGAGTCGGTTCTCGAATAGGTATCATTTTTGGTAAGAAAACGTTTGCGAAACATCTTCCAACTTTTATGTTTAATGTTTTTGGAAAATATGAAAAATACCGAGCCGAAGAAAAGTTGGAGAAGGTGCCCGGAGGCACCACACCATGAGGTGGCGCGGGGCCACTCTTGGCCGCACCAGCCTATGGTGTGGGCGCCCCGGAGCCCCTCTCCGACTTGTTTTCGACCTGGACTTTCCTTTCATTATGAAATTTTTTGCTATATAAGGTCCGTATATCATTTTCTCGCCGTGTTTCTGTTTCGAGCTGTTTCTGCCAGGATCTGTTTTTAGTTTTAGAAGCATCATGGTCTCTGCCAACAACAACAAGGGGAAGGGACCAAAGGAATATGATCTCCGAGACCCGGAGCCGGAGGAGGAGATCGAGAGTGGAGATGAAGGGGATGTAGAAGAAGACCCACGAGTGCATCCACGTGCCACAATCGCAAGCATTTGAGTGGTTGCAAAACCTCGCAAGCAAACGACAAGGATGAGCACCGGAGGGAAAGCCCCACGTCACTTCTTAGCTTCAAGGACACCCCTTTCAGGCATAAAGAAACCTTTCCGTACTTTAATTCATGAATATCAATCTAGGAGGTTACCCGAGGCAGATTTGCCTTCTTGCTAGGATAGGGATCGTTCTAACCGTGCAGATGAAGGAATCTCTCAACCTAAGGTAGAGTAAGGGGAAATCTTGGTGGTTGGGATTCACGGTATGCCAGACATGCAAACCATATTGATCACAATACAAAGGTGATGCGTATGCTTATGTTCACAATTGAAGATCTGAAGAAATCAATTGATAAGCTCATCGAGAAGGATTCACCACCACCACCGAAGAATTGATTCGTCATTGGTATTGGTATCCCCTTGGCTTATTCCAAGCTTGGGGGGAGTGCCGCGGTATCACATCACTATCTTTCATCTTTTTGCCTTTTTAGTGGAGTCATATCAGGAGTAGAGAAGTTATCATATAGGATGGTTTGTAGTATGGAAGTGTCTCTCCTTAGTTGGTTATCGTTGTATCCGTTGGTGTGAGTTGCCGGTTTGAAATATTAATGAGAAGTTTCATCATTTACTTTTTGTACACCTTATTTTATTTTTCAATTTCTGTCATATGGTTGAGCTTCTTGTTAGTATTTGGTATCACTCTGGAGATCATTAAGTTAATCTAGTTGGTTTTGGCAAACTTAGCTTGGGTCAGTAGAAATAATATTTTGAGATGCTAGTATAAGAAAGAGGATTTTGCCTATTAGCTCATAAACTTAGTATTCACATGTTAAGATCGATTGGGATTTCAATGAAGATTGCATGATTGGTTTCATCATGTGTATATTTGTTTGTTTTCCCTCAACTCTTATGCTTGCTACCCAGCCTTGCTAGCCAAAAACCCTGTACTGAGAGGGAATGCTTCTCGTGCATCCAAACCTTGAGCCCCAAAACCTTGTCATTTGTGTCCACCATACCTTCCTACATGTGGTATTTCACCGCCACTCCAAGTAAATTGCTCATGTGTTACCTTTAAAACCTTCAAAATTATCCATGTTTTGTGTTCCTGTTTTAGCTCATGAGGGCGCAACTAGAGAATATTTATCTCACTTGTTGATTGGACTCACACACCTGGACTAGTGGCTTCATCCACTTATCCAAATCCTAGAAGAGTTGGCAGCGAGGTTCCCAACCCCAAATAATAATACAAATTCTCTTCACTCTTTTTGCCCCTGATTTATCAGTCAAAGCATAATTGTGTAAACAAAAGAGAAACATGGATGACCTTCTATACCAGTTGCGTCCTTCAATGGGGGCCGCTCTTGTGAAGTCTAGTTGGCTTGTGAAGTACTGTATTTTCTGTTTTCCATTCGTTGACATAAACATACACCTCTCTCAAAATTTAGACACTCCTCCACGGTATGTGATTGTTGGCAGGCACCCGAGGATTCAGTTAGCCATGGTTTGTGTAAGAAAGGTTGGGAGGAAAGTCAAACTTTTATACCTCTGTTTTACAAAATAAAAGATCTAGCACATGAGTGATCCATGCTTCCCTCTGCGAAGGGCCTATCTTTTACTTTTATGTTGAGTCAATAAACCTACTTCCTTCTGTCTCCAGCAAGCATTTGAGTTGTTGTGATCTCACCATCTATATGTTGATTTATTCAATCATGTTTTTTATCCTTCTTTGTTTAGCACATGCTTTATTATCTGAATGAATATTACTTTGAAAGCTATGAATCACTGTAAAAGGATTGTTATAATTAAACATGTTAAGCTCTACAATATAAGCCTTGTTATAAAGACTTCACCTAAGATAAGTTTGATATGATTGAATGTTCTCTGACCAAGAACGAAGTTTGCCATCACCAATTTTGATTCTCTCTTTTGCATCTTTGTTTGTGACTCCCATTACTCGTTTCAAGTTAAGTTATATGAGAGGAAGTTGCTATCTATAATGATTGGTGCATATATAAATGTGATGCTTCTTGTCCGTATTTTATTTATCGACTCTTCACTCCATAAACATGTGGTCATGTTTACTGAGTTCAGTTTCGCTTGGGGACAAGCGAGCTCTAAGCTTGGGGGGAGTTGATACGTCCATTTTGCATCGATATTTTATATCATAATTTGATGTTATTCATCGATATACTTCATGTTATGATGCATCCCTTATGTTATTTTATCTTATTTTGCATGTTTCATAATTTTTGGAGAATAAACACCGGGACCAGAAATCTGATGAAAAAAGCACCATATTTCAGAAGATCGGAAGAAGAAGAAGAGGGACACCGGGGGTGTCTTAGAAGTTCAGAGGAGGAGTCCAGGCAGAAGGGGAGCCAGAGGGGGGCCACCAGGGGCCCACACCATGAGGTGGCGCCCCCCCGGCCGCGCCACCAGGTGGTGTGGCCACCCTGGCCCACCTCTGGGGGATATCTTTCGCGTACTTTTCCCCCAGGGAACCCGAAGCATCATACCATCATCGAAGAATTATTCCGCCGACGCCTCGGGGCGGAAAACACCAGAGAGAGAAAAGCTCTCTCGCAGGGAGAAATCTGTCTGGGAAATTCCTCTCCGGAGAGGGAAATCATCGCTATTGTCACCGTCATCACTGCGGGCATCATCAAGATCGTCATCATCATCATCATCACCACCAGCACCATCACCCTCATCATCCACCGTCATCCCGCTGTAACAATTAGGGGCATCTATCGTTGTTTTACATTAGATCTCTCTCCCGGTGTGGATTACTTGTTAGTAGTTGATGCTTGTGAGATTTATCGGTGTTTGCACTTTATGACCAGATTGTTATCATCCATTATATCACCTCTGATTATGATCCATATGATGTATTGTGAGTGGTTCGTATTGTTCTTGAGGACATGGGAGAAGTCAAGTTGTTAGTAGTGAATTAATGTTGAGTAATATTTAACGGTTTGATATTTAAGTTGTGGTGTTATTCTTCTAGTGGTGTCATGTGAACATCGACTACATGATACTTCACCATTTATGGTCCTAGGGGAATGCATTGTGTATTTGGCAACTAATTGTGGGGTTGACGGAGTGATAGAAACCTAAACCCCCATTAGGAAACCATTACACGAGGGAGCGTAGGATGCCGGAGTTTAAAGCCGTGGTTAGATTTATGTCTTAATTACTTTCTTGTAGTTGCGGATGCTTGCAAGGGGTATAATCACAAGTATGTATTAGTCTTGGATGGGGCGGTACATTAGCATAGGTTCACCCACACAACACTTATCAAAACACTAAAGATTATTCGGCGGCATGAAACAAAAGCACTTGACAGAAACCTCCAGCGTCCTCGAGAACGTTTGTTAATCATAAGTAAACCCGTCGGCTTGTCCTTTGCTGAAGAAAGGATTGGGCCACTTGCTGCAATTATTATTAGTGCATTTTATTTACTCGCACTTTATTTATCTGCAATATCAAAAAACCCTACAAATTTATCTTTCAGTATTTACAGTTATTCCTTCATCGAAACTGCTTGTCAACACCTTCTGGTCCTCGTTGGGTTCGACACTCTTATTTATCGGAAGTACTACGATACACCCCCTATATTTGTGGGTCATCAGTATGGTGGACACATTTGGCAAATTTGGTTTTGGGGAGTTGGATGCACGAGTAGAGCTCATACTCGGTACAGGTGGAGGCTAGCAAAAGACTGAGAGCGACAAATCAAGAGAGCAATAATGGCCATAATCATGCATAGAGACAAAAACATCATTAATCAAAGCATAATTGGTACTAAAAGTTCAAAAACTAAATTATCATAGAGACTATAAGTGACTGGTTTGTAGTCATAAACATGGTTTAAGTATGCGCCAAGTCAACCAAATAAAACATTCAAAGGAGAACACCACAAATTTATGTTTCAGCAGACAACAACAACTCATGATTATGTAAAAGCCACATTAAACACTCTCGGATATTTAAGATAAGTAATGCTACAAAAATAACTACTAGGCTTTAGAATTAAAATAACATCTAGCATGACACGAAAAAGTCTAGCCAGAGTCTATACAAGCTTTTAATTGCACCGTTATAAGCACGAAATTGTAGTACTGCTTTCCAACACCAAGAATTTCATAATAAACAAAAAATCTCCAAGAGATGCAGCAATGAAACAAGAGAGTACTAACACAACTCTACTAAAACTAACAACTCTGAATAAGAGATGTAAGAAAAACATGAGCTAAACATGAATTTTGCAACAGCTAGAAGAAAAACTAAGAATACGAGCAACGAGTATTCATAAGAAAAAGCGGAGCATGTATCTCTCCCAAACAAATAATTCTAGGGTACAACTATATTATTGCAGCGAGCAAACCAAAAGAAAAACAAACAGATTCTCCAGGTAAATTTCATATGACGTGACCGAGTAAAAATATAGTTTCATTAGAAATGACCTGATAATATGTTTATGAAGAAGGGGATGACTTGGGCATCCCCAAGCTTAGTTGCTTGAGTCTTCTTAGAATTTTCTAGGATGAACCACGGGGGCATCCCCAAGCTTTGACCTTGCACTCTTCTTGATCACATTATATCACCCTCTTCTCTTGACCCTTGAAAACTTCCTTCACACCACACTCAAAGTAATTCGCATTAGAGGGTTAGTGCAACAATAAAAAATTCATGGTTTATGCATGGGAACAATTTCTATTGATACTTGTAAACATTAGCTACATCCACTGATGTTTCGCGAAGCAAGGAAATCCACTTGACATAGTAAAACAGCAAATGCAAGAAAAATGGCAGAATCTGCCAAAACCAGAACAGTCTGTAAAGACGAATTTTTTCGGGGCACTTACGTTGCTCAGATCGAAAAACATAAGGAACGAAAGAGTTTTGGAATTAACTGAGGAATAGGCACAAATTTTTTTAGGTCATTTTGATCTTTCTGGATTTTATACGATTTTTCACGGTGGAACCTTCAGGTATTCTAAGACTTCCGGGTTTCGAATTTTCCAATTCCGAGAATATTTTCATAACAAATTTTCTGAAACTAAAAACGGCATAAAACAGGAACTGGCTCTGTGGCATCTTTTTAGGTTAATCCCGGGAAATCGATAAATAATGACATAATGTATAAGGAAAACATGTAGCATATGGCATGAAACAACATGGAACATCAGAAATTAAGGATGCGTTTATGACGTATCAGCCCCCCTCCGGGCCTCTTCGGGACTCCGTGGAAGCTTCGGGAATTCTAAGACTTTCGGACTTCGAATTTTCCAATTCCGAGAATATTTCCAGAACAACTTTTCTGAAACTAAAAACAGCAGAAAACAGGGAACTGGCTCTGTGGCATCTTGTCAATAGGTTAGTCCGGGAAATCAATAAAAGTTACATAAAGTTTAAGGAAAACATGTAGCATATGGCATATAAACAACATGGAACATCAGAAATTATAGATACGTTTATGACGTATCAACATCCCCAGGCTTAGTTCCTACTCGTCCTCGAGTAGGTAAACGATAAAAACACATAATTTCTGAGGTGACATGCTACCAACATGAACTTGATCGTCTAAATTGTAAAAGCATAAGCATATCTGAGATCATAGAACTTAAATACAAGCATAATAAATATAATTCTAACAATAAATCATAGCAATCACCTTGTACCATGAGAAGTAACACAAATAAAAGATCATTAATAATAATGCACTCGAAAGCTATACGTTTGTTTCAAGCATAGAGATAACATGGCAACGTGAAATTTCGCTTGTCCTTAAGAGTGGGGCAAAACATAAATGCCACGACAACTTCAAAGTTCATGAGGAAGACTAGAACAAATAATTTGATAACAAATAATAACACATCATGAATCAATTAATAATGTTTCTGGGACAAATGCACATTAAACTCAGAATGGCAACCATGCTCTCTCAACTGTGCATAAAGTTAGAAGATGGAGACTCAGCCCTTCGAAGAGGGAAGAAGGGATCACTCATGTGCTAGGGCTTTTATTTTGTTAAACAGAGATATTGAAAACATTTTTTAGAGAGGTGTATGCTTATGTCAATGAATGGTAAATAGAAAATACAGTACGTCACAAGCCAACTAAACTTCACAAGAGCGGCTCCCATAGAAGGACGCATCTCGGTAGAAGGTCATCCCTCTTTCTCTTTTGTTTACATAATTATGCTTTGACTGATAAATCAGGGGCAAAAATAGTGAAGATAATTTGTTGTATTAATTTAGGGCTGGGCATCCCGCTGCCAGCTCTTCTATCAATTGGATAAGCGGATGAAGCCACTAGTCCAGGGTTTGAAATTCCAATTAACAAGTGAGCTAAAGATTCTCTATTTACGTCCTCGTGAGCTAAAACAGGAGCACAAATAGGAGTAATTTTGAAGGTTTTAAAGGTAACACATGAGCAATTTACTTTGGAGTGGAAGTTAAATACTACATGTAGGTAGGTATGGTAGATACATTTGGCAAACTTTGGTTTTGGGGAGTTGGACGCACGAGTAGATCTCATACTCAGTACAGGTGGAGGCTAGCAAAAGACTGGGAGCGACAAATCAAGAGAGCAATAATGACCATAATCATGCATAGCGACAAAAACATCATTAATCAAAGCATAAGTGGTACTACAAGTTCAAAAACTAAATGATCATAGAGACTATAAGTGACTGGTTAGTAGTCATAAACATGGTGTGAGCATGCGCCAAGTCAACCAAATAAAACATTCAAAGGAGAACACCACAAATTTATGCTTCAAAATGACAAGAACAACTCATGATTCTTTCTAAGGCTCATTAAACACTCTCAGCTATTTGAGACAAATCATGCTACAAAAATAACCACTAGGATTTAAAATTAAAATAACATCTAGCATGACATGAAAAAGTCTAGCCACAGTCTATACAACCTTCTATTTGCACCGTTATACGCATGAAAATTGTACTACTGCTTTCCAACACCAAGAATTTCATAATAAACAAAAACTCTCCAAGAGATACAGAAATAAAACAAGATAGTACTAACACAACTCTACTAAAACTAACAGCTCTGAATAAAAGATGCAAGAAAAGCAGGAATTTTGCAGCAGCTAGAAGAAAAACTAAGAATACGAGCGTAGCAAGTATTCAAATGAAAAAGTGTAGCGTGTCTCTCTCCAACACAAAGAATGCTAGGGTCCAAATATATTATTGTAGGAATGAAAACAAAAGAAAACAAAGAAAAACAAAATAAAAACAAACAAACGCTCCAAGTAAACTTCATATGATGTGACCGAATAAAAATATAGTTTCACTAGAAGTGACCTGATAAATTGTTGATGAAGAAGGTTATGCCCAAGGCATCCCAAGCTTAGATGTTTGATTCTTCTTAGCATTTGCTGGGATGAACCACGGGGGTATCCCCAAGATTTGACCTTGCACTCTTCTTGATCACATTATATCACCCTCTTCTCTTGACCCTTGAAAACTTCCTTCACACCACACTCAAAGAGTAATTCGCATTCGAGGGTTAGTGCAACAATAAATAAAATTATGGGTTCTGCATGGTAACAAGTTCTATTGATACTTTTAAACATTAGCTACAACCACTGATGTTTTGTGAAGCAAAGAAATCCACTTTACATCGTAAAAGAGCAAATGCAAGAAAAATGGCAGAATCTGCCAAAACCAGAACAGTCTATAAAGATGAATTTTTCGGGGATCTTACGTTGCTCAGTTCGAAAAAATAAAAAAAATACGAAGAAGTTTTGGAATCATCCTAGGAATAAGCACAAAAAAATTCAGATCATTCTGATCTTTCTGGATTTTATACGATTTTTTACGGTGCACAGCAGAAATCTGCTTCCTGCGCAGAAATCCAAAACCAACTCCAACTTTCGTCAGAAACTTTACTTGGCACAACTAAAACATGAAAATAAAGATACAAATGAGTTGCTACAGAAGTATACAACCCCTTTACTCTAAGAAAACAGAGAAAAACAACGCAAAAAAAACCATGGGTTATCTCCCAAGAAGTGCTTTTCTTTAACGTCTTTTAGCTAGGCCGAGAAAAATGGAATCAAGTGGATGCTCACATAAGAAATATGAATTAAGTAACAGAGAGCATCAAGAAGCAAGTATAAAACAAACTTAAGTCTAACCCACTTCCTATGCATAGGAATCTTGTAAAGAAATAAATTAAAGAAGCTCAAACTAGAAATCATGGGAAAGTAGAAAAGAGCAACTTCAAAACTTTCAACAAAAAGAGAGGTGTTTTAGTAACATGAAAATTCCTACAACCATATTTTCCTCTATCATAATAATTTTCAGTAGCATCATGAACAAACTCAACAACATAATTATTGCACAAAATTGTTTGTCATGGTCTAAAAGCACACAATTCATATCAAGCTCCAAAACAGTGGGATCAAAATTTAAAATCAACTCATCTTTTTTTCCCCACTTTTAGCAATATCAGAACGGGATGATTGATCACTCATAAAAGATATAGGACACATTATTGCAATCCTTTATTCAGTAGCATTATGCCGTGGTGTGGAGAAGACAGATACCATGGGATGGCTAAAGTTGGGGCCGATGTACGCTGGAGGTATCCGGGGAGGGATCGCACGGCGAGTAGCCGCGCTCAGGTAAGAATATCACTGCAAACAACAAGAATTACCCAGGTTCGGGGCCCTCGTGTGGAGGTAACACCCCTACACTTGCCTATCTCTCTGTATGTATAATCTCCGAGTAGCCACAGTACAGGTTTGCCTCTTAGCCGGGTAGCCACTCGGCTGTTCTCTCTCGCTCTTGTGCTGGTCCTTGCAATAAATTCTTACTGCGGAAACGTCCCTCGCGCAGGAGGGGTCAGGGCACCTTATATACTGGTGCCTAGCCGAAATAACAAAGACTAAAAGGTACAACTGATGTGACTTAAGCATTGTGACGCAGGGCACGCTTCCGGGATTTCGCGCTGAGAAGCCGCCGCGCCTTACGGCTGACAGGTCCTGTCCACTCTGTCAGCCTCACAGTGTAGGCCCCCATCCTCTCTTGTTCCCTCTGTTAGTGACAAGACAAGACAGGTGCCAACCTCTCTGTCACCACGCCGCATCTCTGATAATCACGCACCTAGTAAGTTGAACCGCACGCCGGTACGGCTGCGGGATACGCGGGATCCCTGTCAGAACGGCTCCATTGACTTCTTGCCCGGGTAGGATCGCATCCCATCTACTCGAACCACCTGACCGCTACCCGGACGAATACAATCTTCCTTAATATCTTCTCTTGGCCTTCAATACTTATGACCGGATAGGGACTACCGGGTAGAGGGTACCCGGGTAGCCACCAACCCAGACAACAGTACTCTGATCTTCACTTTTACCACTTGCCTTACCCCTACTCGGGGGTAGCCCCCTGACATTAGTCCCCGAAGCTGGTAGAGTCCAGCGAACTTGTTCACGGGGCCCTGCCAGCTTAAACCAAACTTGTCTTCTCGATGCAGTAACGCTGAGTTGCACCTCAACTCGGACCAAGGACTCCTTCTCAAATCTCTCCAACTGTGAACTTCCTTGTAGCCGAATAGAGCAATATCTCTACTGCACGGCCGAGTAAAGTGACTTAGTGAAATTTCGAACACAATCCCACTGGATCAGACCAAATCCATCTCTCTGTGTTGCTGCGGGACACGTGCCACGCAGCAGTGACCACGACGCCTCGGTGCTGCCGCAGGCCACGCGCCACACTCTGCACCTGGGCCCACGGCCCGTTAGGTCACGTCAAACGGTACTCGAAAGCCCAGGATCTCGGACGTGGGATTAACTCCGCCCGTTACGCGCGCGTTTCACGCTGTGTGCGTTTCTAATAGGCAGTTAACCCACGCCGCACGATCAATGCCCATGATCAATCCACTAGTAACGGAAGTTCGCGGCGCGAGATAAATACCCCCGCGCCGCCCACTCCTTCTCTTTCCTTCTCCTTCTCCAATCTCACGCCCCCTCGCCTCTGTCGCCACCGTCGAGCACAGCGCCGCTGCACCTCAACGCGCCGCCGCCCTACGCATAGCGAGAGAGAGAGAGAGAGAGAGAGAGAAACTCATCTCCGCGCATCACCGTCGAGCTCTTCCTCTCCCACAAGAAACTCCGCTTCCATGGCGCACGGAGACGATGCGGTTCCCGCCCGAGCCGGCTGGGATGGCTCGGACGTCACCGCGGAAGATTGCCAATGGTTGGTTAACACCCGCCGCATCCCTCCCGGCGTCGTATGCCGGCATCCTGGGACCGAGCTCATCCCGAAACTGGACAAAGATGAGTACATAGTCTCCCTTTCCCACTTCAAACGCGGCTTCGGCCTTCCCATCTCCAAGTTTTTCTCTGATTTTCTCCGCCATTTCGGCATTCAACCTTACCATCTTCCACCAAACGCCATAGTCATGCTCTCCACACACGCCACCGTGTGTGAAGATTTTCTGGGTGTCCACCCGACTATCCATACCTGGGCGAAATACTTCTTTCTTCGGAAGCAGAAAATTCCTGATCCCGGCAACACTTCAGCCCCCCGCGTGATGACCCAGACGGGTAGCGCGATGATTCTGCAGCGCCGCACCGGACAGCACCCGAGAGTTCTCGGGCTGGATACCGTGCGCAAGTGGCAGCGCGGGTTCTTGTACGTGAAGAACGTACCCGCCGAGAAGGGGAATCCCATAGAAGAACGGATAGGGCTCCCGAAGTTCGTGAATGCGCTGCCCACTGGGAAGAATTGGGGATACCACCCGAAGAAGACCGTGCCAGACGTCCTCCAGGTCGAGAGGCGCCTGACCGAGCTGGTGGCAGAAGGGCTGATGCAGGACGATCCAATTGCATGATGGATCTCGCGCCGGGTACTCCCGCTCCAGCACCGAGTGCACAAGATGTGCTACATGGGAGGCCCCCGTGATTGCACCAGGACAACAACTTTCGAGCTCAGCAAGGCCGAGGTGGCCATCTGGGCCAGGTCCATAATGTCGACCTCGCTCACCGAGAACTGGGCTTACGGCTTCATGCCGTATAGCCGCACCAAGAAGATCACTCGGGTTAGTGCTCTTCTCTGCACCTTTACTGTTTGTAATTGACGCCGAATAGAATTCCTCTTAGCCTCATATGCTTTGTATTTGCATGCTGTTTCGAGTAGAAACACTTAGCTTAATGTGCTTAGTGTTTGCACGCTATCTCGAGTAGAATTCCTTAGCTGAATATGCTTTGTGTTTGCATGCTAACCCGAGTAGAATTCCTTAGCTGAATATGCTTTGTGTTTGCATGCTAACCCGAGTAGAATTCCTTAGCCGAGAACTCAACTCACTGTGCTTTATGTTTTCCTCAACAACACATTGATCGTCAGCGAGAAGAGGACAATGAAATCTTCGATGCCAACTGGACCAAGGACAGAGAAGAAGATGATACGACCGCCTATGACACTCAGGATACCTTGTGTATCCTCAACGCCACTCAGCCCGGTAAGTCCCGAGCAGATGCCTCTATTCGGGATTGGTCCGAAGATGAAGAAGGTGATTGAGTTCACCTCTCTGTTTGCTAGCAATAAACTTTGACTCTCTTTCCTTGCTTGTTCTGAATTCCCTTCCTCTTCTACTCTGCAGAGGACCCTGAGTTGGACGACGAGGACGAACCCTTGATCGCAGATCCGCTATCGGTGGCCCCTCCCAATACTCGGAAGAGAGTTGGTAGCGGTTCCCAGGCACCTGCCCCCAAGAGGACCAAGAAGACATCCGTGCCCAAGACCGGCGCTTCCCGCAAGAGGAAAGCTCCCACCAGCAAAGGGTAAGTGTTCCTCCGAGTACATCTTGACTTATTGCCGCTTCATGTTGCCCTTTTCCCTTGGTTCCCTTCTCTGCTTTCTGATCTTGCCCTATTCTTCCTTCCAGCGCGCCTCTTGACGCCGACGCCACCACTGCGTCAGCTCCTCAGACGCGGACAACCCCGCCTCGAGAGGAGACCGTTGAACTCTCAGATGATGACGAGAACCGAGAGCCACGGGGAAGGGCGCGTGCGTCCTCCCCAGTTGATGAAGAACAAGACACTGGCGCCGAGAACAATGGCGCCAGGATTGAAGTGGACCTCGCCTCCGAGCAGTCGCCGCCTGACGCGCGGCCAACTGCCCGGGTTACTGACGACTCCGCGAGACCGCCAAGTCCTCCGGCTGCATCAGCCGAGGAAAACACTGATCGTGCTGCCGAGCAGCAGCAAGAAGATGCCGCCCTTGAGCGGCCAAATGCCACCACCGAGCAGCAGCCAGAGACTAACGTTGCAGAAGAGATGAACCCGCGGCCGGGCCGCGGGTAGAAGATACTGCCGTCACAAGGCCAGATCCCGCCGCGGAGCAGCGGGTAGAAGATGATCTGGTGGAGCCAACCCGCCAAGACCAAGTGCAGCCAGATGTTGCACCGAGTAGCCGGCCACCTGTGCCGCCAACTCCGCAGGATACTCCACCCAGCGCACCAGTTCCTCCACCAACTCAGCTAGTACCACCACCTCCTCAGCCTACTCTTCAAGTGCCACCACCTTCTTCTCGGCCAGCCCCTACGCCAAGCACCAAGAAGATCACCAAGGGAGCCGAGGCAACCCGGATACAACCAAAACGCACAGCTTCACAGGCTGGGCAGCAGATGCCGCCCCCCAAGCCGCAAGGTGGGCAGTCCGGGAAGCAAGTGAAGAGCACTCAGCTGACGCTCACTCCGTCCGCTTCAAGCGCCAACCTGGCTGCCCTCGGGGTCACCTTTGGCCCCATCGAGAAGCAAAGTGCTGGCGCTAGGGACAGCACGCCGCGCACATATCCCGAGTACATGATGAACTTGTCGCAGCGCCACGAGATCCCGCCGTCCAGGGATGAGAAGCGACTAGTCGCTCTCAAAGAAGGCTAAGCCGTGGGAACCTCCAAGTCCAAGGGGAAGAAGGGAGCCGTGGTGGAACTCTCTTCCCGCGGCGAAGACGAGGAGGAGCTTCCCGAAGAAGGCCTTGCGGCTATCCTGGACCGAGTAGGCTATGTTGAGAAGGCCTGGGACAGCAAAGCGCACGGTAACAACAGCTGGAACGGTACCGAGCTTGGCCAGCTCGATCACTACCGAACAGACTGGAACAAGGCTGATGTTGGCTCTGTTGGCATGACGGTTTCCAGCCCTTGTTGTACCTTGGCCGGAAAGTTGTTCGTCCTCCGCAAAAACATCGAGGACATTGAGCAAAGCTATGTGGTAAGTGTCTCTTCTCCTTTTTGCATTTTCCGAGTTGCTGGTTTCTTATTTCTCTTCTCTTCTTCTCTTAGTCATTCCCCCAGTCCCCGAGATTCGGGCCGAGTAGGTGAAGACTCAACCGAGTTGACATTTACTTGGGCCAAATCTTCCAAAAAAAAACTTACACTTTTTCCTTTCTTCTCTGCAGGATAGCGTCCAGAAGAGGACAAAGATTTTCCGTCGGCTACTCTGGAATCACAGCCAGGCCAGAGAACGGAACCAGGCTCTGGAGGTCGACAAGAAGGACCATGATGCGATGGAGCAGATGGCCCTGGAACGCACTCTCCAGATCTCTGAGGTCGAAGGTAAGCTTTTAGCATCTCGGTTTGTGCGTTTTGTATTTACGCCCGTTTTTTGCTTTTTGCTTCATTGCTGTCTTCTCTGCAGGCAAGCTCAAGGATTTGGTGGATAGGCATCGAGACTGCGAAGTTTTCGCCGCCTCCGCCCAAAGCAAGATCACTACTCTGGAAGGTGAGCCTTCCTCTTTCTTTTCTGCAACTGTATCTTCCTAGTTGGCTGCTTTGCTGATAATACTGTTCTTCTCGCAGAAGAGTATAAAAAATTCTGGGAGCAGCACATGCAGTGCCTCACGTCCGCTGAGGCACAACAGCAGTTGCAAACCCGAGAAGCAGAGATTGAGAAGGAGCGCACCGTCGAGAGGACGGAATACGAGAAGCTCCAACTCGATCTCCATGCCGCACTCCAGACTGCCATCAACCACGTCGACGAGAAGCAGAAGATTGAGAGGACAGCCAAAGCCGAGAAGTAGGCACTTGAGCTGGAGATCCAGGTGCTGAAGGACCGGAACTTGGCTCTCGAGACCCAAATCTGGGAATCGCGCCGTATCCAGGATAAGCACATCGCAGATGAGACCGACTGGCAGAGGAAGCTGGGAGCAATTGTCCTTGAGATGGAATGTAAGTTGTCATTATCCGCTATCCTGTTTGCCTTTTTTCTCTCTGTCTTCTTCTATTCTGTTTTTCTTCTTCCCGGTTTCTGTTTCTGACCTAACTGTAGGCCCTGCTGATTTAGATGTCTTCCCGGAACTTTGTGCCGCTGGCGCAACTGCTGTGGACAAAGCAAGGAAAGCCAGGGCAGCAGCCGGTATTGGCCTTGATGATGGATCCACCATCTCGGACCTTCTTTCCAACCTGAAGACACAGGTGCATTCCCTCAAGGGCCTGGGCACCTCCATGGTGGCCACAACAATCAACTTGCACACCCTGTTCTGGCCAGGGAAAGAGGTCCCAGAAACATTCCAGGGAATTGCCGAGAACCTGAACAGAGTCAAGGCTGAGCTCAAGAAGTGGCGTGCCTCCGCAGCTCGGGCAGGAGCTGACGAGCTGCTGCACTTCATCCGTAGCTGGTACGAGAATCTAGATCTCCAAAGGATCAGCACGCGCCGCGAAGACTCCAAGTGGACCAAAGATCCGGATTGCGTTGCTCGCCGAAAAGAGGTGGCTTATGAGCTTGCTTCCTACGCTGAAACGAGCGTCTTCATTGACGGCCTCACCGAGCCTGACACAGACGTTGGCGAAGATGACGATGACGAGGACAAGGATGAGGACAACATCACTGATGAAGACTTGGCCGACTTCGCGGAGGGTGCCGAGGAGGAGGGATCCAAGCAGGAGAAGGCCAAGGGAACGGAGAGTACCGAGCAGCAAGGCAATGCTGAAGACTTCGAGTTGGCCAGCAACCCAGAGGCCAAGCAGCCGCAGTCCGCCGCGCAGGAGACCACCATCACCACCGAGATGGTGATCCAAGATCCGGCTCCCGAGTTGGGCGCGACTGCTGCTGCTATGGACGGTCTCTACCCGCTAGACTCCGACTCTACAACGGATCCCATCTCCGTGGCTACAGCAACCTCCGATCAAGCTGCCTCGGCCAACACTGACGCGGACAACACTGGTTCCACTATCGTGTAATTCCTGCAAGTCTTACTTCCAAACTTTTATCAGATCCCCGGGATGTCGGGTGCATATGTAATCAGTACAATTATGCTCTTTGCTACTCAGTTTTAATTCGGTTAACATTTTAGCAACTCTGGCTCAATGTCGGGTTGCGTTTCTATGCGAGTCCCCGAGTTGCATTTTTTATCCACTCATTCTCTTTGTCTCAGCTCTTACCTTCCACTTGTGGATTTTTTGGTAGTCGAGTCACAAGATTTCAAAGTTTGAGTTTCAAATACTTAGCCACTTAGAAAAATGCATAGTAACGCTGCCTACCACTTAGCCGAAAAGAGACAATAGAAATAGAAAAGAACACCCTACTCGGTTGCTACACCTCTCTTCTCCTTAGCAATTTTTCGTGTGTTCATTGACCTTTGGATTGTTCTCTTGCTTGCCATGAAGCCGGGTTACGGACAGCAGCAGAGTCGAAGAGTTGGCCCTTGGGTTTAAACACATTACTAGATATGCTTATGAAATTATAAGTAAAGCAACCGAGTAGACAAAGTAAAACAGAGTAGAACAACATAGAACAAGTTTGGACAAGGGCAGTCCCCGAGTTTGAATTTGGAGTGCCTACTAGAATTTTAACTCGGTTGAGGAGATACATACAACTTTTTTCTCATGAATGAAAACAGCGGAGTAGAGCTACATTCCAGGGGCACTTAGATTCCTCTCCAGCTCTATCCGGCCTGTTCTCTGGGCTGCCTGTGCGTCAACTAGATAGTAGGCATCATTGTGCAGAGCCTTGCTCACAATGAAAGGCCCTTCCCACGGAGGGGACAGTTTGTGCATCCCGGTCGTGCGCTGCACGAGCCTAAGGACCATGTCTTCTTCTCAGAAAACCCTTGGGTTCACTTTCCGGCTGTGATAACGCCTCAAGTTTTGCTGATAGACAGTTGAACGTGACAGAGTTAACTCTCTTGCTTCTTCTAGCAGGTCAACGTCATTTTCTCGAGCTTCTCTCGCCTCCGCCTCAGTGTAGAGGGTTACTCGGGGCGAGTCATGCTCTAGGTCAGTGGGCAACACGGCCTCAGCTCCATATACCAAGAAGAATGGTGTGTATCCGGTTGATCGGTTAGGGGTAGTCCTTAGACTCCACAACACCGCCGGCAACTCGTCCAGCCAACAACCAGGGGTTCGCTGTAATGGCTCCATCAGCCTTGGCTTTATGCCGGATAGCACCATGCCATTTGCTCTCTCCACTTGCCCATTGGAGGCCGGATGCGCAACAGATGCAACATCTAGCCGGATCCGCTTCTCTTTGCAGAATCTTGCGAAAGCACCCTCAGCAAAGTTTGTGTCGTTATCAGTGATGATGTTGTGCGGGTAGCAGTATCTCAGGATCACATCCTTCAGGAAAATCATAGTTGTGACTCCATCACACTTCCGAATAGACTTGACCTCAATCCACTTGGTGAACTTGTCAACCATGACCAAGATGTGAGTCCTATTGCCTCTAGCCGGCTTGAAAGGACCCACCATGTCCAAACACCAAACTGCAAATGGCCAAGTAATGGGAATGGTCTTCAACTCGGAAGCTGGCATATGAATCTTACTTGCAAATCTCTGGCAGCCGTTGCACTTTCTCACTATATCTTCAGCTTGCTTCAAGGCAGTGAGCCAAAAGAAACCATGCCGGAAAGCCTTGTTGACCAAAGCCCGAGAAGAGGCGTGATGCCTGCATTCCCCCTGGTGTATCTCCACAAGAATTTCTTCTCCTTCTTCCGGCTCGACGTAGCTTCTCTGTATCTGCCTGGCTGTGACCTCGTCACTTGGCAAGGTGCCATCCGTTAGAAAGGATAATATGGGCAGAGCCCAACTCAGTGTCTCCCGTGTGGGAAACACTGGTTCGTCCACTTCCATTGGATCAGCCACCAAGACCTCTTCTGTGTTGGGGGAGAGTCCCCGAGTACTCGGAAAGGACCCCCTTGATGAATGCGACAGTCCCCGGGTTGAATGGAGCTGTCCCCGGGTTGCAGGTGCCAGTCCCCGGGTTGGAGACGACAGTCCCCGGGTTCTCTTTTGCAGCCTCCCAATCAATCTTCATTGGAACAGCTTCCTCTCCTGGCAAAGAAGGAACAAAGATAGACTCCAAGTTAGGGGATGGCTTGATAGATGGCTTTCTCAAATGCTCCAAGGCGATCACAGCCGGGATGAATTGCCGAGAAGACCCCAACTTGGACAACTCATCAGCTACATCATTTTCAGCTCGGTGTATATGACGGAACTCACACCCTTCAAAAAAGCCAGTCATGGTTTGCACCAGAAACCGATAGGATGCCATGTTGGCATCCAGAGCATCCTAGGTGCCGGATACCTGCTGCACCACCAGATCCGAGTCACCATAGCAGACGATACGCTGCACACCAATCTCCTTGGCTACCTTCAGGCTGTGTACCACGGCCTCATACTCGGCCACATTGTTAGATGCTTTGAAATGAATCTGCAGCTCGTACTTGAGTTGATCTCGCTTGGGTGACGTAAGCACTACGCCAGCACCAAGACCCTTCTTCACCTTGGAGCCATCAAAATGCATCTTCCAGTAGCTGGTTTCCGGCAAGGGAGGCTTATACTGCACCTCAGCCCAATCCACTAGAAATATGCCAGAATCTGTGACTTGATAGCTTCTCTTCTCGCGTACAGAGGAGTGTACACGGCTAGCTCGATCGCACACTTGGCTACTCTGCCACTTGCATCCTTGTTGCCCATGATATCCGAGATGGGAGCAGAACTCACCACTGTAATGGGATGCTCTTGGAAATAGTGCTTCAGCTTCTTGGCACCCATGTACACGCCGTAAGTCATCTTCTGGTAGTGCGGATAGTTCTGCTTGGAGCTAGATAGCACCTCCCTGAGATAGTACACTGGCCGTTGCACAGTCTTGCCTTATTCTTCTCTCTCCACCACTATCACCACGCTGACTACCCGGTTGGTTGCCGCAATGTAGAGCAACATTGGCTCCTTGGGTAGCGGGCTAGCCAGGATGGGAGCGTTACCCAGCATGGTCTTCAGCTCCTTGAACGCCACATCAGCTTGTGCTGTCCAGACAAACTTGTCACTCTTCTTCATGAGTTGGTAAAGAGGCAAGGCCTTCTCGCCCATTCTGCCCAGGAAGCGGCTCAGAGAAGCCAGGCATCCGGTGAACTTTTGCACATCCTTCAGTGATCTCGGCAAAGACGTGCTCTCTATAGCTTTTATCTTTGAAGGATTGGCTTCAATGCCCCGACTGGATACCAAGAATCCGAGTAACTTGCCAGCCGGGACGCCAAAGGTGCATTTAGTCGGATTCAACTTCATCATGTACTTGCGCAAGTTGGCAAAGGTTTCCTCAAGATCACTAAGCAGAGTATGTGTTTTATTCGTTTTGATGATAATGTCGTCTACGTACACCTGCACATTCTTGCCAATTTGGTCATGCAAGCATTTCTACATGCATCTCTGATAGGTAGCCCCAGCATTCCGCAACCCAAAGCACATGACACGATAGCAATAAGCCCCGTACGGGGTAATAAAGGCAGTTTTTATTTGATCATCCGGGTTGAGAGCTATCTGATGGAAACCAGAGTAGGCATCAATGAAAGACAAAAGTTCACACCCGACAGTGGAATCGATCACCTGATCTATGCGGGGAAGCGGGAATGGATCCTTGGGGCAGGCCTTGTTCAGGTCGGTGTAGTCCACGCACATGCGCCATGCAGTATCGGCCTTGGGGTCCTCCTTTTTATTCTCAACCATAACCGGGTTGGCTAGCCAATCTGGATGCAGTACCTCCATGATAAATCGGCTGATCAGCAACTTGGTGATCTGATCACCGATGGCTTTCCTCCTCTCATCACCAAAGCGGCGCATAGCCTGCTTAACCGGCTTGGCGTCATGCCGCACATGTAGCGAGTGCTCAACCAACTCCCTCGGGACGCCCGACAGATCCTCATTGGACCATGCAAAGACATCCCGATTCTCACGGAGGAAGTGGAGGATCTCGCTTTCCTATTTCTCTCCCAACCCGGCGCTAATGATGGAAACACGGTCTGGGAACTCAGGATCAATATGGACCTTCTTTGTCTCCTGGGACGCCTGGAAAGCCGTTCCGTACTGGGAACCCGGCATGCCAGGCACACCACCTTGCGCCGCTTGAGCCATAACAACCACCGCGTGTATCTTCTTCTTCTCGGCAACAATGACCATGGATTCCGCCAGCTGAGAACTAGCAGACACGCATTCCAAGGAACGCTTGTAATAACCCGAGATGGTGATGAAACCATTGGGACCAGGTATCTTCATCTTCGGGTAGGCTGCATGGGTTGAGGCCATGAACTTGGAGAGGGTAGGCCTACCGAGTAGAGCATGGTAGGGGCTCTGAAGATCAACTACTTCAAACTGCAGGCACTCGGTGCGGCAGTTCTCCCTGGTACCGAATAGGTAATCAACCCAGATGCGGCCGATTGGAGCACAAGATACTCCCGGCACAATGCCATGGAATGTAGTCATGTTGGGTAGCAGCATGTTCTCGGCGAGGCCAAGCTTCTCCAGTGTATCCCGGTACATGATGTTGATGCTGCTGCCGTTATCGATCAGCACTTTGCTAAACCTGACATTCTTCTGGGTTCCCAAGAAAGTGGGATCCACCACCAGAGCATAGGTACCCGGATTGGGCATCACCTTGGGATGATCAGCCCTAGACCAAGTAACCTCTTGGTCGCACCAGTGCAGGTAGTGAGGCAAAGCCGGGATCACTGCATTTACCTCCATTGCACGCTTGTGCAATGACTGCTTGTTGTCTGGCTCGGTGGTGAATATCATGTAGCTCTCATGGTGCTCCTGGTCCTGGTTGCGGTCTCCACCACCATTGTTGCCGTTGTTGTTATTGTTGTTGTTGTTGTTCCTGTTGTTGTTGTTGTTGTAGTTGCGGTTGCCGTTGTTGTTGTAGTTGCGGTTGTTGTTGTTGTAGTAGTTGCAGTTGTTGTTGTTGTTGTAGTTGCGGTCGGCTCCTTCAGCCACTTGGTTCACATTCTCCCTTCTCGGATTCACCGCAGGCCTGGCAGCAGCTGCCCGAATAGGCTGCACATTGGCATTCGCAGGCGGCAGAGGAGGAGGGGGCAGCTGACCAGCGTCTTCATCCTTGATGCGGTCCCACCAGCTGCACTGCCAGGTAGTGCGGTTGGCTGGCCTACTCGGATGCCGAGTATGGAAGCCGCATGGCCCAACCTTCATGTTCTCAAAGATAAAATTCTGAGCACCTCCTGAATCCGGATTGCCGCTACCCTGCTGGGGAGCATTGTATGGCTTCTTGATGCCTTGGCCCTGATTCTGGTTCTGCCCGTATTGGGATCCAACAGTTTTTTGCCTTTGGCTACTCCCAACAGCCGCAGGGCCTTGGGTCACATCATTCACCTCCTCGGGATCATACCGAGTATCAATGCGGTCACCTCTGCGCTTGTTTCTGAAGTCTTGGCGTCTGCTGCTGTCATGGTGCTTCCTTCTCGGCTCAACATCGATCAGAGGCTGAGTGGGGTCTCCGAGTGCATACATATCAGCAATTTTGATTGTCTCGGCGAGCGTACTCGGCATCTCTCTCTGCAGCTTCTGCCACAGTATGCTGCCATGCCTACAGCCTTGCGCGAACCAGGCGATTGCCTGTGACTCATTCACACCCTCACAGGTGTTCCTCAGTGTGCTCCACCGAGTAAGGTACTCGCGGTCAGTTTCCTCTTCTCGTTGCTTCCAATCAGACAGTTGCTGCGGCCTATTCGGCCTGTGACTCATTCACACCCTCGCAGGTGTTCCTCAGTGTGCTCCACCGAGTAAGGTACTCGCGGTCAGTTTCCTCTTCTCGCTGCTTGCAAGCAGACAATTGCTGCGGCCTATTCGGCCTCTTGTACGTGCTGGTGAAGTTGCTCATGAAGGCTTCTGAGAAGTCTAGCCAGCAGTTGATGCTATCTCTTGGCAGGTTGTTGAGCCAAATCCGAGCAGGGCCCTCCAGCATCTGCGGAACATACCACACAACCCATCTCCTGTTGCCGCCTGCAATGTGCACAGTGATAACGTAGTCACTCAGCCCGTCTTCCGGCTTGGTGCTGCCATCATAGCACTTGGTCCCCCTAGGCAGCTGAAACTGTTTCACGGAGGGCTCCTCCATGATGCGTCGACCAAAACAATCTGGGCCGGGTGGCCCCTTGTTCTCGAGCTGCGCAGACCGATTGATCCGGTCCAGCTTGTATCTTGCATCGCTGGGCTCCAGCATGCGGTCAGCCAAACGATCAGTGACATCTCTTGGGTCAGCATACCCGGCTAGCCCCATCGCCGAGTACCCATCATCATAGCGGTCTTGCGGCACAGGGCCGGGTTGAGCCACCGGGTTGGCTGCTGCCTCAACCACTTGCGGCTGCACAGCTGCTGGCTGCCGCACCCTTGGCTGAACCGGGTTGGCGGCACGATGCCGCGATGTTCCTGCATGGTTTCCTCCTTGCCCCTTGCTGTGAGCTTTATTGGCTTGATAGCCTGCTCCTGCAGTGTTGTGTTTCCGACCGGGCTGTCGCGGCACAGCGTGTTGTTTTGCGGCGACAGCCGGGTCGTACACCTGCATCTGTTTGTTCTTCCCAGAGTTCACACTCTGGTCCCTCTCATTGCCAGGAAGCGGTGATGAGGCCTGATCCGTAGATCTGACCGCATGCGAGTGCACAGCCTGAGAAGCGCCAGCACCCGGATTGGCTTTCCGGAACTCCTCGTTCTGCCTGGCAGCCTTTAGCACTAGCTCATTCAGTCTATCCTGCTGCCTAGCGCGCGTGTCACCAGTGAGATGCGGCAACTCAGCAGCCACTGCCTTTGCAGCCCTAAGAGTTTTGGCGGGGGTGCTATACTTGGGCCTAGTAGCAGTGTTCAAACTAGCAGTTTGGCTAGCAGCCCTACCATCTCTATCCAGCTCAGCGCCTAAGTTGCGACGGATAGCGCCTAGCTTGCTAGGCAGCCTAGAAACAGGAGTAAAGCCATGTGCTCTGTTGTACTCATTTTGATCTAGGTTAAGCTCAAGCCTAACCTTCTCCAGCTCCTGGGACTCCACGAGTAGCGCTTGATGCTGCTGCTCGAGTTGCGCCCTCAAGGCGGCGAGTTCCGCCTCGTTAGCCCGTGGCATGCCCAGCTGCACGGTAGCAGCTGGTATCGCCGTAGACGTGGAAGGAGCCACGTAATCCGGAATGTTGTGGGGCGCGTCATAGGGCTTGTGGACCCTTGCGCCAACAGGTTCCTCGATGACTCCCGCGGTAGCGGCCGCGCCTTTACCGGCATCGATAGCCAGGCCTGTCATCATCACCTCCACGCTGTCCGTAGAGCAGCCAGAAGGCTTCCCGCGGGCAGCGAGTACAGCAAGAGGATATTCCGCGATGAGCACCTCCTCCGGGAACTCGCGGATGACGGTGGTGGCGACGTAGACCAGATGCGCGCCGAAGGAGAGCACCGAGCCGCCTGCCGGCACGGGCCTGCCGCCGAAATCTCCGGCGTTGTCGGTGACGAAGTCGATGGAGCCGAATTTGTTGACAAGGCCACAGACCACGCGCTCCCCCGAAGCAGAAACAGGTCCCGTCCGAATATGAACCCCAGCCAGCGCCGCTGCTGGCCCCACGGTGGGCGCCAACTGTCGTGGTGTGGAGAAGACAGATGCCATGGGATGGGTAAAGTTGGGGCCGATGGACGCTGGAGGTATCCGGGGAGGGATCACATGGCAAGTAGCCGCGCTCAGGTAAGAATATCACTGCAAACAACAAGAATTACCCAGGTTCGGGGCCCTCGTGTGGAGGTAACACCCCTACTCCTGCCTATCTCTCTGTATGTATAATCTCCGAGTAGCCACAGTACAGGTTTGCCTCTTAGCCGAGTAGTCACTCGGTTGTTCTCTCTCGCTCTAGTGCTGGTCCTTGCAATAAATGCTAACTGAGGCAACGTCCCTCGTGCAGGAGGGGGCAGGGCACCTTATATACTGGTGCCCAGCCGAAATAACAAAGACTAAAAGGTACAACTGATGTGACTTAAGCACTGTGACGCAGGGAACGCTTCCAGGATCTCGCGCTGAGAAGACGCCGCGCCGTACGGCTGACAGGTCATGTCCACTCTGTCAGCCTCACAGTGTAGGCCCCCATCCTGTCATGTTCCCTCTGTCAGTGACAAGACAAGACAGGTGCCAACCTCTCTGTCACCACGCCGCGTCGCTAATAATCACGCACCTAGTAAGTTGAACCGCACGCCGGTACGGCTGCGGGATACGCGGGATCCCTGTCAGAACGGCTCCATTGACTCCTTGCCCGGGTAGGATAGTAGCCCATCTACTCGGACCACCTGACCGCTACCCGGACGAATACAATCTTCCTTAATATCTTCTCTTGGCCTTCAATACTTATGACCGGATAGGGACTACCGGGTAGAGGGTACCCGGGTAGCCACCAACCTGGCCAACATTACTCTGATCTTCACTTTTACCACTTGCCTTACCCCTACTCGGGGGTAGCCCCCCGACACATTATAATTTATAACATCAAGTAACATAGGACCACCATCAAGAGCATTATCATATAAATTTTCCAAACAAACTTCCTCACTATCATGCATATCAATAGTTGGAATAATAGAGGATTATCATAGGATTTATAAAAGTAGCATCGATTATCATAAATAACAGTAGCAGTATCATTCTCACAAGTTTCATTCATAGTAGAATCAAGGTCACAAGTATCAATTTCATCAAAAAGGGATATTTCAAAAGAATCAATAGGATCATCACTTTCATTAAATAATGTATGAGTTAAAGAGTTACTCTCATTGGAAGGTAGACATGTGTAGATACTTGATGTCTACGCACGCTTCTATTCTTGTAGACAGTGTTGGGCCTCCAAGTGCAGAGGTTTGTAGAACAGCAACAAGTTTCCCTTAAGTGGATCACCCAAGGTTTATCGAACTCAGGAAGGTAGAGGTCAAAGATATCCCTCTCAAGAAACCCTGCAATTAAGATACAAGAAGTCTCTTGTGTCCCCAGCACACCCAATATACTTGTCAGGTATATAGGTGCACTAGTTCGGCGAAGATATAGTGAAATGCGAGTAATATGGATGGTTATAAGTAATAATAGAAATCTGAAATAAATATGGCTGCAAGCAACCATGTAGCAGAACAGGCGGAAAATGGTGTTTCAATGCTTGGAAACAAGGCATGGGGATCCTACTTTCACTAGTGGACACTCTCAACAATTATCACATAATTGAATAACTAAATATCTTCTCTTCACTATGCTACTCTTAACCCTCTCCGGTTGGATAACGAACACTAATCATTGTGTAGGGCTGCAAAAAGCATTCCTTAAAGTAAGCATTCCCATGTCTAGTTAATCCCACGCTGTCAGCCTGTCACTATGAGCACCCTAGAAGGTACTAGAAAAACACCACAATTCATAGAGGAGACACACCCGATGTGCACACTATCACCTTCACACCGCGGTACAAGGTGACTCCAAAGTTCATATTAATAAAATACTTGAGTAGCACAAGATAAAGAGTAACATCTACTTATTCAACTAGATTACAAAGCTCACGATCACACATAGCTACCGTAGAGCCCTCGGCCTCGGGGGAGAACTACTCCCTCCTCATCATAGGAGACAGCAACAGCGATGGAGATGGCGGTGGAGTCGATGGAGATGGCTTCCAGGGGCACTTCCCCGTCCCGGCAGGGTGCCAGAACAGAGATCTGTCCCCCCGAAACTTGTCGGCGGCGTCGGCGGAGCTACAAATGTATTTTGTGGAAAAGGTCGATTCTTTTAGGGTTTTCCCTCAAGGGAGTATATATAGGCGAAAGGGCGATGCCAAGGGTGGCTAGGGGGCCCACACCACCAGGTGGCGCGGCCAGGGAGGACCCGCGCCACCCTATGGCCCCCCTCCGGGGCTCTTCGAGACTTCTGGATGCTTCCGGGGAAAATAGGAACTTTGGGATTCGTGGGGTCTAATTTCGAGAATATTTGCAGAACAACTTTTCTGAAATTAAAAATAGCAGAAAACTAGGAACTGGCACTTGGCATCTTGTTAATAGGTTAGTCCCAGAAAACGTAGGAAAACATACGGAAAACATGTAGCAATTGGAATAATATAAACATGGAGCATCAGAAATTATAGATACGTTGGAGACGTATCAAGCATCCCGAAGCTTAGTTCCTACTCGTCCTTGAGTAGGTAAACGATACAACAAAATAATTTCTGAGGTGACAACCTACCACACAATCTTGATCGTAATATGTAAAGTAGAGCATGTAAACTAGGATCAAATGAACTAAAGTTGTGATCTATATTTGATATCAACAAGTAATGCATAAACAAATAAGAAGAAAGAAGCAAAACTTTTAATGAATCAATACTAAAAGACTATCAACCATGCAAAGTTTATTAGAGATGATTTAAGCTTTCAATAACAACAATATCATGCACGTCAAACGATCTTCACAACCCATGTTAGGATCAAGTCAAGCTTTCCACACAATGCAATGCTTGAATCTTAAACTATTTGCGCACTAAAAACAAGCAAGTGGTCTGCGTTGGTCCCTGGTATTGAGATGTTATGGCAAAGAGAACATTATGGGGGGGTTTGGAAGGTCAATGGAAGAAAGGCTCACAAAGCTTAAAGTGGTCATTAGGCAAGAGAAAGTCTTACAACCGAAGCTATGCAAGGAATAGGGCTTGCCACACAACAGATGCACATAGAGCTATAAGTGTATGAAACCTCTCCAATGGAACTAGTGGGGGTGCATCCAACTTGCTTGCTCACGAATACCTAGAGCTCATTTGAGGAGGCTCGGCATTGGAATATACAAGCCAAGTTCTATAATGTAAAGTTCCCCACGTAGTTATGAATGAATGATAATATGAAAACTCTCTCCAAACTTAAGTATTGGTTCTAAACATGAAGCACAAGTGTGTTATATAAAGGATAGTGATGCGCCCCTCTCTCTTTATTCTCTCTTTGGCCCCCTTTTTTTTCTTTTTGGGCCTTTTCATTTTTATTTATTTTTATATATATCCTCACCGGTAGGGGCAACATCCTATATTACAATGAATCATCACACTTTTAGTACTCATAACTCATAATGAAATATCTCTAATGTCTCTAACTGCATGCTCCTGCGAGTGTAGCAGTATGCATAAATAACCATGAAGCTCATCATCAAGTAACATAATGGAGGTGGATGTTGTGCAACAATATATCTCGGAATGGCTATGGAAATGCCATGATAGGTAGGTATAGTGGCTGGTTTGAGGAAGAATATATGGGCTTATGTGTAGGAGAACAAAGTCCTCCCACAGGATTTGGATGCACTGGCGAAGTTTGCACCAACTCTCAATGTGAGAAAGGGCAATGCACAGTACCGAAGAGGCTAGCAATTATGGATGGTGGAAGTGCCAGGAACCTCAACATAGACTCACGAGTTAAAAGATTACAGAAAGCAAACCATCTTACAAGGAAAAGTGCAAATCCCTCCAAGAGGGTCCGTGGCAGTGACAAGTCATTGTTAGCTACCCCGACCGTAGCACGTAACAAAAGGCCGATCAGAAATGTATCACTCGTAGCAATCATATACCATTGTTTCTATCAGCTGGTAATTTAAGTGTGGCACAGCTTCAAGTTTCTTAGACCAATCATTAAAAGTTTTTACTTACTAGTCCTTCCCATTTATCCATTAAGCAAATTAATATCTCAAAACAACAGCAATGATTCAAGTGAAGCGGTTTAGTGATCTACAAGACCATGCAATCTTTTCCACTATACCAACTATCACAATAGCATTCCTATTTACAAGAATACACACATATTAGAACCACCTAACTACAAAAGCTAACAAATATGAATAAGAGATGCATGAAAACAAAGGCTGGAAGCACTAAAATATCTAAGCAAGATTACTCAACAAATATAAGTGAAGCACAAGAGTATTCTAACGAAAAAGCGGAGCGTGTCTCTCTCCCAAACAAATATGCTAGGATCCAACTATCTATTACAGCAAAGAAAACTAAACAAACTTAAAGCAAAAAATGAAAGACGCTCCAAGTAAAGCACATAAGATGTGACCGAATAAAAATATAGTTTCACTAGAAGTGACCTGATAATTTGTCGATGAAGAAGGGGATGCCTTGGGCATCCCCAAGATTAGACGCTTGAGTCTTCTTGGAATTTGCTGGGATGTACCAACGGGGCATCCCAAGCTTAGGCTCTTCACTCTTCTTGATCACGTCATATCATCCTCTTCTCTTGACCCTTGAAAACTTCCTTCACACCAAACTTCTCACAATCTTCATTAGCAATGTTAGTGCAATTGAAATAATAAATTCACATGGTTCAGTTTAAACACAAGCCTAACACTCATAAAAACATTAGCTACTGTCACAATTTATTTTAAAACTCTTTTTCCCAAAAGAACACCAAAAGAAAGAGATTAAGATGCAAATGCAATTATTGGCAGAAATCTATCAAAACAGAACATCAGGTAAAGATGTTTTTTTTCGAAAATCCCTTGTTGCTCAAATCAAAAAGTGTTCAACTAAGAAAATTTGCGTATATAACCCAGGATTACGCACAAAAAAACTCAGGTCATTTTGAACTTTCTGTGGTTTTATACGATTTTAACAGTGTACAGCAGAAATCTGTTTCCTGCGTAGAAATCAGAAATATAGTCTCAACTTTCCACAAGAGCCTTTACTTGGATCAACTAATGCATGAAAATAAAGATACAAAGGATTTTCTACAGAAGTATACAACCCCTTGAATCAAAGAAAACAGAGAAAAGCAATGCAAAAATAAAAACATGGGTTATCTCCCAAGAAGTGTTTTTCTTTAAAGCCTTTTAGCTAGGCATGATAATTTGAGAAGATGCTCACATGAGAAATATGGATTGAAGAAAAAGAGAGCATCAAGAAGCAATTATAAAACACATTTAAGTCTAACTCACTTCCTATGAAAACGAATCTTGTAGAAAAACAAGTCAATAAAGCACAAAGTGGCTAGCATAGGAAAGCAAAACAAGTGCAACTTCAAAAAAATTCAACATAAAGAGGGGAAATTTAATATTGTTGAGATGCATAAAACCATGTTTACCTCTCTCTCATAATAACTTTTAGTAGAATCATGAATAAAATTAACAATATGAATATCATAAGAAACATTCTTATCATGATCCACATGCATAAAAGAATTATTACTCCCCACATAAGCATAGTCATTCTTATTAATAGTAGTGGGAGCAAATTCAACAAAATAGCTATCATTATTATTCTCATCACCACAATCATTAAATATAGGAGGCATATTGTAATCATAATTAATTTTCTCCTCAATAGTAGGTGGACTAAAAATATCATATTCATCATTGTAAACATGTGGAACTAGAATACCACAATCATTATAATCATCATATATTGGAGGCAAGGTATCATCAAAGAAAAATTCCTCCTCAAAACTTGGGGGACTAAAAATATCATATTCATCAAAACTAGCTTCTCCAAGCTTAGACTTTTCCATAGCATTAGCAATACTGGTGTTTAAATAGTTCATACTAATAACATTGCCACTAACATGCAAATAAACTTCCATAGGTTTTTTAATTTTCTATTCAAACACTTCATGTCCTAACTCAAGATAAATATTATAAATCTCTCTCATATTTTTGTTGTTTTCCATTTAATCATAAAGATAAAAACAAGTAACAGGTAAAAATAAGCCTAACTAGTGAAAATAAAAACAAGAAACAAAAATATATAATTGCAGAATCTAAAGAAAATAACTTCGAGAACTCACTCCCGGGGATGTGAGTACCTTTTACCTTCCCCCCCCGGCAACGGAGCCAGAAAAGAGCTTGATGTCTACGCACGCTTCTATTCTTGTAGACAGTATTGAGCCTCCAAGTGCAGAGGTTTCTAGATCAGCAGCAAGTTTCCCTTAAGTTGATCACCCAAGGTTTATCGAACTCGGGGAGGTAGAGGTCAAAGATATCCCTCTCAAGCAACCCTGCAATTAAGATACAAGAAGTCTCTTGTGTCCCCAACACACCCAATATACTTTCCAGGTATATAGGTGCACTAGTTCGGCGAAGATATAGTGAAATGCGGGTAATATGGATGGTTATAAGTAATAATAGCAATCTGAAATAAATATGGAAGCAAGCAAACATGTAGCAGAACATGCGGAAAAGGTGTTTCAATGCTTGGAAACAAGGCCTAGGGATCCTACTTTCACTAGTGTACACTCTCAACAATGATCACATAATTGAATAACTAAATATCTTATCTTCACTATGCTACTCTTAACCCTCTCCGGTTGGATAACGAACACTAATCATTGCGTAGGGCTGCAAAAAGCATTCCTTAAAGTAAGCATTCCCATGTCTAGTTAACCCCACGTTGTCACTATGAGCGCCCTAGAAGGTACTAGACAAACAACACAATTCATAGAGGAGACACACACAATGTGCACACTGTCATCTTCACACCGCGGGACAAGGTGACTCCAAAGTTCATATTAATAAAATACTTGAGTAGCACAAGATGAAGAGTAAGATCTACTTATTCAACTAGATTACAAAGCTCGCGATCACATATAGATCACACCATGGGAGAGAGAGATGAACCACATAGCTACCGTAGAGCCCTCAGCCTCGGGGGAGAACTACTCCCTCCTCATCATAGGAGACAGCAACGACGATGGAGATGGCGGTGGAGTCGATGGAGATGGCTTCCGTGGGCACTTCCTCGTCCCGGCAGGGTGCCAGAACAGAGATCTGTCCCCGGAAACTTGTCGGCGGCGGCGGAGGAGCTACGGATGTATTTTGTGGAAAAAGTCGATTCTTTTCGGGTTTTCCCTCGGGGGAGTATATATAGGCGAAAGGGCGATGCCAGGGGGTGGCCAGGGGGCCCACACCACCAGGTGGCGCAGCCAGGGGGACCCGCGCCACCCTATGGTGTGGCCACCCTGTGGCCCCCCTCCGGGGTTCTTAGGGACTTCTGGATGCTTCCGGGGAAAATAGGAACTTCGGGATTCGTGGGGTCCAATTCCGAGATATTTCCAGAACAACTTTTCTGAAATCAAAAACAGCAGAAAACAGGGAACTGGCACTTGTCATCTTGTTAATAGGTTAGTCCCGGAAAACGTAAGAAAACGTAGGAAAACATACGAAAAACATGTAGCAATTGGCATAATATCAACATTGAACATCAGAAATTATACATAAGTTAGAGACGTATCACTACTCCATTCTTACTCCTCTTGATCATAACTCTCCTCCTCTTTTTCATCCAATGAGTTTCCAGATTCATCAATTTCTTCTTCTATAGGTTCATGCAAGGCATTAGTCTCTCCCTTTGGGGGAGATAATTGCTTAAAATATTGAAGTATGTAGTAATTACAATCATTTTAATTATTAAAGCAATATTCAAGTATATCATAAATCTCATATTTATAAGGTGCATCATCAATATTTTCAAGCAATTAAGCAATTTCGAATGCACCCTTCCAAGCAATAAATTCCTCAATTTGTTCCACATCATCAAAGTCATGATTTCCCTTAACATAAGAAGATATGGTAACATCATCATTATACTCACATTTAAAAGGGAGGTGTTTATACCTCATACAGCAACAAGATTTATAAAAGCAATAATTAACATTATAAGTGGAGCACAAGTTCTTAGCATAGTCATGCAATTTATTAATTTGCTCCCATAAGTGTATCCCTTTTTGTGACAAGCGGTGTTCCTTATAACATTTTTGTTGTTCATGTGTGAACCCACCTTGCCAATAAGATCTAGTTTCAGAGACATCAAACATTGCTAGCAAGAATGATAAAGAAAATAACAAGAAAAACAATAACAAAGTAAAAATGATTGGAGGTGAGAGACTCCCCTTGCAGAAATTCTCTTCCTCCCCGGAAACAGCGCCAAAAATTAGCTTGATGCGCGTGTAACACACGTTCGTTGGGAGACCCCAAGAGGAAGGTATGAAGAGAACGGTAGCAAGTTTCCCTCAGAAAGAAACCAAGGTTGAATCGACTAGTAGGAGGAAGGAGTAACTTCAGAAGGTTGATGCAGCTGAGATGGCCGGACGCACTACCGGTTCAGCAGCAACGTGGAACCTACACAACACAAACAATTCACTTTTCCCCCAACGAAGAAGTGAGGTTTTCAATCTCACCGTTTTTTCTGATAACAAAGAGGTTACATGTATGGTGTGGAAAACAGTATGAGACCAGTATGAAAACAGTACCAGTAGTGTGAAAACAGTGGAAGCACTGTGTGAACAATAGAAACAATGTGTGTATTATCAGAATGAGAAAATGGACCGTGGTCCACAGTTCACTAGAGGTGTCTCTCCATAAAAGATACCTAACATGTGTGGTGAACAAATTATAGCTGGGAAATTGAGAGATAAAGAACATGCATGCCATAAAGATTACTATGAGATTCATGCGGGCATTACAACAAAATACATAGATCGTCATCCAACTGCATCTATGACTAATAATCCACCCTTCGAATATCATACGAACAAACATTGGGTATTAAGTTGCAAAAAACGGATAATCGCAGTTAGCAAGGTGTGTAATGCAAACAATGTAAACTAAGTAAACATTGTTGTTTTCTCCCTAATGGCAACAACACATCCTCCATCTGTCACGTATCTGTCACTCGAGCACAGATGCAAAGGAGGCATGAACCCACTATCGAGCATAAATACTCCCTCTTGGAGTCACTAGCATCTACTTGACCAGAGCATCTACTAACAATAGAGAGCATGCAAGATCATAAATAACATACACACAAAGATAACATGATAGATTGATAATCAACAGACATATCATTCAATAATCATCGGATCCCAACAAACACAACATGTAGCATTACAAATAGATGATCTCGATCATGTGAGGCAGCTCACGAGATCTAAACATGAGGCATAAGCTGGAGAGTACAACCATCTAGCTACTGTTATGGACCCATAGTCCAGGGATGAACTACTCACGCATCACTCCGGAGGCGGGCATGGTGGTGTAGACCCCTCCGGTGATGAATTCCCCTCCCGGTAGGGTGCCGGGGAGAGCTCCAGAACCCTCCCGATCTCTGGTTGACGATGACGGCGGCCTCGGGTGTTTCTCGGGATGAAGTGGTATATTTTTAGGGTTGATGTATCAGGAGGAATAATTAGGCGAAAGGGCGATGGCGGTGGATGCCCGAGGGGCCCACACCACCCCTGGGCACGGCCGGGGGGCGCGCCGGCCTATGGTGTGGCCCCCTCCGGGCCTCTTCGGGACTCCGTGGAACCTTCGAGAATTCTAAAACTTCCGGGCTTCGAATTTTCCAATTCCGAGAATATTTACAGAACAACTTTTTTGAAACTAAAAATAGCAGAAAATAGGGAACTGGCTCTATGGCATCTTGTCAATAGGTTAGTCCGGTAAATAGATAAAAATGACATAAAGTGTAAGGAAAACATGTAGCGTATGGCATGAAAACAACATGGAACATCAGAAATTATAGATATGTTTATGACGTATCAATAAGCTGAGGCAATTATATGTTAACATCATATTTAGCAAGGTTTTTTCTAAAACCACCATGAATAAAGTGAGAACCTCAATCAGTCATAAGATATCTAGGCACACCAAACCTAGGGAAAATAACATCTTTAAGCATTTTTAAAGAGGTCTCACCATCAACAATTTTAGTAGGTATATCTTCTACCCATTTAGTAACATAATCAACAACAACAAGAATGTGAGTGTAACCATTCCAAGGAGGAAACGGACCCATAAAGTCAAATCCTCAACAATCAAAAGGTTCAATAACAAGAGAATAACTCATAGGAATTTCATTACGTCTAGAAATATTATGTAACATCCCAAGTATGAAAACTCCCCTTAGAATGTTTGTTTCATGTTTATTAAAGTATTGCATCATGTCATCATATTGTTTCCATTTGTTTCATGATTGTTTGCATTTGTTTCTTATTTGTTGCATCTGTTTTTCCCTGTTTTCACAATTCAAATTTAAACTTTATTCAAACAATTGTTTCATACTTGCTCTGTTACAACATTTTAAATAAAAATCTCAAATAAAAACAACCAATTTGTTTTCATTTTATTCCATAATGATCACTTATTAAAATGATGGTTTTAAATCAATCTTTTAATTCCAAATCACATTTAAATTTCAACCAAATGCATCAAACAGAACCACTTTGAAATTATGAATATTATCTAATCAAATCAACTATTTTGTTCCAATTAAGTAATAGGTTCACCCTATAAAAATGTTGTTTTCAATAATATTCTTTCAATACTTAAAAATCATTCAAATTTGGTTCAAATACAAACAGCAAGCAAATTTCAAACTTTTTGAAAACAAATCTTGGCATTTGTTTGCTATTGATCTAAATAGCTTAACCTAACTTTTCTAAAAAATTTACTAACTTAAATCTCATCTTTTTCTTCCAAATCCAAACTCTACAATAAAAAAAAGACAAAGGAATTTTTTTTTTAAAGGAAACGGAGCAAGGGGCAGTGGGCTGCGCGCAGCCCACTTCTTTTCCTCGCGCGCAGCCAGCCCACCTGGCCCGATACCTGTTCGCTGCCGCCCCTGTCGTCATGTTCCTGTACGGCAGGGCATCGGAGCGTGCCACCGCGGCAGCCATCGCCACCGACGGCCATCCATCGACGTTCGTGCCCTATATAGTCTCCCTACGGACCCCTAGACCTAACCCTAGCCCCTAGGTCCATGTTTCCCCCTCGAGCCGCCGCCAAGTCCACCTCTGCCACCGTCCTCCTCACCACTGTCACCTCGCCGGCGTTTTTCTTCTCTGAATCCTTGCCCACCGCCGTCGCCATGGAGATCCAGCACCCCACCTAGCTACTGGAAACGAAACCCCACTCCCTCCTCTTCCGTTTGGACACCGCAGTGGAGCTCGCCATCGACTGGAGCCGCGCGGCCGTCCTCGTCCACGCCGCAGCTGTCGCCGTCGATCGTCACCGAGCCTCTGCATCCACGACGAACGGTGGTGAGCTCACCGTCTCCTCCTCTCTCTCCTCTCTGTGCATCCGTGCACACATCTCATCCAAGCACGCATCCAGCAGCAGCCACGCCGCAGCACGCGTCCGTTCGCCGCCGGCGATCTTGCTTCTGTCAGCAAGGTTCAGTCACGCGCGCGTTTAATTTCAGTTAACGCAGATCTGGAACGATATCTTCTCTGCATCGCGTTTGCTGACAACGAAACGGAACACAGCGCACTGGTTACAGTCTAACGAGCGCGCAGCGCAGACGTGGGTTCGATCCCTCGCGGATGCGATTAAAACCAACCTTTTTTTCCCCGCGTGGCTGACAGACAGGGTCCACCTGTCTGTGACCCTTGTGGCCACGCAAGCACGCGCAGCGCCACGATGGCCCGTGGCCCACGGGCAGTGGCAGTGGCTAGGTTGCAGTGCGGTAACAAATGTTTTCCAGCATGTTTCTGTTTTAAAAAAAAAGCTAATCCTTTTAAATTGCAGAATAGTCCCTAAAATGAAAACCTTAATAACTTTTAATCTATAACTCTAAATAATAAAAGTTAAATATGTTTGTTGTTTTAAATTAAATTGTCTATCCAACTATGCCATTTGTTTCCTGTTTTGAATTTTCAAAATGCAATTCAAATTTGAATTCAAATAATTCAATTGTAATTTGCTAAATTGCATAACTAAATCATAATAAATCCAAATCATGCAAATAAAATATGTTTTCAATGCTATTTCAAATAACCTATCCCAATATAAATTTTGTTTCATGGTTTGAATAATTTAAATTGCTTAACTATTTTAAACCTTATTTAAATCATATAAAATTGCTAAAATCATTACTTGCTCAATTTAAATTATTTTTGAACATGCAAAATATGTTTTCAAACCACCAAAGTATAAACTTTTCAAATGTGAATTTGAATTTATGTTTTGAACAAATAAAATTCAAATGAAATTCATGCTTGTTTTAAATTCATTTAAAACTTGTTTAATTTTGTTTAAGTCATAATAAATTCATCCTAATGCCTTTTTCAATATTTGAAACATGTAATCCACCCAAAATTTTATGATCTTTTCAAATATGAATTTTGTTATTTGTTTTGAACAATTTAAATGGCTGAAAACAACAAATACATGTGTGTCACCTTTAAGGACAAAAAATCCTTTAACTTAATAAATAAAATTCTAAATTGGTAAACCTTATTTCTTTTTTATTCCCTTGTTGTTATTTTGTTGTTTTCCTCATCCATGCATCATACTAATCCACCTTCATCTGTTGATTAGTTGGAAAACAAATAATCTAACCAAAATCCATGGGCTTTTCATATGCAACTCAAAATTGCATAAGTGTCCATTTAAATTGTGATACCATGTCAATTAGTTTATTTTGATGCATCCCTTAACTTGACATGCATCATCCCATGCTTGTGCACTATGCCATGATATTGATTGTTTATCTTCCTGTATTGTTTGTTTGCTTCTTCTCGGATAGACGACGACGTCGAGACCGACGATCTTTACGACACCCCTTCTGAGGATATAGCTCAGTACCAGGCTGCTGGGTTTGCAGGAAAGTTATCACTCACATGAACCATTGTGTTCCTTTCAACATTGGTTACCGATACTTCCCGTTGTCTATTTCTGCTAGCCATATGTATCGTTGCTGCTGTTACGAACCTATCACATGATACCCTGAACCCTGATATGCCTCACCTCCCGTCCTATAACCCTGTTGCTTGGGCCCGTGTCTTACTAGCATGCTTATGGTTGTTTTGCTCGAGTCTGTTATCAGTTACTTTCTGTTATTATATTCTGTTGTATCTGGGGCTCGATGTTAAACAACAACCTGTTAATTTGAGGTAATAATAATTTGCTGATAAGGCACCGGCAGGAGGCCCGGCGTGGTTTTGGGGCCTGCTAGTGTCGACCCTGATAGGAAAAGGGTCTTGTCTACTGATCCATGATGAGCGCACTATCCGCATGTGGGAAGCGTGTATGGGCGCCCCCCTCAATTTGATTCGATTCGCATCTCGTCCAAATCACCACACTTAGTTCGGGTTTTCCATTTGATGCACGCATATGCAGGTACGAACCCGAGGCCAGGGTGGAACTTTTGTAGTCGGCATTTAGGGCGGCGTGGTCTTCCAGTGCTATGAGGGTCCCCTTTTCTTCGTGGGGCTCGATTAGCCGCGCACGCACAGCACGTGGTGCTTTGGGCTTGATGCGAAGAAGAGTTGAGTTGTGTTGAGTGCCCCGCTTGGTGGGAAAGGCCTTCCCATCTGGCGGGTTATTCTTACGTGTACGACCAAATTGGTGCACCCCTGCAGGGATAAATCTTCTCGAGAAGCCGTGTTTTCTGCGGTTATGGTTGACTTGGTGAAAGTACTGGCTAACAAGTACTCAGAACAACTTACACCTAACTAATGATAACTTGACTAGTAATAGGCTTATTGACACAACAATTTGATCCATCATTAATCCAACTGTGTGAGTTATCCTCGGATTGCTTCTTTGGATAAGGGGCGAGATCCAGGATGGGTTTGTGTGGTGGTTAGCTATAGTTGGTTACGATACGCAATCTTATCCCCTTTCTGATAGCCGGAAGTTGTAGGTTGTTCTGTAGTTGGTTAGTGCAGCCAGTTGCAGCATCTTTTATACCCTTTCTTCCGTTGATCCCAAGGCATCTGTGCTTGGTGTTGACGGGCTACACTTTGGTGAACTGTGAGTCTTGCTTGCCAGTACGTTTATGTACTGACCCCTTTGGGGCTGTGGTTTCCGCAGACTACGCTTACGAGGATCCCCGTGACGGCTACTACGTGGAGTTTGACGAGGCTGCTGACGAGTAGATAGCGGACCCGGGCAGGATCCGAGACATCGTGGATAGGCTCCGTTTTCTTTTCATTCCCGGCTTCTTAAGCCTATTTGGATTTGTCTGTACTCAGACCCTTTGAATGCTTCCGCTGAGATGTAATGATGTTATGTTGGGACATGTGTCCTCTGGATGATTGTATTTGCTATCTCTGCCCTAGTGAGGGCCATTTGCAACTTATTTCAATCTTTTGTGTCTTAGAGATTCGTTGTGTTATCATCTTGTTCAAAGCCGTTGACGTACCATGTGTGTATGGTATGAAGTACGTCAATGGTAGTGTCCTGATTTCTATGGGATGGTTTACATCGACGATGGATAGTAAAGATTGGTTGTCACACATAAGTGTTGGCCTACTCGTAAGAGCTGCGGGTGCCGGTAAGCCCCGTAATCCAATCAAAATACTGTTCAGTTCGTACGGTGAGTATCCTCTAGAAGTCCGGGTGCGACAAATGGTATCAGAGCCTGTCTGCCTGTAGGATCCCTTTTACTGGTCGCAGTTGAGTCTAGAAACTATTTTTGTAGCTATGTAGGAAAAATGAAACGTGAGAGTAGGAATTCTGCCATTTTTCTTCTTTCCCCACCCACCCACCCTTTTCTGGTAAGGAAGTGCAACGTTGTTTTCTGTTCTCACCTAAACTTTCAAGTTAGGATTTCACGTATCCTGGTTTCTCTGGGATAGTTATATCTACTAGTCCATAGGAATGGAGGTGGTTGTGACATGATTTATCATGTTGCCTACTCATGATTGAGAACGGAGGCGTGTAAGCCCCGGAAGCAAATCCTCTATCCCTTAAGCAGTAGATATTGATCCTTTAGAAGCCCGGATGGGTTTTTCGTAGTACCTCAGGAGTTTTTGGTCTCGTGTTTCCCGTTGTTGCTCCGATATCCTGTTCTTCTCAACATCCTTTTCGTCCGTTGAAACCTTGTTGTTGCTTTCCACTTCAGTTCTCTACCGGCGTCTAATCAAAACTTCCCCGATCATCTGCAGATGGATCTTAGGTTCTACCCGCAGGTGGTTCGGATAACTCGTTGCGAGAGCACTGCCGGTTATCCGGAGATGCTGAGAGACATGGTCACTTACCTGGGGTTCCTTTGGGCACCAGAGTACCAGGTCTACGAGAAGCAGCGAGAGTTTGACCAGACCTACTACCAGGCTATCGTCTACATTCTGTCAGATGATGGCATGAGCGTTGTCCACCGCTACGAGGCAGTAGGTTCCACAGTGGATATGGCCGTGCAGCAGGCAGCTTACGTGAGTCTCACCGTCCTTCGTGCTGACTACTGGGGATTTGACGATTCTATCTATCGCCACATCCCCCGTGGTTACGTCACTTCGGAGGGAGCTCACTTCACTCTCTACGACAACCTGGATGTCTACGAGCATGATAACACCAGGCTGCACACCACCGCTCAGTTTGTGAGGCACAGTGACGCCGTTGCCACCACACTGTCTCAGGAGTTGGCTTCCGTCAGAGAGCAGCTCTACCTTGCTTTGACTCGTCTGGCGACGTACACCACAGACTTTGTTGGAGATGAGCGCTTTGCACGTTTCGATCAGCCAGTTGGTCGTCGTCTGTCAGATGCTGGAGGTTACGAGCCGATCAGAGGTCCACTCCTCAACCTCGGAGCTGGTTACACTGGGATTCCACGTTTTGGAGCACAGGGAGCTGACGCTATGTACTTCACCACACCTAGAGTCGCTCTCAGGCCACGTCAGATCTATGTGGATCGTCGTTCTACCTACTTTCGTGGGCCTCCTCCTCACCGTACCCCTCGTCGTACTACTCACCGCCGTCCTGCGTGATGAGCATGGGAGTACCGATGTATCCATTCATAGCTATGTTTAGTTATCCTTTGGCTTTTGAACCATGTAATGGTGTGTTGGATATTCTGATGTATTTGAACATGTGATGATGTACCTGTTGGTTATCTATTCATGCGTCGGAATAATCTCTCTTTCGGTTACCAAGTCTATCCTTTTCTATTGTTGTGCTAAAATGCATGTCTATTCAGGATGCCGCCAACAAGGAGCAACCCGCCTGAACCACCTCCGATCACGGAGCTGTTGACTCAGATGACTCAGGTCGTGACGCAGATGGCCCAGATCCAGGCTAACCAGCACAACAACCAGAATGCTCCACGAGTCAGCATCAAGGAGTTTCTGAGTCCGGGGCCGAGAGCTTTCGTGGCAACACGTGAGCCTCTGGATGCTGATGACTGGATCAGGGAGATGGCCAGGGCTCTAGACATTGCTCACGTTGCTGAGGAGGACAAAGTCAAGTATGCCACCTACCTACTGAAGGGTCAGGCAGCTACCTGGTGGGAGAACTACCAGACCATGAGAGCTGGATACCCTATCACCTGGGGTTGTTTCAAGGATGCCTTCCTGAAGCACCACATCCCAGATGGTCTCATGGAAAGGATGCGTGAAGAGTTCTGCTCTCTTAAGCAGGGCAAGCTGGACGTCATTGGCTACCAGAATGAGTTCAATCGCCTCGCTCGTTATGCTGGTGATGAGGTGTCCACTGAGGCCAAGAAGATGGCAAGGTTCCGCCGAGGTTTTAACCCGGAGCTCAAGTACGCCCTCACCAACATCAAGTGCAAAGACTTCGAGGAGCTCGTGAACACCGCGCTCAATGAGGAAAATGGGCGCAAGGCGTTCGAGGAGTCCCGCAAGCACTCGCGTGAGGGTGGTTCCTCCTCCAACATGACCACCCCCCCCCCCCCCGCAGAAGCGCCGCATCTGGGTGCCAAATGCTGCTGTCACTAGGGCTCCATATGCCCAAGCTTCTCAAGGCTTCGCTTCCCGCCCACCCAACCCAGCTCAGATGCAGGCTCAGAGATTCTCAATGGGGCAGCCAAGGCCAGATGCACCTCGTGTCGTCACTTGCTACAAATGCAAGCAGGCTGGACACTATGCTGATAAGTGCACTCAGAGGCAGCTACCTCCACCACCTCCTCGCCCCAACACCAACCAGGCAATGGTTCGTGCTCCTCCGGCTAAAGCCTTCAACTCCAACAACAGGCCTGTCGGGAGGACCACGAGGGTGAATCATGTCAAGGTCGACAAAGCTGAGGAAGCTGCTGACGTCGTTCTCGGTACATTCCCCGTAAACTCTAACCCAGCTAAAGTGTTGTTTGATACCGGAGCATCGCATTCTTTCGTGTCAAAGATCTTTGCGACAACAGTTAAACTACCTTTTGTCGGTTTGGGTTCCCCGCTAGTAGTAAACTCCCCTGGAGCAACTATGCAAACTTCCAAGATCAGTCATGAGAATCAGATTCTAATTGGAGGTCATATATTCCTTGCTTCACTCATTCTGCTTGGCAATTCTGACATTGATGTCATTCTGGGCATGGATTGGTTGAAGGCCAATAAAGCTACGATTGATTCTGCTAAGAAATCAATAACTCTGTTCCACCCGTCTGGCCAGATAGCCGGTTCTCCAAATGAATCAAGTTCTGTTCAGCTGTACACCCTGGATGCTAAACCTCTACCTCTACTCGAAAATGTTCCGGTGGTTTGTGAATTCCCCGACGTCTTTCCAGAAGAGTTGCCAGGGATGCCTCTGGACAGAGCAGTTGAGTTCGTGATCGAGCTTGAACCAGGTACTGCTCCAATCTCTAAGCATCCATACAAGATAGCTCCTCCTGAACTGAAATTGTTGAAGGAGCAAATCGATATGTACATGGAGAAAGGTTACATTCAACCTAGTTCCTCCGCTTGGGGTTGCCCAACTCTGTTCGTTGCCAAGAAGGATCAAACAAAGAGACTCGTGGTTGACTATCGTCCTCTCAACGAGAAAACCATCAAAAACAAGTATCCAATTCCTCGTATCGATGATCTTTTTGATCAACTTGCTGGAGCCTCAATATTCTCAAAGTTGGACTTGAGGATGGGCTACCATCAAATAAAGATCAGAAAGGAAGATATTCCAAAAACAGCTTTCACCACTCGGTACGGTCTATATGAATACACCGTCATGTCCTTTGGTCTCACCAATGCACCGGCGACATTCTCTAGACTCATGAATTCTGTCTTCCATGAATACCTCGACAAGTTCGTTGTGGTATATCTTGATGACATTCTAGTCTACTCAAAATCCGAGGAAGAGCATGGAGAACACCTTCGTCTCACTCTCATGAAACTTCGCGATCATCGTCTATATGCCAAGTTCTCCAAATGTGAGTTCTGGATTCCAGAAGTTGCTTACCTTGGTCATGTCATCTCTGCCAAAGGCATAGCCATTGACCCAGAAAAGGTTAAGGCAATTGTTGATTGGAAACCTCCTAGAACGGTGAAGCAAGTCAGAAGTTTTCTTGGCTTGGCTAGCTATTGCCGTCGTTTCGTCCAAAACTTTTCCAAGATTGCCAAACCTCTCACTGATCTCACAAAGAAGGACAAGAAGTTCGTTTGGTCTCCACAGTGTGATGAGAGTTTCAATCTCCTAAAGACTAAACTCACTTCTACACCTGTTCTGGTTGGCCCAGATACTACCAAACCTTTCCAGATATTCTGCGATGCATCTCTCCAAGGTCTAGGTGCAGTTCTTATGCAAGAACGTCAAGTTGTGGCTTATGCTTCATGTCAGTTGAACCCACATGAGCAAAACTATCCCACACATGATCTAGAACTTGCAGCAGTTGTGTTTGCCCTCAAGAAATGGAGGCAATACTTGTTGGGTAACCGCACTGAAATCTTTTCCGATCATAAGAGTCTGAAATACATCTTCACTCAACCAGATCTAAACCTCAGGCAAAGGAGATGGATTGAAAAGATTAAGGACTTTGATCTCACCATTTCTTACACTCCAGGCAAGGCTAATGTTATGGCCGATGCTCTCGGTCGCAAGTCATATTGCAATAATCTCATGATCATGGAAAGCCAACCCCCACTTCATGAAGAATTCCAGAAGCTGAACCTTGGTCTTGTTCCTCAAGGCTATCTTGCTAGCTTGACAGCCAGTCCAACTCTCGAGGACAAGATTCATTCTGAACAACTTCGTGATGCTGAAATCAAGAAGATGGTAGAGCACATCAAAGAAGGCAAGGATAAATTTAAGTCCTTCGCAATTGATGACAAGGGAACTGTGTTCTTTGAAGGACGCATTGCAGATCCTAAGGTTCAAAGTCTCAAAGATATCATTCTCAAGGAGGCTCATGAAACTCCTCTCTCCATCCACCCTGGAAGTACAAAGATGTACCAGGATCTTAAGACACTGTATTGGTGGCCTGGCATGAAACGTGAAATTGCTCAATACGTTTCTGAATGCGACGTTTGTCAACGTGTTAAGGCAGTCCATCAGAAAACAGCCGGTCTACTCCAACCTCTGAAAATTCCTGAGTGGAAGTGGGACATGATTGAAATGGACTTCGTCACTGGTTTTCCAAAGTCCAAGAAGGGCAACGATGCAATCTTCGTTGTTATTGATCGTCTCACTAAAGTAGCTCACTTCTTTGCTGTCAAAGAAACAATCTCAGCTAGCCAGTTAGCAGAACTCTACACAGCAAAGATTGTTCCTCTTCATGGTGTTCCATTGGAAATAAGCTCAGACCGTGGAAGTATCTTCACTTCTCATTTCTGGAAGAGTTTTCAAGAAGCATTGGGCACCAAACTTCTGTTCAGCACAGCTTATCACCCTCAGTCTCAGGGGCAAGTCGAAAGAGTCAATCAGATTCTCGAGGATATGCTCAGAGCATGTGGTCTCTCCTTTGGCATGAAATGGGAGGATTGCCTTCCATATGCTGAATTCTCCTACAACAACAGCTACCGGGCAAGCCTAGGCATGGCACCATTTGAAGCACTCTATGGCCGCAGATGCAGGAGTCCAATCAATTGGTCTGGAGCTGGTGAACGTTCACTATTAAGCCCTGACACTGTTAAGGAAGCCGAGGAGAAAGTTCGTATCATTCGTGACAATCTCAAGATTGCTCAGTCTCGTCAGAAAAGCTACTATGACAGCAAGCACAGGGATATGATCTATGCACCTGGTGACAAAGCATATCTCCGTGTAACTCCCTTCAGAGGCACTCATCGTTTCGGTGTGAAAGGAAAGCTTGCACCAAGATACATTGGTCCTTTCAACATTCTCTCAAGGCGTGCGGAAAATGCCTATCGTCTTGAACTTCCAGAAAAACTATCCAAGGTGCACGATGTGTTCCACGTGTCACAGCTCAAGAAGTGTTTCAAAGATCCGGATCGTGCAGTTGATCATGATTCCATTGAACTGCAAGATGATCTATCTTATGAGGAGCACCCTGTTCGTATTCTCGATGAGACCGAGCGTAAGACTCGCAACAAGAGCACAAAGTTCTTGAAAGTGCAGTGGTCGCATCATTCCGATAAAGAGGCAACATGGGAGACCGAAGAGGATCTTCGCAAGAAGTATCCGGACCTTTTCCTTTCTCAGTAGGAATCTCGGGGCGCGATTCCTTCAAGGGGGGCGTTTTGTAACATCCCAAGTATGAAAACTCCCCTTTGAATGTTTGTTTCATGTTTATTAAAGTATTGCATCATGTCATCATATTGTTTCCATTTGTTTCATGATTGTTTGCATTTGTTTCTTATTTGTTGCATCTGTTTTTCCCTGTTTTCACAATTCAAATTTAAACTTTATTCAAACAATTGTTTCATACTTTCTCTGTTACAACATTTTAAATAAAAATCTCAAATAAAAACAACCAATTTGTTTTCATTTTATTCCATAATGATCACTTATTAAAATGATGGTTTTAAATCAATCTTTTAATTCCAAATCACATTTAAATTTCAACCAAATGCATCAAACAGAACCACTTTGAAATTATGAATATTATCTAATCAAATCAACTACTTTGTTCCAATTAAGTAATAGGGTTCACCCTATAAAAATGTTGTTTTCAATAATATTCTTTCAATACTTAAAAATCATTCAAATTTGGTTCAAATACAAACAGCAAGCAAATTTCAAACTTTTTGAAAACAAATCTTGGCATTTGTTTGCTATTGATCTAAATAGCTTAACCTAATTTTTCTAAAACATTTACTAACTTAAATCTCATCTTTTTCTTCCAAATCCAAACTCTACAAAAAAAAAGACAAAGGAAATTTTTTAAAAAAAAAAGGAAACGGAGCCAGGGGCAGTGGGCTGCGCGCAGCCCACTTCTTTTCCTCGCGCGCAGCCAGCCCACCTGGCCCGATACCTGTTCGCTGCCGCCCCTGTCGTCATGTTCCTGTACGGCAGGGCATCTGAGCGTGCCACCGCGGCAGCCATCGCCACCGACGCCCATCCATCGACGTCCGTGCCCTATATAGTCTCCCTACGGACCCCTAGACCTAACCCTAGCCCCTAGGTCCCTGTTTCCCCCTCGAGCCGCCGCCAAGTCCACCTCTGCCACCGTCCTCCTCACCACTGTCACCTCGCCGGCGTTTTTCTTCTCTGAATCCTTGCCCACCACCGTCGCCATGGAGATCCAGCACCCCACCTAGCTACTGGAAACGAAACCCCACTCCCTCCTCTTCCGTTTGGACACCGCAGTGGAGCTCGCCATCGACTGGAGCCGCGCCGCCGTCCTCGTCCACGCCGCAGCTGTCGCCGTCGATCGTCACCGAGCCTCTGCATCCACGACGAACGGTGGTGAGCTCACCGTCTCCTCCTCTCTCTCCTCTCTGTGCATCCGTGCACGCATCTCATCCAAGCACGCATCCAGCAGCAGCCACGCCGCAGCACGCGTCCGTTCGCCGCCGGCGATCTTGCTTCTGTCAGCAAGGTTCAGTCACGCGCGCGTTTAATTTCAGTTAACGCAGATCTGGTACGATATCTTCTCTGCATCGCATTTGCTGACAACGAAACGGAACACAGCGCACTGGTTACAGTCTAACGAGCGCGCAACGCAGACGTGGGTTCGATCCCTCGCGGATGCGATTAAAACCAACCTTTTTTTCCCCGCGTGGCTGACAGACAGGGTCCACCTGTCTGTGACCCTTGTGGCCACGCAAGCACGCGCAGCGCCACGATGGCCCGTGGCCCACGGGCAGTGGCAGTGGCTAGGTTGCAGTGCGGTAACAAATGTTTTCCAGCACGTTTCTGTTTTAAAAAAAAGCTAATCCTTTTAAATTGCAGAATAGTCCCTAAAATGAAAACCTTAATAACTTTTAATCTATAACTCTAAATAATAAAAGTTAAATATGTTTGTTGTTCTAAATTAAATTGTCTATCCAACTATGCCATTTGTTTCCTGTTTTGAATTTTCAAAATGCAATTCAAATTTGAATTCAAATAATTCAATTGTAATTTGCTAAATTGCATAACTAAATCATAATAAATCCAAATCATGCAAATAAAATATGTTTTCAATGCTATTTCAAATAACCTATCCCAATATAAATTCTGTTTCATGGTTTGAATAATTTAAATTGCTTAACTATTTTAAACCTTATTTAAATCATATAAAATTGCTGAAATCATTACTTGCTCAATTTAAATTATTTTTGAACATGCAAAATATGTTTTCAAACCACCAAAGTATAAACTTTTCAAATGTGAATTTGAATTTATGTTTTGAACAAATAAAATTCAAATGAAATTCATGCTTGTTTTAAATTCATTTAAAACTTGTTTAATTTTGTTTAAGTCATAATAAATTCATCCTAATGCCTTTTTCAATATTTGAAACATGTAATCCACCCAAAATTTTATGATCTTTTCAAATATGAATTTTGTTATTTGTTTTGAAAAAATTAAATGGCTGAAAACAACAAATACATGTGTGTCACCTTTAAGGACCAAAAATCCTTTAACTTAATAAATAAAATTCTAAATTGGTAAACCTTATTTCTTTTTGATTCCCTTGTTGTTATTTTGTTGTTTTCCTCATCCATGCATCATACTAATCCACCTTCATCTGTTGATTAGTTGGAAAACAAATAATCTAACCAAAATCCATGGGCTTTTCATATGAAACTCAAAATTGCATAAGTGTCCATTTAAATTGTGATACCATGTCAATTAGTTTATTTTGATGCATCCCTTAACTTGACATGCATCATCCCATGCTTGTGCACTATGCCATGATATTGATTGTTTATCTTCATGTATTGTTTGTTTGCTTCTTCTCGGATAGACGACGACGTCGAGACCGACGATCTTTACGACACCCCTTCTGAGGATCTAGCTTAGTACCAGGCTGCTGGGTTTGCAGGCAAGTTATCACTCACATGAACCATTGTGTTCCTTTCAACATTGGTTACCGATACTTTCCGTTGTCTATTTCTGCTAGCCATATGTATCGTTGCTGCTGTTACGAACCTATCACATGATACCCTGAACCCTGATATGCCTCACCTCCCGTCCTATAACCCCGTTGCTTGGGCCCGTGTCTTACTAGCATGCTTAGGGTTGTTTTACTCGAGTCTGTTATCAGTTACTTTCTGTTATTATATTCTGTTATATTCTGGGGCTCGATGTTAAACAACAACCTGTTAATTTGAGGTAATAATAATCTGCTGATAAGGCACCGGCAGGAGGCCCGGCGTGGTTTTGAGGCCTGCTAGTGTCGACCCTGATAGGAAAAGGGTCTTGTCTACTGATCCATGATGAGTGCACTATCCGCATGTGGGAAGCGTGTATGGGCGCCCCCCTCAATTTGATTCGATTCGCATCTCGTCCAAATCACCACACTTAGTTCGGGCTTTCCATTTGATGCACGCATATGCAGGTACGAACCTGAGGCCAGGGTGGAACTTTTGTAGTCGGCATTTAGGGCGGCGTGGTCTTCCAGTGCTATGAGGGTCCCCTTTTCTTCGTGGGGCTCGATTAGCCGCGCACGCATAGCACGTGGTGCTTTGGGCTTGATGCGAAGAAGAGTTGAGTTGTGTTGAGTGCCCCGCTTGGTGGGAAAGGCCTTCCCATCTGGCGGGTTATTCTTACGTGTACGGCCAAATTGGTGCACCCCTGCAGGGATAAATCTTCTCGAGAAGCCGTGTTTTCCGCGGTTATGGTTGACTTGGTGAAAGTACTGGCTAACAAGTACTCAGAACAACTTACACCTAACTAATGATAACTTGACTAGTAATAGGCTTATTGACACAACAATTTGATCCATCATTAATCCAACTGTGTGAGTTATCCTCGGATTGCTTCTTTGGATAAGGGGCGAGATCCAGGATGGGTTTGTGTGGTGGTTAGCTATAGTTGGTTACGATACGCTATCTTATCCCCTTTCTGATAGCCGGAAGTTGTAGGTTGTTCTGTAGTTGGTTAGTGCAGCCAGTTGCAGCATCTTTTATACCCTTTCTTCCGTTGATCGCAAGGCATCTGTGCTTGGTGTTGACGGGCTACACTTTGGTGAACTGTGAGTCTTGCTTGCCAGTACGTTTATGTACTAACCCCTTTGGGGCTGTGGTTTCCGCAGACTACGCTTACGAGGATCCCCGTGACGGCTACTACGTGGAGTTTGACGAGGCTGCTGACGAGTAGGTAGCGGACCTGGGCAGGATCCGAGACATCGTGGATGGGCTCCGTTTTCTTTTCATTCCCGGCTTCTTAAGCCTATTTGGATTTGTCTGTACTCAGACCCTTTGAATGCTTCCGCTGAGATGTAATGATGTTATGTTGGGACATGTGTCCTCTGGATGATTGTATTTGCTATCTCTGCCCTAGTGAGGGCCATTTGCAACTTATTTCAATCTTTTGTGTCTTAGAGATTCGTTGTGTTATCATCTTGTTCAAAGTCGTTGACGTACCATGTGTGTATGGTATGAAGTACGCCAATGGTAGTGTCCTGATTTCTATGGGATGGTTTACATCGACGATGGATAGTAAAGATTGGTAGTCACACATAAGTGTTGGCCTACTCGTAAGAGCTGCGGGTGCCGGTAAGCCCCGTAATCCAATCAAAATACTGTTCAGTTCGTACGGTGAGTATCCTCTAGAAGTCTGGGTGCGACATATTACCAACTCTTTGACATTCATCACAAGATAAAACATATTTACGTGCATATTTAAAGAGAGTAGGCCAATAGAAACCTGATTGTAAAACCTTCTGTGCGGTTCTATCTCCAGCGTGATGTCCTCCATAAGCACTACCATGGCACTTTCTCAATATCTCTCGTTGTTCATGATGTGGAAAACATCTTCGCATAATACCATCTACTCCTTTATATAAGTGTGGGTCATCCCAAAAATAATGCCTCAAATCATAAAAGAATTTTCTTCTTTGTTGAGTTGTAAATGTTGGAGGCAAATACTTGGAAACAATAAAGTTAGCATAATCTGCATACCATGGACTATCCTGGGAGTTTACCTTTATTGCAGCCGATTGTTCATTTGGAAAACTATCATTAACAGGAATAGGGTCATAGGCAATGTTTTCCAATCTAGACAAGTTATCAGCAACAGGATTTTCAGCACCCTTCCTATCCACAATATGAAAATCAAACTCTTGTAAGAGCAGCACCCATCTAATAAGCCTAGTCTTGGCATCTTTATTTTCCATAAGGTATCTAATAGCAGCATGATCAGTGTGAATAGTAACTTTTGAATCAACAATACAAGGTCTAAACTTATCACAAGCAAAATCTACAACTAAGAACTCTTTTTTAGTGGTAGCATAATTCTTTTGAGCAGCATCAAGAGTCTTACTACCATAATGAATAACATTCAATTTCTTATCTACTCGTTGTCCAAGAAAAGCACCTACAACAAAATCACTAGCATCACACATAATTTCAAAAGGTAAATTCTAGTCAGGTGGTTGAACAATAGGAGAAGTAGTTAAAGCCTTCTTTAAGGTTTCAAAAGCTTCCTTACAATCATCATCAAAAACAAAAGGTACATCTTTTTGAAGAAGATTAGTAAGAGGCTTTGATATTTTAGATAAATCTTTAATAAACCTCCTACAAAAACCAGCATGACCAAGAACACTACGAATACCTTTAACATCCCTGGGACGGGGCATTTTCTCTATTGCTTCCACTTTAGCTCTGTCAACTTCGATACCTCTTTCAGAAAATTTATGCCCAAGAACAATTCCTTCATTCACCATAAAGTTCCATTTCTCCCAATTAAGAACAAGATTAGTTTCCTCACATCTCTGCAAAAATTTATCAAGGTTGTGCAAGCAGTTATCATAAGAAGTTCCATAGACGGAGAAATGGTAGATTAATACTTCCACAATTTATTCACAAAAACCATGAAAAATAGCAGACATGCATCTTTGAAACGTAGCAGGAGCATTACACAAACCAAAAGGCATACGTCTATAAGCATAAGTACAATAAGGACATGTAAAGGTTGTTTTCTCTTGATCAGTTGCTCTAACAACAATTTGAGAAAACCCAAAATAACCATCAAGAAAGCAAAAATGAGTTTTCTTAGACAACCTCTCTAGCATTTGATCAATAAAAGGCAAAGGATAATGAAATTTATTAGTAACCTAGTAACTTTACTAAAATCAATGCACATTCTATAACCAACTACTACCCTTTGAGGAATAAGCTCATTATTTTCATTAGACACAACAGTCATTGCTCCCTTCTTAGGGACACAATACACACGGCTTACCCATCTACTATCAACAATAGGAAAAATAATGCTAGTATCAAGGAGTTTTAATACCTCGTTTCTTACCACTTCCTTCATCTTAGGAATTAAACGGCGCTGATGTTCAACTACTGGCTTTACATCTGATTCAATATTAACAACATGCTGACCTATAGTATGAGAAATCCCTTTCAAATCATCAAGAGTATATCCAATAGCTCCACAGTGTTTCTTCAATATTCCTAATAATCTTTCCTCTTCTTCACCTGAAAGTTTAGAACTAATAATAACATGATATGTTTTCTTATCATCAATATAAGCATATTTAAGATCATCAGGCAAAGGTTTTTAATCAAAAACAGGATCCTCCTTGGTAAATTATGTTTCAATATCACCGGTTGAGGAAGGAGAATATCATCAATCTCATTTCTCTCTTCCATAAATACCTCACTTTCCCGGTCCTCCATATATTGTTGCAAAGCATTGTTAGGAGCAAGAGCAATAGAGGCAAGTTCTCCAACTCTAAATTTTTCACTAGGCAATTCAAATTCATAAGGAGCTCTAGAAAATTTGGAGAAATTAAACTCATAAGATTTTCCATCAAATTTAGTCAATATTTTCTCCTTCTTACAATCTATAACAGCACCACAAGTGTTCAAGAAAGGTCTATCAAAAATAATAGGACAAGTTTTACTAGCAGCCTTACCCAGCACTAGAAAATCAGTAGGATATTTAGTTTTACCACATAAAACTTCCACATACCTAACAATACCAATTGAAAAAACAGTTTCCCTATTAGAAAGATGAATAACCACATCAATATCTTCAAGGTTACAAAAACCAATTTCATGCATAATTTATTTATAAATCTCATAAGGAATAGCACTAGAACTCAGTGGTGGAGCTCTCGGTAGGGCGAGGTTGGGCCCTCGCCCTACCTTGGCTCGTGACACAACGAATTTTATACGTATGCTTAAGTTCGCTGAAGCCTTGATGGGGTAGAAAAGAAAATTAGGAAAAGAGCGAAATCACTAGAATGAGGACCTACCTGCGTACGTTGATCGAAGAAACGGATCGTTGCCTCATCTCCATTGATCATTCTAAGAAAACGAGTAACGGCGATGTATGTCGGGCAGGCGGGGCACTACTGCTGGAGGCGTGGCTTCCAGGTCAAAAGGAGGTCTCGGCGATTCAGGCAGCTGAGCTTGGGCAACACCGTGATGAATTGGCCGGGCAGGGGCTCTCCGCCCTTCCGCCACTTGAACTTGATCTCCAATCATACATGGGTTAAAGATGGAAGGAAAGGAGATCAGATTGCAGCCGTTTGATGGGGAAGATTTTGACGGTGTTGGAGTGGTCCGGAAATTTCTTTCCCATCGGAGATATGCAGTATTTACTTTATACTCGACAACTTTGAGTTTGTGCAACAAATTATTTATGTCTTACATTTTGCCCGACCTCAAAAAAATTTCGTCCTCTGCCACTGCTAGAACTTGCACCAATGTCACACAAACCATAATAGCAATGATCACCAATCTTAACAGAAACCACATGAACACTAGTTTTATTAGGTCTATTTGGATGTGAACAATATTAGAAGCATCCTCACAGAAGACAATATGTTCATCCTCGACATTTCCATAGACAAGGTCTTTTACTATTGCTATTGCAGGTTCAACAATTATTTTTTCATCAGGTTCAATGGATGTCTTTATTCTCTTGTTAACCACGCTAGCTACAATAGAGTGTTCTTTTACCTTAGCAGGGAAAGGCATTTTCTCAATATAAGGCTCAAGCACAGCAGGATTAACACCATGCACTTCTATTTTTCTAGCAGGAACAATATCTTTATAAGGTGCATGGTAATTTCTCAACTCCTTTTTGGGAATATCATGATACGAGGCAAAGGCTTTAAGACAATTTGCAAAGATTTGATAATCAAGACCACAAACAACACTATTATTATAGAAATCATCAGTTCCCATAAAAGTTTTAATGCATTCATAATTATCATTTATACCTGACTTTCTACCTTTGTCATTCTCCCATCCTTCAGTGTTTTCTTGAATACGGTCAAGAAGATCACATTTAGCTTCTTCCTTCATACGTGTGAATGATCCAGAACAAAAAGCATCCAATAAATCCTTATCATGAAGAGAAAGCCTTGCATAAAAATTATTGATAACAATATTGCTTGGGAGCTCATGAACGGGACATTTATGCATTAATAACTTCATTCTCCCCCAAGCTTGGGCAATACTCTCTCCAGCATGAGGCCAGAACTTATATATTTGATTCCAGTCTTTATGAATCTCACTGGGAGGATATAATTTAGAATAAAAGAGAGGTACAATTTCCCCCCATCCAATAGATTCACCATTCTTCACCATTTTAAACCATTCAGCTGCTCCACCTTTCAGCGATAAAGAGAATAATTTCCTTTTAACTTGATCCATTGTAATACCTGCACACCTGAATAACTCACATAATTCATGTATAAAGAGAAAATGATCATCGGGGTGGACAATTCCATCTCCAAAATAGCAGTTATCCATAACACGTCCAACAATTTTCATTGGTATTTTAAAAGGATCCAGTTCAGCAGATAACGGGTCATCTAATACCCTAGCAGTAACAGTAGTAGTACCCCTAAATAGAGAACCAAAATGATTCTCCATAATGAAATAAAACAACATACAGAAATAAAAACAACACTCACAGTAAAGGTTTCTCTTACCAGTTCCACTTACCAATAGCGCTTCACTCCCCGGCAACGGCGCCAGAAAATAGTCTTGATGACCCACACATATAAGGGGTGTATCTTAGTACTTTTGATAAATAAGAGTGTTGAACCCAACGAGGAGCAGAAGGTGTTGACAAGCAGGTTGGATAGAGGATTCACTGTAAACACTAGCAAACAAGTTTTTAGTGGTTTTGATATAGCAGATAAATAAAGTGCGAGTAAATAAAATACAGTAAATATAATTGCAGCGAGTGGCTCAATCCTTTTGAGAGCAAAGGACAAGCCGTTTTTTCTACTTATGATTACCGAACGTTCTCGGGGACACATGGGAATTTCGTCAAGCGCTTTTGTTTCATACGGTTGATTAATATTTATTGTTTTGATAGGTGTTGTGTGGGTGAACCTATGCTAATGCACCGCCCAACTAGGAATAATACATACTTGTGATTAAATCCCTTGCAAGCATCTGCAAATACCAGAAAGTAATTAAGATAAAACTAACCACAACTTTAAACTCTGGGATCCTACACTCCCTCCTGCATCGGTTTCCTAATGGGGATTTAGCTTTCTGTCACTACGGCAACCCCACAATTAGAAGCCAAATAAAAAATGCATCCTCCTAGGCCCACAAAGGTGAAGTGTCATGTAGTCGACGTTCACATGACACCACTAGAAGAATAACACCACAACTTAAATATCAAACCACTAGATGTTACTTCAACATAATTCCACTACTAACATCTTGACTTCTCCCATGTCCTCAAGAACTAAACGAACTACTCACAAGACATCATATGGATCATAATCAGAGGTGATATAATGATGAATAACACTCTGGTCATAAAGTGCAAACACCGATAAATCTCACAAGCATCAACTACTAACAAGTAATCCACACCGGGAGAGAGATCTAGTGAAGAACAACGATATAGAACCCTAATCGTTACAGAGGGATGGAGATGTATGGTGAGGGTGATGGTGCTTGTGGTGATGATGATGACGATCTTGATGATGCCCGGAGCGATGACGGTGACGATGGCAATGATTTCCCCTCTCCGGGGAGGAATTTCCCCTACAGATTTCTCCCTGCCAGAGAGCTTTTCTCTCTATTGTTTTCCGCCCCGAGGAGGCAGCGGAATATTTCCTCGATGGTTCTCTGAGGCATAGGATTCCCGGGGGGTCAAGTACGCAAAAGAAGGCGGCCAGAGGTGGGCCAGGGTGGCCACACCGCCCCCAGGCGCGACCAAGGGGGGCGCGCCCAGGCATGGTGTGGTCCCCATGTGTCCCCCCTCCGGGTCTCCTCGTGGCTAGCTCCCTCTTCTGGAATTCTAAGACATCTCTGATGCTCCCCTTTTTCTTATGGTCTTCTGAAATAGGGTATCCTGATGGTGCTTTTTCTATCAGATTTCTGGTCCAGGTGTTTATTCTCCAAAAATTATGAAACATACAAAATAAGATGAAATAACATAAGTAATGCATCATAATATGAAATATATCGATGAATAACAGAAAATTACAATATAAAATAGTGATGCAAAATAGACGTATCAGTAGCCTGCATGGGGTTGGTACGATGCGACGGACTTGCCGTGGAGGTCGGGCTAGGGCGAAGGCGGGCGCACGGAGGCGTCGTGGGGGGAGGCAGGCGCGCGGCTGCATCATGGAGAGAGCTCGCGGGAACGACCGGATTTTCGGCCGAGCTGTGCGCGGAGAACGGCGGCGTGGATCCTGATAGAGCTGGTGGGAGGGCGGGGCAGTGCACGAGAAAAGTGGAGGCACCAACGAGGACGCCAGGGCAAGGAGGCAGGCTACTTCCGGGCTTCTGGCTGGATGCGACTTGCATGCTTCACACACAACTAACAAATCTAACGTCGGTATATATCCAACTAAAATAGAGGAAATTAGTTAGAACAAATGCACCCGAGTTAGAAGGAATTAGAGAATCAGTGGACGTTTTTCGCGGGACGGGAAATGGGCGGCGGGAGAATATTAAGTGATATGCGGTTAGGATGGGAAGTTAAGTGCGGTGGTATTACCGCGGTGGAATGTTTGTAATTGGAAGGATGTATATTAGAGCAGTGGCACTTCTTGTAGATTGTTAGAAGTGTGACACCACCACCACAGTAAACTTAATAGTAAAGATCTCCTTCTCCTCTATGTCTGTTTTCATTACTTCTGATAAGATTACAAACTCCAAGAATAATCCAATTCCGCATGAGGGGTGTATCAATACTGTATAACCAGTCAAATAAATATGCTCTTTCTTCAATGTGTGATGGACCATATAGATTAGTAATATACCAGACATGAGCAATCAATTTATATGTGAGTTCCACAATAACATGGTACTTATTTGCAATGATAATTTTGACAGAATAAGGAGCTTCGATTCCAAATAGTAATAATCACACCAGAGCTTCCATAGATGAAATCAAATTGTTCTCTTTTGGTTTCTTGGAAGCAAATTATATTGCAGTTAGATTCATCAATATTCTTCCTAATATCATCCCACTTGGACTGTGAATTAATTCCTCTTAAGTTCCAGTCAAGCATAATCTAGCTTCTATCAATTAGAAACTAATAAATAGTTTATTAGAGAGGATTACATAATAGCCCTGGAATTTTGGACTCCACAATATTAAAAATTATAATAGCCATAACACACAACATTTGTGATAGAATAATTGTCCAAACAGATTGAACATCCACAGTAGATTTTCGTCATACCCAAAACAACACACTACTACGATACCCACTATCTCAACCGGTTCCCGTGCGTAGGCTTGCGGCGGTTTCCCTGACCGGTTAATTGCATAAGGTGCTAATAATCAGTCCCATTAAGTATTTCCTATTAAGCCCAGGATGCAACTGCTCAGTATGCCGAACTTTTCGGCTGTGAGCAAGGTCAATTTCCTATTAAGTATTTGGGAATACCGATACTCTATAAAAGATTGACTAATATAGAACGGAAACATGTGGAAGAACATATGAAAAAAATTCTTGCAAGTTGGAAAGAAAAATTACTATATCTAGGGGGAAGATTGGTTCTCATAAATTAGGTACTAACTAATATGCTACTGTATGTGATATCCTTCTTCCAGTTACCCGAACAAGTCTTGAAGAAATTGGATTACTTTCGATCGAGATTCTTTTGGCAAGGAGATAGTGAAAAAGAAATATCGACTGGCTAGATGGGACGTGGTTTGCCGACCAAAAGATCAGGGAGGGCTAGGTATTCATGACCACCAGGTCAACAATGCAACTCTTCTAGGTAAATGGCCTTTTAAATTTCTTACTTATGCGTCCATTTTTGGCATCATTTTACTTAATGAACTATTAATAAGTAGATTGGGAATTTGGTATTTTAACGTGCCAAAGTGCACGGTTTATGTCTGTGTATGTAGATCGTTGAAATTCCAAAGAGATATTTAATATAAGGCATAAAGTAGCAGAGTTGGATATAATATGAGAAGATCACAACATTTAAGACCATTTCAAGGAACATAAATTCGCCTAAGTCCAAAGAGAGGCGCAAAATGACTTAACGAGTGGTAGTACGGTCAATTTCGACCGTACTAACCACCGTATTGAAGACCATCTGTGAGGCACACAAGCAGTACCATTTTAACGAGTCACGATATGGTCGCCTCTAGCCGTACCACTGACTGTATGGGAAGGAAGTGCTCAACACAGAGGGCGAAATGGAAATAATGATCGTACCAGGAAAATGCGGTAACTCAAACGACCCCGGTATGATGAGTACCGACCATACTACTCACCATACCAGGGCGCGTTGAGCTCGTTTTGCTCAGTATATTAACCCCATGCCATCATAATTAAGAGGAGAGGCAGACTAGAACCAGACCAGACGCTACACCACGAAAATCCACCAAACCCTAGCCTCCGAAAGGTGTCCAAGGGGGTATTCGTAGAAGGGAATCCGTCTCCATCAACTCCATCATCGTGAAGGCCTCCGCATCAATCTCCATCACCATCACCACCATCTACATCTACATGATAGCATCTCCATCCCATCTCGTTGTAATTCTAGAACATCTAGTTGTGGATCTACATGTGTATTCGTTCACACATTCATCCTCCATTTGCAATACAGTCATTATGATGTTTACTGCCTTCATGTGTGAGTAGTTCCATTAGTTCTTGGGGAGATGAGTAAACCCTAGTACTACTACGAATTGAGAAAAAAATGCAATGTTTTCTATTTACTAGTTTGTGATAACAATCCTCATGATATTGTGTGAAGTCGACCCCACCAATATTGTGCCATCATGCCATGATGTGTTTGTTCGTGTTGGTTTGCGGCGGATCGAACGAGCGGATATGACAGGACAGAAAGTCGCCCCTTCCTTTTGTCAATCTCTGACATGGGATCAACCGAGAACTCACAGTACCAATACCACATCCATGGGGAGACCCTTAATCACTAGTGCCAGTAGGCGTATCGTTTATCATCTGGGCTACGTGGTGGTTGTGAGTAGTGTGTAGCTCAGAGGCACTCGGGGCACACTAATACACGTAGCTCACAAATTATTCATATGTAAACATAACTCACGCCCAATAAATTAAGAAATATGCTAGTGGTAGAATCACCTTTCCCAAGAACGCCTTTAACCCTATTGCAGTTCCAATCACTCAACCATCCATTAGTCCATGATACGTCCATTTTGCATCACTGTTTTATATTTTTATTTTTCTGTTATTCATCGATATATTTCATGTTATGATGCATCACTTATGTTATTTTATCTTATTTTTCATGTTTTATAATTTTTGGAGAATAAACACAGGAACCATAAATCTGATGGAAAAAGCACCGTCGAGATACACTATTTCAGAAGATCAGAAGAAGAGGGGGGATACCGGAGGAGTCTTAGAAGGTCCGAGGAGGAAGTGAGCCAGAAGGGCACCCGGAGGGGGGCCACCCGGGGCCCACACCACCAGGCGCCCCCCCTTGGCCACGCTTGGGGGTGGTATGCCCCCCCTGGCCCACTCCCGGGCGCTCCCTTTCGCGTACTTGACCCCCAGGGAACCCTAAGCCCCAGAATATCATTGAAGAATAATTCTGCCGCCGCCTCGGGGCGGAAAACACCAGAGAGATAAAAGCTCTCCGACAGGGAGAAATCTGTCGGGGAAATTCCTCTCCAGGGAGGGGAAATCATCGCCATTGTCACTGTTATAGCTCCGGGAATCATCAAGATCGTCATCGTCATCATCATCACCACCAACACCATCACCCCCATCATCCACCTTCATCCCGCTGTAACAATTAGGATCCTCTATCGTTATTTTACATTAGATCTCTCTTCCGGTGTGTATTACTTGTTAGTACTTGATGCTTGTGAGATTTATCGGTGTTAGCACTTTATGAACAAATTTTTATTATCCATTATATCACCTATGATTATGATCCATATGATGTCTTGTGAGTAGTTCGTTTAGTTCTTGAGGACATGGGAGAAGTCATGATGTTAGTAGTGAAGTTATGTTGAAGTAATATCTCGTGGTTTGGTATTTAAGTTGCGGTGCTATTCTTCTAGTGGTGTCATGTGAACATCAACTATATGATACTTCACCTTTATGGGCCTAGAAGGATGCATTGTGTATTTGGCGACTAATTATGGGGTTGCCGGAGTGACATAAACCTAAACACCCGTTAGGAAACCAATGCACGAGGGAGCGTAGAATCCCGAATTTTAAGGCTATGGTTAGATTTATTTTAACTACTTTTCTTGTATTTGCGAATGCTTATGAGGGGTATAATCACAAGTATGTATTAGTCCTAGTTGGGCGGTGCATTAGCATAGGTTCACCCACACAACACTTCACGAACCAATTGATATTAATTAACCGTATGAAGCGAAAGCACTTGACAAAATTCTCATGTGTTCTCGAGAACGTTTGGTAATCAAAAGTAGAACAACCGGCTTGTCCTTTGCTCTAAAGGATTGGGCCACTCGCTGCAATATTATTTACTGCACTTTATTTACTCGCACTTTATTTATCTGCTATATCAAAAACCTCCAAAAACCTGTTTGTTAGTGTTTACAGTGAATCTTCTATTCAACCTGCTTGTCAACACCTTCCGCTCCGACACTCTTATTTATCGAAAGTACTACGATACACCCCTTATACTTGTGGGTCATCAAGTCCACTTTTATTTATTTTGTTGTTTAGTTTATTTTACTATTTATTTACAATCTTCTATAATCATCATTTCCACTACTTTTACTATTTGTTTTAGCCTATAGATAGTTTATAAAGCACCAACGAGAGTAGGTGATCAAATTTAAACATAAGGGACCATTTCCATAGCTCCACTGCGGTTCGATACTCTTATTTCAAAACTAGCATGCATCCCAATTATGGTCACACCTAAAACAAAGCTTCAATTTGTTAAACAAAGCTCAATTAATTCGATCCATACATGGGATTGGCTCGCTAAACTTGTGTGGTTTGTAGCCTCTCTCTTATATTAATTTCCGAGGTGGGACCCATGCATGGTGTAGACTAATTCATAACAAATTTTGGACTAGCCTGTATATTAAATCCAAATGGAGGGAGTATGGCTTTGTCGTAAAATCAGCACATAAGTTATTGATATGGTCATTTTATTATGACATCTATATTTATTCTCCACATTTTGTGTAGTATTTTAAACATGTAGCAATGATATACTTTTTCCTCATAAATTTCTGTTGCAGCCGCGGAGAATGATCTAGTTTTAATATTATGTAGCATCTACTATTTTCTCGTGCCATCAAATACTGCACTTTCCCGCTAGCTAAAGAATTTGGCTAAACAAACTACTCCCTCCGATCTAAAAAAAGTCTCGCTAGAAATGAACTAATCATGCATGTACAACTTATAGGTACATCTCGCGGCACTTTCTTTAGCATCAGAGGGAGTATTAGTAGTTTTGCGTCCAAGAGGAACAGCAAATTTCATAACTGACCAACTGAAATCATGTTGCACCCAAGTTCATGCTGCACCCCTTAAAAAAAAACTCATGCTGCAGATGGATGCATCTAATAATGATCTAATATTGAAGAATACCCCCGGAATGGGACCGTCACAATGGATACTTGTGGTTTCAATTATAAGTCGTGTATTTTGTTAGAAATAATTATTTCAGGAGATAATCCCCGCACTTGTAACCTACGATCGTGGGAACCGACTATGGAAATGACGCATCCCTTGGAAGAGCCCTTTCACCTTGTATATATATTGGATCCAATCATCAATAAAGATCTATCTTGATTTTTTTGCTTCTCTCTCGATCGCTCTCAGATTTCTCTCAAGACGTTATCAGCAGCTCTCCGCGAGAGCGATTCGACTCCGGCGAGTGAACAAGAAGAACATAAGAAAGGCTTTACACATGTCCATGCGGCCGGGAATCTAAGGCACCAGTAAATGCTACTTGTTTAATACTGCACCGCACTGTAGCTATTTTCTTACTTCACTAGTTCAGTTTTGATCAATCTAGTGTTATCAGTACTTCTAGAAGTAGTAGTTCTAGCAGTAATTTACTCTGTTGTAGACACCGTTGATTACATTACTGTTTTTCAGTTCAAGTACTATGAGTATCGCTGAAAATGTGTGATGTAATATATTTCCGTGTGTGCACATGTTGAGATTTATTACATCCACGGTTTGCAATTGAGATTTCGAATTTCTTGCAAATATAAATGCAAAATTGAAAGTGTTTTTTTTGCAAATTGATGTTTTGGGATCATGAGGTGGTGTATAGATTTATCTACACCTACTGTTTAAGCCTACATTTTGTCATGTATGACATTATGATTGCTAATGTGCTCTCCCGAACATTTAATTAAGTTATGACATAAGACATTCGAAGCGTGAGTACTACTCCGCTAATGCTGCTAGATCTACTAAAAAAAAAACTTTTGGTGATTATCTACAATGTGTCATGCTTAACAATTTGAGGTCCACACTAATGAGTTCAAGCCCACTACTTGAATCTTCATTTATTTTGCATAGTTTATTACAACATAACCATGATGGATTTTAATTTACCAAACGTAAATTAATATTCTGTGGTTTACCATGTAGGTAAACGATGGCTCGAGAGTTTGATGCACTCGCTCTCAACGGCCACAACTACCCTATATGGGCCATGGACATCAAGATCTCCCTTGCGTCTAGTGGATTAGTGCGTGCAATCCAGCCCCCGTTGAATTCACCCCCGGTTGGAGTGATGCCGCTGACAGACGAGAAAAAATATGATGCCTTATACATCATAAGGCACCATATTCACCCAAATCTCAAGTCTGAACACTTGGAGGAAGAATCCCCTAGTACCTTGTTTCAGGCTCTCAAGACGAGGTATGAACAGCAGAATGCAGTTATCATGCCAGAAGCACTCCATGATTGGACACACCTCCGACTTCAGGACTTTAAGTCCGTCAGGGAGTACAATCACGAGGTTCATAAGATCAGTTCCAAACTGCCCTTTTGCGAGAAGGAACCTGCTGATGCGAGAAGATAGAGAAAACTCTGTCTACTATGCTCCCATCGGACAGGATCCTCCAACAGCAGTACCGTGCTCGCAACCAGAGGCGGAGCTTAGTACAAGTGTGCAGGGGCCACCGCCCCCCCAAGATTTTGACATGCATGAAGGAATTTTTTTTTAGGGTGTCGCACCCAAGGTTTCTAGAGGATACTCCCCGCACGAACTGGAAGTCAGGTGCTTGGATTATGGGGCATAACTGCTCCCACGTCCCAGCTTCCTGGTAGGCCTGCGCTTATGCGCGACAACACAAGCCCTGCTTCCACCGTCGAGGTAAACTATCCGCTAGGAACCTAAGGCACTACTGCCGACGTACTTCATATTCAAACACGCACGGTACGTCAACAGCTTTGAACGAAATGATAGCACAAACTGTCTCTAAGACACAAAAGAATGAAATAAGTGCAGCTGGCCTTCACTAAGGCAGAAATATCGAATACAGTCATCCAGAGGACACATGTCCCAACATATCATTCATTACAACAGCGGAAGCAATCAAAGGGGTCTGAGTACAGACAAATCCATGGCTTAAGAAGCCGGAGAAAATACAGAAAAGCGAAGCCCATCCACGTAGGTCTGGATCCTGCCCTGGTCCAGCTAACTACTCGTCTGCAGACTCGTCGAACTCCACAAAGTAGCCATCCTGGGAAGCATCGTAGTCGTAGTCGTACTCTGCGTAAACCACAGCCCCAACGGGGTCAGTACATCCAAGTACTGGCAAGCAAGACTCACAGTTCATCAAGGAGTTACCCGTCAACACAAGCATTGATGCTTGGGATCAACGGAAGAAAGGGGTAATATAAAAGTTGCTGCTGGCTGCTCTAACCAACTACAGAAGATAACTACAAGTTCCGGCTAACAGAAAAGATAAGATCGAGGATTGTAACCAACTGAAAGATAACTTCAACCAAACCCATCCTGGATCTCGCCCCTTATCCAAAGAAGCAATCCGAGGATAACTCACACAGTTGTGATAAGGTGAATCAAGTTATTGTGTGAATAACCTATTACTAGTCAGGTTATTAATCATTGGGTGAAACATGATTGATCATTATGTTGAAGTTGTCCTGAGTACTTGTTAGCCAGTACTTTCACCAAGTAATCCATAACCGCGGAAAACACGGCTTCTCGAGAAGATTATCCCTGCAGGGTTGCACCAATTTGGCCGTACACTCAAGAATAACCCGCCAGATGGAAATGCACTTCCACCAAGCGGGGTACTCTACACAACCAACCATTCCTCGCATCAAGCCCAAAGCACCTTGGGCGCACGGCTAATCGAGCCCAGAAGAAAATGGACCCTCATAGCACTCTAAGAACGTGTCCCCCTATATGCCGACTACAAAAGTTCCACCCTGCGCTGGGCTCGCAAAAACATGCATGCGGCAAATAGAAAGCACGAACTAAATGAGATGATTTGGACGAGATGCGAATCAGGTCAAGTTGAGGGGGGCGCCCATACTCGCTTCCCAAATGCGGGTAGTGCGCTCATCATGGATCAGTAGACAAGACCCTTTTCCTATTAGGGTCGACACTAGCAGGCTCCAAAACCACTCATGGGCCTCCTGCCGGTGCCTTATCATCAAATTATTATTACCATTAGCAATTAACAGGATTGATTGATTAACAACGAGCCCTGGTACCAGATAATAAGATAGTAACAGTAGTAACCGACAACAGACTCGAGTAAAAGCAACCCTAAGCATGCTAGATAATACTAAGGCACAAACAAAGGCTGTAGGTATGGAGGTGAGGCAATATCATTGGTGCAGGAATCATGTGATAGGTTCGGAGACAAGCAACGATACATAGGGCTAGCAATAGTAGACAAAAGGATAGTATCGACAACAAGTGTGGAAAGGAACTCGATGATTCATGTGAGTGATAACTTGCCTGGCAGCTCAGTCTCGTACTGGGCTAGGTCCTGAGTAGTGGTGTCGTAAGGCTCGTCGGTACCAACGTCGTCGTCTAATCGAGAAGAAGCAAAAACAACAACGAAGGAAGACGGGCAATCAATACATGGCATAGGTGCACAAACATTGGATGATGCATGTCACGTTTAATAGATGCACCAAACTAAACTAGTTGATATGAGACACAAGTTTAAATGGATTCCATATGCAAAGGTTGCATATGGAAGCCCATGCTTTAGAGTTGAATTAATTGTTCTATCACTAAGCATCATGTGTAAGTGACTTAGTATGATGCATGCATGATGAGGAACAATAAGATAACAAAATTAAATGCAATTGGAATGATAGTTAACAATTTAGAAAAGAATTTATTAAGTTTGGAATTTTGTTACTTAAACATGGTACACAAATCAATTATTGTTTTCATCAAGTTAGGGTGTGCAAAACAATTTACAAATTTTATATTTGAAAAGTTTATCAAATTTTAGTTGGATTACATGTTTCACAATTTGAAATTGGACTTAGGATTATTTAATTATGAATTAAACAATATTAAACAAGTTTTAATTGAATTAAACAAGGTTTAAATTGTTTAGGCAATTTAAATTATTCAAACCAGAAAACAAAATTTATATTTGAATAGAGCATTCAAAAAGGTGTGAAAAACATATTTTATTTGAATTATTTGAAAAAAGTATGAATTAGTTATGAATTATTTCAATTTGCATTTGAATTATTCAAATTTGAAATTTAAAGTATTTTGAAAATTCAAAACAGAACACAAGTGGAATATTTGGAAATTTTATAAAATTTGGATCAGAATAGACATCAAGTTTGTATTTATTGGATGCATAGGTTAAAAGTTATTGCATTTTAAAGTTTATAGGTTATTCTGCCCATTTTTAAAAAGAATTAGAATTAACAGATTCGATTTAATTTGTTTGTTACCGTGCAGGGCTTACACACACACGCTGACAGGCAGGGCCCAAGGCCAGCGTGGCAAACGCGCGCTGGCGTGGCAAGGAGGGCCACTGCCAGGTGGGCCGCGCGTTGGGAGAAAAATCTCCAAAAAGATTTGCGGCCGCGGGGCTCGAACCCGCGAGCTCCACTGCGCGCTGCAAGACTGAAACCAGATGCGCTGCTGAACGTTTGTTACTAGTAGTAGCTACGCAGCAAAGTTAAGGTTCAGTTACGCGCTGCTATCTGACGAAACTGACGAACGCGCGGTTGCTCGACGGACAGAGATTCAGAAAGCTCGCCGGAGCTGAGCCACGGCTGCGAGCGTTGCGGTGAGTGCGCGTGGATGCAGAAGGAGGCGCACAGATGCAGAGAAGGGAGGAGGAACGGTGACGGAGCTCACCACCGGAGTAATTTGACGAGGAGGCGGACGGTGACGTTGGCTGCCGCGGCGAGGAAGCAGACGGCGCCGACGACGTGATGCTCCTCCGTGCGCGCTCGCGTGTCCGAAAGGTCGAGGAAGACTTGGCCTTTTGTTTCCAGTAGGCAAACGAGGTGGAGAAGCCCTGCAACGGCGGCGCGATCGACAGATTCAGAGACGGGCGCACGGTGGCCGGAGAGGACAGAGACCACGGCGTCGATTTGAGGCTCACCTGCGCTGATTCTGGTGTCCCAGAGGAAGAAGGAAGAGCGGCGACACGATTGCAATTGACTGGTGGCTAGGTGGGAGTGAGACACGGTGGCGCCATGGATTTCTTCAGAAGCTGTCGCCGGCGAGAGGAGTGGCAGAGAGAGATGGAGCTTGGGGATGGAGGCGATTGACGGCGCTGCGAGGAACCCTAGAGCGGTAGGGTAGGTACGGGGCCCTAGGGCTTGCTTAAATAGGTTGGAGGCGCCGCGGTGGCCGCCGTGGTCGCGTCGGGGTCGCCGTGGCGCCACGGATTTCCGCCGTACCGCGAGACGAAGAAGGATTAGAACGTTTGCGCGAATCTTGGCGCACGAACCGGTACGGGCGGTTAAGTGATGGGCTGGGCGCGCGCGGGGTAGGCTTAGCGGGCTGGGCTGCTTAGCTGCCGCGCGCTGCGCGCTGGTTTGTTCTTTTTTATTCTTTTCTGTTTTATTTTTTTTTTGCAGTTTGCTTTTGGAAGAAAAAGGTAGGGTTTTGCTTATAGAAAAATTTGAAAAAATTTGGTTAAGCCTTCTAGGTAATTAGAAACCACCCTGCAAGCTTGGATTTCAAAAATTGAAATTTAAAATTATAGTTTGTGTTTGAATCCAAAATAGAGGGATTTGAGTTTAATAAAACCTTAATAAAAACATGTATAAGAATAGGGTTACCCCTAGGGTTTTGGAATGATTTAGAGGGGGAAGAAATGTTTGGTGAGTTTTATGGTTTCCAAAAGGTACTGATTTGAGAATTTGGAATTGATTTGAATTTAATTGGTGGAAATTAAAGGAATGATTTGAGGCAACACTTTAATAGTTAAACATCAATGAAATATTTGGAAAACAATGAAAGGTTTTGTTTTGCAATTCTTTGTTTGAAAGATTGTAACAGACAAGTGTGAAAACAAGGTTGATTCAATATGAAAACAATGCAAACATAATTAAAACAATTGCAATGAGATGATGACATGATGCATTGCTTGAAAATAAACAAGAAATTGAACCACTAAGGGATGTTTTCATACTTGGATGTTACAAAACGCCCCCCCTTGAAGGAATCGCGCCCCGAGATTCCCTACTGAGAAATGAACAGGTCCGGATACTTCTTGCGAAGATCCTCTTCGGTCTCCCACGTTGCCTCTTTATCAGAATGATGCGACCATTGGACTTTCAAGAACTTGGTGCTCTTGTTGCGAGTCTTACGCTCGGTCTCATCGAGAATACGAATAGGGTGCTCCTCATAAGATAGATCATCTTGCAGCTCAATGGAATCATGATCAACTGCACGATCTGGATCTTTGAAACACTTCTTGAGTTGTGACACGTGGAACACATCGTGCACTTTGGAAAGTTTTTCTGGAAGTTCAAGACGATAAGCATTCTCTGCACGTCTTGAGAGGATGTTGAAAGGGCCAATGTATCATGGTGCAAGCTTTCCTTTCACACCAAAACGATGGGTGCCTCTGAGGGGAGTTACACGGAGATATGCCTTATCACCAGGTGCATAGACCATATCCCTGTGTTTGCTATCATAATAGCTCTTCTGACGAGACTGAGCAATCCTGAGATTGTCACGAATGATACGAACTTTCTCCTCGGCTTCCTTAACAATGTCAGGGCCTAAAAGTGAACGTTCACCAGCTCTAGACCAATTGATTGGACTCCTGCATCTGCGACCATACAGTGCCTCAAATGGTGCCATACCTAGGCTTGCCTGGTAGCTGTTGTTGTAGGAGAATTCAGCATATGGAAGGCAATCCTCCCATTTCATGCCAAAGGAGAGACCACATGCTCTGAGCATATCCTCGAGAATCTGATTGACTCTTTCGACTTGCCCCTGAGACTGAGGGTGATAAGCTGTGCTGAACAGAAGTTTAGTGCCCAATGCTTCTTGAAAGCTTTTCCAGAAATGAGAAGTGAAGATACTTCCACGGTCTGAGCTTATTTCCAATGGAACACCATGAAGGGGAACAACCTTTGCTGTGTAGATCTCTGCTAACTGGCTAGCTGAGATAGTTTCCTTTACAGCATAGAAGTGAGCAACCTTAGTGAGACGATCAATAACAACGAAGATTGCATCGTTGCCCTTTTTGGACTTTGGAAACCCAGTAACGAAGTCCATTTCAATCATGTCCCACTTCCACTCAGGAATTTTCAGAGGTTGGAGTAGACCTGCTGTCTTCTGATGGACTGCCTTAACACGTTGACAAACGTCGCATTCAGAAACGTATTGAGCAATTTCACGTTTCATGCCAGACCACCAATACAGAGTCTTGAGATCCTGGTACATCTTTGTACTTCCAGGGTGAATGGATAGAGGAGTTTCATGAGCCTCCTTGAGAATGATATCCTTGAGACTTTGAATCTGAGGGACTGCAATGCGTCCTTCGAAGAACACAGTTCCCTTGTCATCAATTGAGAAGGACTTGAACTTATCATTGCCTTTCTTGATTTGCTCTACCATCTTCTTGATTTCATTATCACGAAGTTGTTCAGAACGAATCTTGTCCTCGAGAGTTGGGCTGGCTGTCAAGCTAGCAAGGTATCCTTCAGGAACAAGACCCAGGTTCAGCTTCTGGAATTCCTCATGAAGTGGAGGTTGGCTTTCCATGATCATGAGATTATTGCAATAGGATTTGCGACTGAGAGCATCGGCCATAACATTAGCCTTGCCTGGAGTGTAAGAAATGGTGAGATCAAAGTCTTTAATCTTCTCAATCCATCTCCTTTGCCTGAGGTTCAGATCTGGCTGAGTGAAGATGTATTTCAGACTCTTATGATCGGAAAAGATTTCAGTTTTGTTACCCAACAAGTATTGTCTCCATTTCTTGAGGGCAAACACAACTGCTGCAAGTTCAAGATCATGAGTGGGATAGTTTTGCTCATGTGGGTTCAACTGACGTGAAGCATAAGCCACAACTTGACGTTCTTGCATAAGAACTGCTCCTAGGCCTTGGAGAGATGCATCACAGAATATCTGGAAAGGTTTGGTGGTATCGGGGCCAACTAGAACAGGTGTGGAAGTGAGTTTAGTCTTCAGGAGGTTGAAACTCTCATCACATTGTGGAGTCCAAACGAACTTTTTGTCCTTCTTTGTGAGATCAGTGAGAGGTTTAGCAATCTTGGAAAAGTTTTGGACGAAACGACGGCAATAGCTAGCCAAGCCAAGAAAGCTTCTAACTTGTTTCACCGTCTTAGGGGGTTTCCAGTCAACAATTGCCTTAACCTTTTCAGGATCAATGGCAATGCCTTTGGCAGAGATGATATGACCAAGATATGCAACTTCTGGAATCCAGAACTCACATTTGGAAAACTTGGCATATAGACGATGCTCACGAAGTTTCATGAGAGTGAGACGAAGGTGTTCTCCATGCTCTTCCTCGGATTTTGAGTAGACTAGAATGTCATCGAGATATACCACAACGAACTTGTCGAGGTATTCATGGAAGACAGAATTCATGAGTCTTGAGAACGTTGCCGGTGCATTGGTGAGACCAAAGGACATGACGGTGTACTCATATAGACCGTAACGAGTGGTGAAAGCTGTCTTAGGAATATCTTCCTTTCTGATCTTTATCTGATGGTAACCCATCCTCAAGTCCAACTTTGAGAATATTGAGGCTCCAGCAAGTTGATCAAAAAGATCATCGATACGAGGAAGTGGATACTTGTTCTTGATGGTTTTCTCGTTGAGAGGACGATAGTCAACCACGAGTCTCTTAGTTTGATCCTTCTTGGCAACAAACAGAGTTGGGCAACCCCAAGCGGAGGAACTAGGCTGAATGAAACCTTTGTCCATATACATATCGATTTGCTCCTTCAACAATTTCAGTTCAGGAGGAGCTATCTTGTATGGATGCTTAGAGATTGGAGCAGTACCTGGCTCAAGCTCGATCACGAACTCAACTGCTCTGTCCGGAGGCATCCCTGGCAACTCTTCTGGAAAGACGTCAGGGAATTCACAAACCACCGGAACATTTTCAATTGCAGGAAGGGGTTTGGCATCGAGGCTGAACAGCTGAACAGAACTTGATCCATATGGAGAATAGACTATCTGGCCTGAAGTGTGGGAGAGAGTTATTGACTTTTGAGCACAGTCAATTTTAGCTTTGTGGGTCTTCAACCAATCCATACCCAGAATGACATCAATGTCAGAATTTCCCAGCAACATGAGTGAAGCAAGGAATACACGACCTCCAATTAGGATCTCATTGTCCATGCTTATCTTGGAAGTCAACATTTGCGGTCCCGGTGAGTGAACAGTCATTTGATTGCTTAGCGGAACCAGAACTAGGTTGTATGCTTTTGCAAAAATCTTTGACACAAATGAATGCGATGCTCCAGTATCAAACAACACTTTAGCTGGAATAGAGTTTACGGGTAATATACCGAGAACGACGTCAGCAGCTTCCTCGGCTTTGTCGGCCTTGATATGGTTCACCCTCGCGTTCCTCCCGACAGGCCTATTGTTGGAGTTGAAGGCTTTAGCCGGAGGAGCACGAACCATAGCCTGGTTGGTGTTGGGGCGAGGAGGTAGGGGTAGCTGCTTCTGAGTGCACTTATCAGCATAATGTCCAGTATCCTTGCACTTGTAGCAAGTGACGACACGAGAAGGACCTGGCCTTGGCTGCCCCATCGGGAACCTTTGACCCTGCATCTGAGATGGGTTGGGTGGGCGGGGACCAAAGCCTGGAGAAGCTTGGGCATTTGGAGCCCGAGTGACAGCACCATTTGGCACCCAGATGCGGCGCTTCTGCGGAGGGGTGGTCATGTTGGAGGAGGAACCACCCTCACGCGAGTGCTTGCGGGACTCTTCGAACGCCTTGCGCCCATTCTCCTCATTGAGCGCGGTGTTCACAAGCTCCACGAAGTCCTTGCACTTGATGTTGGTGAGAGCGTACTTCAGTTCCGGGTTAAAACCTCGGCGGAACCTTGCCATCTTCTTGGCTTCGGTGGACACTTCGTCACCAGCGTACCGAGCGAGACGATTGAACTCGTTCTGGTAGCCGAGAACGTCCAGCTTGCCCTGTCTGAGAGAGCAGAATTCCTCACACATCTTTTCCATGAGACCATCCGGGATGTGGTGCTTCAGGAAGGCATCCTTGAAACATCCCCAGTTGATAGGAAAGCCAGCCCTCATGGCCTGGTAGTTCTCCCACCAAGTAGCTGCCTGACCCTTCAGTAGGTAGGTGGCGTACTTGACCTTATCCTCTTCTGCAACATGAGCAATCTCCAGAGCTCTTGCTACGTCACGGATCCAGTCATCAGCATCCAGGGGCTCACGTGTTGTCACGAAAGCTTTTGGGCCCAAGCTGAGGAAGTCCTTGATGGTGACCCTTGGAGCATTCTGGTTGTGTTGCTGGTTAGCCTGGATCTGGGCCATCTGTGTCACCACTTGGGTCATCTGAGCCAACAGTTCCCCCATCGGTGGTGGCGGAGGCGGGTTGTTCCTGGTTGGAGGCATCCTGAACAGAAATTCATTTTAGCACAACAACAGAAAAGGATAGACTTGGTAACCGGAAGATAGATTATTCCGACGCATGAATAGATAACCAACAGGTACATCATCACATGTTCAAATACATCAGAATATCCAACAGACCAAATACATGGTTCGAAAACGAAAGGATAAACTAGACACAGCTAGTAATGGATACAACTGTACTCCCATGCTCATCACGCAGGACGGCGGTGAGTAGTACGACGAGAGATACGGTGAGGAGGAATCCCACGGAAGTAGGTATCACGACGATCCATGTAGATAGGAACTGCTCTGAGAGCAACTCTCGGTGTGGTGAAGTAGAAAGCGTCCTCTCCCTGTGCTCCATAGCGGGGAATCCCTGTGTAACCAGCTCCGAGGTCGAGAAGTGGGCCTCTGATCGGCTCGTAACCTCCAGCATCTGGCAACGGAAGACCAGCTGGCTGAACGACACGTGCGAAGCGCTCGTCTCCAACAAAGTCTGTGGTGTACGTCGCCAGACGAGTGAGAGCAAGGTGGAGCTGCTCCCTGACTGAGGCTAACTCCTGAGAAAGTGCGGAAGCAACGGCATCACTGTGACTAGCGAACTGGGCAGTGATCTGGAGCCTGGAGCTATCAGTCTCGTAGGTATCCATGTCGCGGTGGACAGTGAAGTGAACTCCCGCTGCCGTGATGTAACCACGGGGGATGTGACGAAAACTGGACTTATCAAACCCCCAGTAGTCAGCACGGAGAACAGTGATACTCACGTACGCTGCCTGCTGCACTGCCATATCCACTGTGGACCCTACTGCCTCGTACTGGTGTGCAATGCTCCTGCCATCATCCGACAGAATGTAGACGATAGCCCGGTAGCAAGTCTGGTCAAACTCTCGCTGGTGCTCGTAGACCTGGTACTCTGGTGCCCAACGGAACCCCAGATAGGTAACCATGTCTCTCAGCAACTCCGGGAAACCGGCGGTGCTCTCACAGCGAGTCATGCGAACCACCTGCGGGTAGTAGCTGAGACCCATCTGCAGATTATTTGGAAGGTTTTGATTAGACTCCGGTAGAAGAAAAAGGATGTGGAAAACAACAACAAGGTTCAACGGACGATAATGATGTTGAAAAGAACATGATATCGAAGCAACATCGGGAAAACGAGACCAAAAATCCTGAGGTACTACAGAGAACCCAAAACACGTGAAATCCTAACTTGAAAGTTTAGGTGAGAACAGAAAACAACGTTGCACTTCCTTACCAGAAAAGGGTGGGTGGGTGGGGAAAGAAGAAAAATGGCAGAATTCCTACTCTCACGTTTCATTTTTCCTATATAGCTACAAAATAGTTTCTAGACTCAACTGCGACCAGTAAAAAGGGATCCTACAGGCAGACAGGCTCTGATACCATTTGTCGCACCCAAGGTTTCTAGAGGATACTCCCCGCACGAACTGGAAGTCAGGTGCTTGGATTATGGGGCATAACTGCTCCCACGTCCCAGCTTCCTGGTAGGCCTGCGCTTATGCGCGACAACACAAGCCCTGCTTCCACCATCGAGGTAAACTATCCGCTAGGAACCTAAGGCACTACTGCCGACGTACTTCATATTCAAACACGCACGGTACGTCAACAGCTTTGAACGAAATGATAGCACAAACTGTCTCTAAGACACAAAAGAATGAAATAAGTGCAGCTGGCCTTCACTAAGGCAGAAATATCGAATACAGTCATCCAGAGGACACATGTCCCAACATATCATTCATTACAACAGCGGAAGCAATCAAAGGGGTCTGAGTACAGACAAATCCATGGCTTAAGAAGCCGGAGAAAATACAGAAAAGCGAAGCCCATCCACGTAGGTCTGGATCCTGCCCTGGTCCAGCTAACTACTCGTCTGCAGACTCGTCGAACTCCACAAAGTAGCCATCCTGGGAAGCATCGTAGTCGTAGTCGTACTCTGCGTAAACCACAGCCCCAACGGGGTCAGTACATCCAAGTACTGGCAAGCAAGACTCACAGTTCATCAAGGAGTTACCCGTCAACACAAGCATTGATGCTTGGGATCAACGGAAGAAAGGGGGATATAAAAGTTGCTGCTGGCTGCGCTAACCAACTACAGAAGATAGCTACAAGTTCCGGCTAACAGAAAAGATAAGATCGAGGATTGTAACCAACTGAAAGATAACTTCAACCAAACCCATCCTGGATCTCGCCCCTTATCCAAAGAAGCAATCCGAGGATAACTCACACAGTTGTGATAAGGTGAATCAAGTTATTGTGTGAATAACCTATTACTAGTCAGGTTATTAATCATTGGGTGAAACATGATTGATCATTATGTTGAAGTTGTCCTGAGTACTTGTTAGCCAGTACTTTCACCAAGTAATCCATAACCGCGGAAAACACGGCTTCTCGAGAATATTATCCCTGCAGGGTTGCACCAATTTGGCCGTACACTCAAGAATAACCCGCCAGATGGAAATGCACTTCCACCAAGCGGGGTACTCTACACAACCAACCATTCCTCGCATCAAGCCCAAAGCACCTTGGGCGCACGGCTAATCGAGCCCAGAAGAAAATGGACCCTCATAGCACTCTAAGAACGTGTCCCCCTATATGCCGACTACAAAAGTTTCACCCTGCGCTGGGCTCGCAAAAACATGCATGCGGCAAATAGAAAGCACGAACTAAATGAGATGATTTGGACGAGATGCGAATCAGGTCAAGTTGAGGGGGGCGCCCATACTCGCTTCCCAAATGCGGGTAGTGCGCTCATCATGGATCAGTAGACAAGACCCTTTTCCTATTAGGGTCGACACTAGCAGGCTCCAAAACCACTCATGGGCCTCCTGCCGGTGCCTTATCATCAAATTATTATTACCATTAGCAATTAACAGGATTGATTGATTAACAACGAGCCCCGGTACCAGATAATAAGATAGTAACAGTAGTAACCGACAACAGACTCGAGTAAAAGCAACCCTAAGCATGCTAGATAATACTAAGGCACAAACAAAGGCTGTAGGTATGGAGGTGAGGCAATATCATTGGTGCAGGAATCATGTGATAGGTTCGGAGACAAGCAACGATACATAGGGCTAGCAATAGTAGACAAAAGGATAGTATCGACAACAAGTGTGGAAAGGAACTCGATGATTCATGTGAGTGATAACTTGCCTGGCAGCTCAGTCTCGTACTGGGCTAGGTCCTGAGTAGTGGTGTCGTAAGGCTCGTCGGTACCAACGTCGTCGTCTAATCGAGAAGAAGCAAAAACAACAACGAAGGAAGACGGGCAATCAATACATGGCATAGGTGCACAAACATTGGATGATGCATGTCACGTTTAATAGATGCACCAAACTAAACTAGTTGATATGAGACACAAGTTTAAATGGATTCCATATGCAAAGGTTGCATATGGAAGCCCATGCTTTAGAGTTGAATTAATTGTTCTATCACTAAGCATCATGTGTAAGTGACTTAGTATGATGCATGCATGATGAGGAACAATAAGATAACAAAATTAAATGCAATTGGAATGATAGTTAACAATTTAGAAAAGAATTTATTAAGTTTGGAATTTTGTTACTTAAACATGGTACACAAATCAATTATTGTTTTCATCAAGTTAGGGTGTGCAAAACAATTTACAAATTTTATATTTGAAAAGTTTATCAAATTTTAGTTGGATTACATGTTTCACAATTTGAAATTGGACTTAGGATTATTTAATTATGAATTAAACAATATTAAACAAGTTTTAATTGAATTAAACAAGGTTTAAATTGTTTAGGCAATTTAAATTATTCAAACCAGAAAACAAAATTTATATTTGAATAGAGCATTCAAAAAGGTGTGAAAAACATATTTTATTTGAATTATTTGAAAACAGTATGAATTAGTTATGAATTATTTCAATTTGCATTTGAATTATTCAAATTTGAAATTTAAAGTATTTTGAAAATTCAAAACAGAACACAAGTGGAATATTTGGAAAGTTTATAAAATTTGGATCAGAATAGACATCAAGTTTGTATTTATTGGATGCATAGGTTAAAAGTTATTGCATTTTAAAGTTTATAGGTTATTCTGCCCATTTTTAAAAAGAATTAGAATTAACAGATTCGATTTAATTTGTTTGTTACCGTGCAGGGCTTACACACACACGCTGACAGGCAGGGCCCAAGGCCAGCGTGGCAAACGCGCGCTGGCGTGGCAAGGAGGGCCACTGCCAGGTGAGCCGCGCGTTGGGAGAAAAATCTCCAAAAAGATTTGCGGCCGCGGGGCTCGAACCCGCGAGCTCCACTGCGCGCTGCAAGACTGAAACCAGATGCGCTGCTGAACGTTTGTTACTAGTAGTAGCTACGCAGCAAAGTTAAGGTTCAGTTACGCGCTGCTATCTGACGAAACTGACGAACGCGCGGTTGCTCGACGGACAGAGATTCAGAAAGCTCGCCGGAGCTGAGCCACGGCTGCGAGCGTTGCGTTGAGTGCGCGTGGATGCAGAAGGAGGCGCACAGATGCAGAGAAGGGAGGAGGGAACGGTGACGGAGCTCACCACCGGAGTAATTTGACGAGGAGGCGGACGGTGACGTACGGTGACGTTGGCTGCCGCGGCGAGGAAGCAGACGGCGCCGACGACGTGATGCTCCTCCGTGCGCGCTCGCGTGTCCGAAAGGTCGAGGAAGACTTGGCCTTTTGTTTCCAGTAGGCAAACGAGGTGGAGAAGCCCTGCAACGGCGGCGCGATCGACAGATTCAGAGACGGGCGCACGGTGGCCGGAGAGGACAGAGACCACGGCGTCGATTTGAGGCTCACCTGCGCTGATTCTGGTGTCCCAGAGGAAGAAGGAAGAGCGGCGACACGATTGCAATTGACTGGTGGCTAGGTGGGAGTGAGACACGGTGGCGCCATGGATTTCTTCAGAAGCTGTCGCCGGCGAGAGGAGTGGCAGAGAGAGATGGAGCTTGGGGATGGAGGCGATTGACGGCGCTGCGAGGAACCCTAGAGCGGTAGGGTAGGTACGGGGCCCTAGGGCTTGCTTAAATAGGTTGGAGGCGCCGCGGTGGCCGCCGTGGTCGCGTCGGGGTCGCCGTGGCGCCACGGATTTCCGCCGTACCGCGAGACGAAGAAGGATTAGAACGTTTGCGCGAATCTTGGCGCACGAACCGGTACGGGCGGTTAAGTGATGGGCTGGGCGCGCGCGGGGTAGGCTTAGCGGGCTGGGCTGCTTAGCTGCCGCGCGCTGCGCGCTGGTTTGTTCTTTTTTATTCTTTTCTGTTTTATTTTTTTTTTGCAGTTTGCTTTTGGAAGAAAAAGGTAGGGTTTTGCTTATAGAAAAATTTGAAAAAATTTGGTTAAGCCTTCTAGGTAATTAGAAACCACCCTGCAAGCTTGGATTTCAAAAATTGAAATTTAAAATTATAGTTTGTGTTTGAATCCAAAATAGAGGGATTTGAGTTTAATAAAACCTTAATAAAAACATGTATAAGAATAGGGTTACCCCTAGGGTTTTGGAATGATTTAGAGGGGGAAGAAATGTTTGGTGAGTTTTATGGTTTCCAAAAGGTACTGATTTGAGAATTTGGAATTGATTTGAATTTAATTGGTGGAAATTAAAGGAATGATTTGAGGCAACACTTTAATAGTTAAACATCAATGAAATATTTGGAAAACAATGAAAGGTTTTGTTTTGCAATTCTTTGTTTGAAAGATTGTAACAGACAAGTGTGAAAACAAGGTTGATTCAATATGAAAACAATGCAAACATAATTAAAACAATTGCAATGAGATGATGACATGATGCATTGCTTGAAAATAAACAAGAAATTGAACCACTAAGGGATGTTTTCATACTTGGATGTTACATAGGGACCTTAATTTAGCTGGTTTTGTGTGTTTTGCCCCCCCAAGAATTCACATATTGTATTTTGCCCCCCAGCAGGTTTGGTCAAGCTCCGCCACTGCTCGCAACTACCAAGTCTATTCCGGTCTTATTCATATTTTACTTCAGGCTGAAAAGCATGATGAGCTACTCGCTAAGAATGGCTCGCAGCGTCCGGTTGGTTCCCAACCTCTACCTGAACTTCATATGAATGTCGCGAACAGGCGAAAGTTTGATGGTGTCTTCAACCGCAAGCCTTCGAACTTCAATGGTAAGCGAAAACGAAACCGGAACATGAAGGCCAGAAACTCAGACCGTGGGAAAGACACCGTAAAGCCCAAGTTTGACAAATCTAAACTTTGCGAACCCCACTGAAAAGTGCAAGACCCCAAAGCATCTGGTCATTCTATACCAGCAATCCCATGGACGCAACACACCTCGAGGGAAAAGGTTTGAAGCCAACATCAACTTTCATCCAGATGGCAGCGATGGAGCTGGTGATTCACAAGACGTTCCCCTGGGACCTAGCAACGCCGTTGCTCTCCTTCCGTCAGAGGACCCTACAGGAACGGAGACATGATGGTTGAGTACGCCTGGACCGACGTGTTTGGAGACTTCGACTAGTCCCGCTACCTCCTTAGTGATTGATATATTCATGTCCATTTGTGATGTTTTAATAGAACATAAGTATTGTTATCATTTATATTGTACTAGCACTTTGATATAATAAGATTGTAATTTATGTATTTAAATAAATGATTCTTATTGAAAATTCTTTATTTTTATATATAGTTCTCTACAGGGACAATCCGATGGAAGAGGAATTATGCCTCGTGGACAGTGCTACCACAAACTCCATACCGAGGAATTTGAAATATTTCCAAACTCCGGAAAAGATGAAGGGTGATATTTTGACTATCGCTGGACGCGATACGGTAATTGTTGGCACTGGACGTGCCATATTTACCCTCCCAGGGGGTACACAAGTGACAATTGAGGATGCACTACTGTATCCCGTTTCTCCACGTGCACTAATCAGTTATCGAGATATTTGTAAGAATGGTTTTTACGTTGAAACCCATGAAGAAAACAAATAGGAGTATTTATTCTTCACAAAAGATCATAGCAAGTACTTGAAAAAATTCCCTGTCAATGGTTTTGGCAGCCATGCATACAGCTGGCATTGGCTTGTTTGGTTAAACCGCTAATTACCCCCACACAGCTGGCATTTTTTTAGCTTGATGATCTAGCAAAGTTCTCTTCGGACCCAACAACGCGCAGTCGTCACGTCGTTCGCCCGCGTACTTATTTAGTTTGCATGCATGTCTAACGTCTTAGCTCGTTGATCCCACGTTTCCTCTGCATGCGAGACCAGAGATTGTACGCGACGTGCAACCTCGTACTCGACGTCCATCTCTCTTCTCCCCGGCCGTGCGCCGCGCGTCGCCGCCGTCACCCCGTTGTCTCTTCCCGTACGTACCTCGTCCTGGATTATTTCGTTCACGTACACGTGGGTGTCTCCTGGATACCGGCGCACGCTAGCTACCTTCGAGCATGACACACATCGTTTACGCGCAGGTGCGTAATGACGTGAAGACACCAGGCACGCGTGGTTCATTTTTTGCACGCGCCTTATTGAAAGTTTCGCGGCGGGGCACCGCCGTCTTTCGATCGGCAGAGTAGCGTGTCTGGATTCTGAAAGCAATTGCGTACGTGTGTGACCGTGTGGGGTCGGACGGTCTAGGTTTGGGGTGCCATGTCATGGAAATCCCGTACTACATGCATAGGATGGTGCCGTCGTCTTGCGTGACGGGGAGAGCGGTGACGTGGATGAACCGGACCCCGCATCGGCGAAGCAACGTCCGACAAAACGAGCGGGTGGAAAGCAGGTCGTCCACGTCGGATTTTGCATGGTAGCCCCATACCTTTTTTTTTTGTCAATTCAACATGTCTTGTCACAGCGTGCATAAATGAAAAACAATACCCGTTCTTTGGAAAAGAATACTAGTACTACTAGTATGAACATGGAACCATAAGATCCGGAAAAGTCATTTTTGCTCCGGGCATCGGTGATCCTGACGTTTAAAAAAAAATATTTACAAGTTTCAAAAAAATAAATCATGATTCTTTCTAACGATCTATCCCACGAACGTGTAAATTTTTAGTTTGAAATACTTTGTATTTTGAGCTACATGAAAATGACAAAATTGGTACATTTTAAATATGCATTTTCACTATACTAAGATCTGTAAATTTAACATTTTTATAGTAGCCAAACTAAAATTGTACACGTTCATGCGATGCATTATTGGGAACAATCATGATTTTCTTTAAAAAATTAAACTTTTGTTTTAAAAAATTTAAACCACGAGGATCACTGGTGCTCGGGAGCGAGAAATCTCCACTCCCATAAGATTTTTTTTCACGCACATGCATCACGGCACAAGCACGTCCTTGTAATTTTGGTAAACAAATTGTTAACTTTTTGCTAGCTGTGCAAAATTCACAAGACGGTGAATGTTTCACACGGTTTGCATTGTGCCATATCACGTACTCTCTCCGATCCATAAAAAGTGTCGCTCATTTTATACTTTGTACTAAGTGAGCGGTATTTTTTATAAATCGGGGGAGTACTAACCTACATTGTGATTTATACGCAGGCAGAAAACTTTACAATCGTGCCAGAATTTACAATGACAAGTTTCTGAGTTTTATTGTGAAAAGTGAAGAAAGATTGAAGTGAATGATTGCTTTTCATTGACAGGGACCGCAGGTATTTATATGTCCTGAACGGTCGGGAGTACAAGTCGGTTACAATGTTCGCGTCGATTGGAAACGACGCGGCGATGGTTCGCGTTTGGACAACATGATATCTTAACTCTAACTGCTGAATGGAATATTCTATGGAATATTCCTAATACGAAACGCTAATGAATCCTAACACTCCCCCTTGGACAAACGCTAATCTTGTCCACATCGTTGTCTTGAAATTCCAGAGAGTATTGAGCGTTGAAAATCCTTGTTCGATCTTGATGGTCTCCGATCTGAAATCTTGATAATCTTTGATCTTCTATAGTTTTATATCCTTCTAAATCCTATGGGAAATATAAGAAGAAAATATAGGAATTTGATATACCGTAGGTATAGTAATTGTCTCCATAGAACCCATATGAGAAACCAAAATTGGAAAACTCATATGGAAAGAGCACAATATATTATTATCAGATGATAATTAACAAGTTCAGATCGAGGAATTTTCTCCCCCTGAACTTTGCAAATTCCGTAGTCGTCTCATACCAATGCCATGAATACATTTTTGAAATGCAGCTGTTGGTAAAGACTTAGTAAATAAATCTGCAAGATTGTCACATGATTTTGTTTGCAAAATATCAATTTCTCCATTTTTCTGTAACTCATGAGGAAAGAACAGTTTTGGAGCAATATGTTTTGTAATGTTACTTTTAATATATCCCATATGCATTTGAGTAATACATGCAGCATTATCTTCGTAGATAATAGTTGGTGATTCTAATGAACCAATACCGCATGAAGTTTGAATATGGTTAATCACTCTGCGAAGCCATACACATTCTCGTGAAGCTTCATATAATGCAATTATTTCAGAGTGATTTGTGGATGTTGCTACTAGAGTCTGTTTCGTTGACTTCCACGAGATAGCAGTTCCACCATATAAAAACACAAAACCTGTTTGTGACCTGGCGTTATGGGGATCAGAAAGATAGCCAGCGTCTGTATAACCAATCAGGGCCATTTCTTGATTTTTCTTATAGAATAAACCAAGGTCTTTAGTACCATTTAAATATCTGAAGATATTCTTTACTCCTGCCCAGTGGCGTTTTGTTGGAGCTGCACTATGTCTAGCCAGCAAATTTACTGCAAAGGCAATATCTGGTCTAGTACAATTTGCAAGGTACATTAGTGCTCCTATGGCACTAAGGTATGGGAACTCAGGTCCCAATATTTCTTCGTCATCATCCCTAGGTCTAAAGGGATCCTTTTCCATATCAAGGGATCGAACGACCATTGGTGTCTTGGATGGATATGATTTATCCATATTGAATTTTTCCAAAACTTTTTGAATATAAGCGGGCTGATATACGAGTATTCCTGATGGAAGGTGCTCAAGTTGTAAACCTAAGCAAAATTTGGTTTTTCCCAAATCTTTCATCTCGAACTCCGTCATTAAATGATTGCGTGCGACAGATATGTCTGCTGCATTACCAATGATGTTGAGGTCACCAACATATACTGAGATGATACAAAATCCCTTTGGAGATTTCTTGATAAAAACGCATGGGCAATCATCATTATTTGAGTATCCTTTATGGAGAAGGAACTCACTAAGTCGGTTATACCACATTTTACCCGACTGCTTTAAGCCATATAGTGACTTTTGTAATTTTACACAATACATGTTGCGATTTATGTTTGGATTCGGAATTTTAAGTCCTTCAGGAACTTTCATATAAATATCCGCATCTAGTGACCCATATAAGTATGCAGTCACTACATCCATTAACTGCATTGATAAATTCATTTGTACTGCCAAAGATATTAGATATCGAAACGTAATTCCACTCATCACAGGAGAATATGTATCGTTGTAGTCGATACCGGGTCTCTGCGTAAACCCTTGTGCTACTAGTCTCGCTTTGTATCTCACCACCTCATTGTTTTCGTTCCTTTTTCGAACAAAAACCCATTTAGCTCCCACAGGGAAGACTTTATGAGGAGTAGGTATTACTTTAGAGAATACCTCTCTTTTGTTAAGCGAGAGCAGTTCTGCCTCAATTGCCTCCTTCCATTTAGGCCAATCCGAGCGCTTCAGGCACTCTTTCATAGATTTTGGCTCTGGATCCAGTTGAAGGGTTTTAGCAATTTTCGAGGAGAAATATGTGTCGACAAGAGTAGTCTTTCTATTGTATGATTCTCCCGAATCAATATAGTTTGTGGATATTTCTTTGATTCCTTCAGATACCCCTTGATTTCCCATATCAACGGGATCTGAGTGTTTCGATGTCCCAGCATTAGTATTTGTACGCACATTTATGCTGGGCTCTTGATGTTGAGCATCAGTTTGGTGTCTATCAACTTCAGGTTGATTTGCATTTACTGACATAGATTTTGATTTTCTTTGTTTCCGCGGTGGCTTTGGAGAAGCCTTTTCCCTTGTGACCAGATTTCTCCCCCTTTTATTTGCAATTGGGAGTTGAGTAGTTTTATTTGGTACCTCTACTCGTTCTGGTGCATTAACTGCAGGGATATAAGATTTAGTGACACCTTTGTGATCAGTAAATGCGTCTGGCAGGTTGTTTGCAATGTTTTGCAAATCTATTATTCTCTGAACTTCAGATTCAGATTCTCTAGTACGTGGGTCTAAGGACTGGATGCCTGTAACATTCCAATCTATTTCCTGGCATTCTTTGTGGTTTGTTTCTCCCCCTAATGCCGGGAAATGGTCCTCATCAAAAATAGAATCAGCGTACCGAGCTGTAAACAGGTCCCCTGTAAGGGGTTCTAAATATTTTATAATTGACGGAGATTTATATCCCACATAGATTGCTAGTTTTCTATGGGGGCCCATTGAGGTACGCTGCGGTGGTGATATCGGTACGTATACAGCGCAACCGAATTTTCGCAGGTGGGAAATATTTGGCTGATTGCCACGTACTATTTGAAATGGGGAAGTTTCATGATATGCAGTTGGTCTGACTTGAATCAGATCTGCGGCGTGTAAAACCGCATGTCCCCAACAAGAGGTTGGTAAATTGCAATTCTGTAATAATGGTCTAGCAATTAATTTTACTCTTTTGATTAAAGATTCAGCCAATCCATTTTGAGTATGAACATATGGTACTGAATGTTCTAGATGGATGCCTAAAGCCATACAATAATCATTAAATGCGCGTGAACTAAATTCAGCAGCATTGTCCATTCTTATTGTTTTTATCCCGTGTTCGGGATGATTTGCTCGTAATTTGATAATTTGAGCAATTAATTTGGCAAAGGCATGGTTGCGTGTGGATAATAAACACACATGTGACCATCTAGTGGATGCATCAATTAGTACCATGAAGTACCTAAATGGTCCAGATAGAGGTTGTATTGGACCACATATATCTCCTTGAATTCTTTCAAGAAAATTAAGTGATTCGTTTTTCACTTTGAGGTAGGATGGCTTAATAATTAGTTTCCCGGTAGCACATGCAGTGCATACAAAATCTGATGATTTAGGGAAACCTTTTATCGGTAAATTGTGACCAACAGAATTGTCTATAATTTTTCTCATCATACCTATTCCAGGATGACCAAGGCGATCATGCCAAGTCTTGAATTTATCAAGATTTTGAAAAATTATTTTATACGCAACATAAGGTACGGGTTTAATGTATGTAAAGTATAATCCGGATGAGAACGAAGGGAATTTTTCAAGAGTTTCTTCCTCATATCCATTGCTTTTTGTTAAAAGCAAAAATTCTTTGTTATCCATCTTAACCGTTTTTAGATGGAAGTCATTAGATCGGATATCTTTGAAACTTATAAGGGTACGAGTAGATTCAGGATACAAGAGTGCATTCTGAATTACAATAGTAGTACCCATAGGGAGTGTGAAAGTGGCTCTTCCTGAACCAATAATTGCTTTGTTACTACCAGTTATGGTCATAACATCTTCCTTTCTCTTTGTAAGAGTTTGGAAGTATTTTGTTTCCCTTAAAATTGTATTAGTGGTAGCACTATCCACTAAACATAATTCTTCTTCCATCGGATTGTTTCCCGTGAAATTTCTTTCTCCTGTAGCCTATTCTCTGGTTCAGAGCGCGTGCATGATAACGTGTGAAAAGTGAAGAAAGATTGAAGTGAATGATTGCTTTTCATTGACAGGGACCGCAGGTATTTATATGTCCTGAACGGTCGGGAGTACAAGTCGGTTACAATGTTCGCGTCGATTGGAAACGACGCGGCGATGGTTCGCGTTTGGACAACATGATATCTTAACTCTAACTGCTGAATGGAATATTCTATGGAATATTTCTAATACGAAACGCTAATGAATCCTAACATTTATGAGTATTCTAAAAGATATGCTACTCCCTCCGATCCATATTAATGGTCGCTAAATCGGATGTATCTAGACATATTTTAGTGCTAGATACATCCGATTTAGCGACCATTAATATGGATCGGAGGGAGTACGTGTATTAGTAGCCTGACAAACAATCAAATTAAAGAAAGACGAGGACAGAAAAACAAAGCAACCAATGAGCACGCTGAGTACCGCACGTAACCAAACAAGGGCTGCAAGTTGGGTGACCCCAAGCAATACTCCACCTCTCCGCGGTATGAAACCCACAACGGACTCCGCAACCAACTTCCTCGTCAACCGAACCTTTCCGTTTTTATTATCCCCACACACGCCCACGAAGCAGTCAGAAAAAAGCAGTAGCAGCAGAGGATTGGATAGCGCAGGCGACAGGAGCCCCTCACCCCGTCACCACCGCCGATACGCTCCCGCGATGCGGAACCCGCCCGGCCGGCACCTCCTGCGCGTCGCCAGCCGCGCCGTGCGCTCCTCGTCGGTTCTCGGCGGCGGGGGAGCCTCCACCTCCCCCTCGTCCCCCGTCTCCGCCTCCTCCGGCGGTCGCCCGCGCAGCCGCGGCGCCGGCGGCATGCTCCTGCGCGCCACCTCGCCGCCCCCGCCCTCCGCCGTCGCGGCGGCCGCGTGCTGGGATTCCCGCACGCTGCGCCGGGACGGGGAGGAAGACTGGGAGGAGGTCGTCGCCGCCGGGGTCGAGGGGCCCGCTCCTAGTCCTGGCCCCGCCGACGCGGATGTGGACGACGACTACAGGGTCGTCTTCTGGTCGCCGCCCACAGGGGACGAGGTCCGCGCCGCCTTCTCCAGCATCCAAGAGTAAGATTCGTTTGCTTCCTCGCTTAGATTGGGACCTGTCTTGTGCGTTTTGGTGCTCCCTTAGCATTTATCATTCTGTTAGTGATGGGCCTCAAGAGCTCCACAAGGTATTGAAATTCAGTAGTATGCTGCTATAGTTAGCTCCTCTTGTCGTTAGTTGTCGCGTGCTGTTTATGGTAGATTGGTTCCTTTGCCATGATTGGATGTTGCCGGGGAGTATCGTGTACTTCATCGATTTCCACGGACAGAAGCTATGGGTCAATCACGAATCCACGATATGGTTATAAATACTAGGCTTCTTAGTGGCATGTGCAGATTTGTCTGGTAATCGCAATATGGGTAGGTTGTTTGGATCCGCACGCACGTATTGAGCGCATCTTATCAGGGCTAGGCTAGCTGAAGCTACTGAATTGAAAGTGGAACAGCAGTAGCACCTCAATGTTGCTGATTACCAAAAACCAGCTTTCCATGTGCAAATAGGAGTACATAGTGTGTGCAGCTTTAATAATGAAAAGGTCAAACACTCTACTTTTGATGATTGTTTCCTTGTGTTGTTTTCTGCTAGCATTTGTGACACCTAGGTAACCCTTGCATATTCATTTCTATCGCGTAAAAAGGAGCAATTTTTGGATTGAGGTGGGATCACTTTGTTGCTTTTGCTCCATATAATCGATTTACTGTTTGCATTCAGGGTATTTGAGAATTCTTTTGGGGTGGATCCAGACGAAACCGAGAAACAAATCGCATTGTTGTCCACCTCAGGGTATTCTTCATCAAGCAATTCATCAGGATCAGAGGACTGGGTGGAACCTGCTGCATATGTTCTCAACTCGACTGCTCTTCTGACCAGGGAACATAGGACTGTTTTGGATGCCTTCCGTCTATTGCAAAGGGACCCTAATGTTCAGGTAAATGAGGTCTAACATATTTCACGTGCTCTGGAATTGGTTTTGCTAGATTGTGACATTATCAATTATTAGAACATTTTATTTTCTGTCGTGCTTTCAAGCTTTGATGTACTATTAAGCTTCTGAACAGTTTTGCACCACCTTGCTGTATTAACCCTGTCCTCAATGCAGAAAATGGTTATGTCCTTGTCATCTGATAGGACTGTATGGGATGCTGTAATGAATAACGAGGCAGTGCAAGAATTCAGGAGATCCTTCCAGGATGGTATGTTACTCTGCATGCTCCTTTGTCACCTGTTTCAGCATTATATTGTTCTGCTTGTTAACCGAGCAGCTTCATTATTTAAAAGAGTATTGCCGTTGTATTATTATCTTGTTTCGGGTATACCTGCATTGTCTTACTGCAATCTGTCATCTTTCAGGCAAAGAAAGTGATAAAAAGGGAAACCCTGGTGGCCCTGCTGGAGTGCTAAAGTGGATCCTGGGCAACACCCGGGCAAAAATAATAGAATTCTTCGACAACATAATGAACATTGTCAGCATGCTCTTCCACCATCAAAGCGAAGAAGATAAGCCCGATCTGTACAGCGACGCGGTGAAGGTGTCCTTCATGCTCTCGGTGTTTGTCTTCATCGTGGTGGCCATTGCTCGTATCAAGTGAGCACAACAACCCGTCGACTTTACATTTCCACGTTTTCATGGCCTGTTAGTTATTATGGTGCAGGGGCACATCTAGTGAGCGTAGTTTAGTCCACAGATTTGATCGCAGACTTGGTTTGAGTTGACAGCCCCAGAATTTACATTGCCGGTGTGGTAACTAGCCTGAATATTTAAGCTTGCATGCGGTGTGCTTACCTTATTCCTTTTTTTTCTGGTGCTTTTGGATACAGTTATGAGCCGTGGGATTTCCCCTGATTGGTGATGCAAGATTTCTGCAGGACGTGTGTGAATATGTTTTGTAGGACATCCTAGGCCTTACGATTTATACATCCACACGAAACTTATACACTGATTGTTAGGACATGCTGGGCTGTAATCGTCTGATCATGTAGACTAGACTAGACTAGACTGTTGTGAGGAATTGTTTGTTTGTTTTGAGTCTGTTTTCCCCTGATGTAGCCCAAAGTCGAGGGGGATTCTTCGTCGTGTAAAGCTTTCCAAGAAGTGTTCCGTTCGCCGGATGCACCCCTACTCTTAGAGCTTCGGCAGCGCCTGCAACCATGCTGGACGTCAAAAATCAGGCCTTCGCAAAGCAGTACCAAATCACATTACATTACTGTAGTATCTAACGATAGAATGCTCAGAATAAAGTTTCAACGACAGATCACTCATGTAATATTTTACCATGAAATTGTATAATCCCTGTAAAGTTTACAACCTGTAACATATGTTCCTGACTATCTAGGATTCGAGAACACAGTTGCCACGCATGAAAATGCAAAATCATCTAGTCCAACGAGCAGAGCCAAACAAAACTGAAAAAACGAACGAAACCAACATAGGGCAGCCGACAAAATGGTTCAGCCCGTGATCATAGTGCCGGTGCCCTCGTCGGTGAGGATTTCCAGCAGGAGCGAGTGCGGGACGCGGCCGTCGATGATGCTCGCGGTGCGCACGCCCTGCGCCAGCGCGCGTACGCAGCACTCCACCTTGGGGATCATCCCCCCACCCACCTTCCCCTCGGCCACCATCCGCCGCACCCCGGCGACGTCGATCTCCTTCACCAGGCTCCCTGGGTCATCCCGGTCCGCGAGTATGCCGGACACGTCGGTGATCAGCAGCAGCTTCTCGGCGCCAATAGCGGCCGCGATCTCTCCGGCCGCGGTGTCGGCGTTGATGTTGTAGGCCTGCCCGGTCTCGTCGGCGGCGACGGTTGCGATGACCGGGATGTGGCCGGAGGCGATGATGGGGTGGAGCACGGAGGGGTCGACGCGCGTCACCTCGCCGACGAAGCCGAGCACCTCGGCGTCGAGGGAGGGGCGGGCGGTGAGGAGGCGCGCGTCCTTGCCGCAGAGGCCGACGGCCGTGGCGCCGGAGAGGCTGATGAGGGAGACGAGATGCTTGTTGACCTTGCCGACGAGCACCATCTCCACGACCTCCATGGTGTCCGCGTCGGTGACGCGGAGGCCGTTGCGGAACTGCGGCTCGACGCCGACGCGCTGCAGCCAGGTGTTGATCTCCGGGCCGCCGCCGTGCACGAGCACGAGGCGCAGGCCGACGCAGGAGAGGAGGACCAGGTCGCGGATCACCGATGCCTGCAGCTCCGGCGACTTCATCGCCGCGCCGCCGTACTTGACCACCACCGTCTTGCCCTTGAACCGCTGGATGAAGGGGAGCGCCTCCGACAGGACGTCCACGCGGCTCAGCGATGCGGCCGCGGCCGCGGGCGCTGGCGCCAGGGAGGAGGCCGACACGCGGAGGCCACGGGGGCGATACGAGGCGAAGGGCGTGGTACGGCGGCCAGCGTTTAGGTTAGGATTGGGTCGGGATGCGGACGGGAGGACGAGGGATGGGTGGGGCTTGGTGAGCAGCATTGTTGCGGACTGCGGTGGCCGGCCGACGGGCGCCTTGGGTGTTGGACGATTTGCTTGCCTTTGCGCGGCGGGACAGGAGAGGTTGGTGCTCGGCGCAGGACGTGCGGGTGCGGGTGCGGCTCAGCGGGAGAGATGATACTTGTAGATCGGCGGCAGAGTAGGTTTTTGGAGTAGGTGTGGTGGCTGCGGGGCTGGTGGGCTTTGCGAACCCGGGCTGCAGTTTACAAGAGCACGTGTGTCATTCTCTGGTCAAACGCTACAATCGTTTTCTTTTTCTGCTTTCTGCACTCCTTTGACCATTAATCTCAAATTGAACCTCACAAATTTGACAAACAAGAATCGACAAGTACGCACAAACAGTTACAGTACATGTGCTTCTCGGTTTACTACTTACCCCGATCCATAAAAAGTGTCGTTCAATTAGTACAAAGTTTATACTAGCTTTAGTATAAAATAAGCGACACTTTTAATGGTTCAGAGTGGTTCGGAGGGAATACGTTTGTGCATATAATTTCTAAGAATATACCCAACATTTGTTCACACTAACAAAAGATTTAAAGCCACAAATAATAGATCTTGAAGAAGAATACGCTGAAACGAACAAACACAGAAGTCGTTACTAAAAGTCGCATCCTATGCCTGGCAAAATAAAAAGGTCACATCGTATAAGCCTTGCTCTATGCCTGAAGGATGAAATGACACATGTGTGGTGCTGGTACCCAAGACCAAGAATCCCGAGTGAATGAAGGATTTGAGGCATGTTAGTCTTTGCAATGTGGTGTACAAGCTAGTTTCCAAGGTTCTAACAAATAGATGGAAAGAAATATAGTTGAAGGTAATTTCGTCCAATCAAAATGCTTTTGTTCCAAGGAGGCTGATTACGGCTAATATCTCATTATATGAAAAACAAGAGAAGTGGCAAGGAAGGGTTCGTTGCGGTTAAATTGGACATGAGCAAGGCTTATGATAGAGTAGAATGGGCGTTCTTGGAGAAAATGATGAGAAAGCTCGCTTTTGGTGAGAGATGCATTAATAGTATTATGCTATGTGTCTCCACGGTTACATATCAATTCCGAGTTAATGGAGAGTGTACTGATGCCACCCCCCCCCCCCCCCAACGGGGACTTCGCCAAGGGGATCCACTATCCCCCTGTTTGTTTCTAATATGTGTGGAGCAATTATATGTTCTTCTGAATAAGGCTGAAATGACAGGAGTTTTGTCGGGAATCCAGATTTGTCATAACACCCCGAGGATCAGCAATCTTTTGTTTGCGGACGTACTCATGAAAGCATCTAGAGAGAGTGCTAGATCTCTGCAGCATATTCTCCAACTGTATGAAAGATTTTTCGGGACAGACCACCAATTTTGACAAATCCTCGGTCATGTTCAGCAAAAATACAAAACATGGGTGGAAAGGTATGCTAGAGGAACTAAATATTGGTGCGGAAGCGAGGATAGAAAATTATTTGGGGCTTCCAGTGTATGTGGGTAGATCGCGAGCTCTATCTTTTGTGTATTTGAAAGATCAGATATGGAGAGAAATTCAAGGATGGAAAGAACGTGTTCTATCAAAGGCGGGGAAAGATATACTCATTAAGACATGTGCACAAGCAATTCAGACTTTTGCCATGTCGTGTTTTGACCTAACCAAAACCCTATGTGAAGAAATGAGTGCGATGATATGTAGATTTTGATGGGCACAACAAAATAAAGAAAACAAAATGCATTGGTTAAACTGGGAAACAGTCACTAAATCCAAGGGAGATGGTGGCCTTGGGTTTCAGGATCTATATGGTTTCAACATATCCATGTTGGCTAGACAAGTGTGGCGCATGCTTATAACTCCAGAGTCCCTATGTGCACAAGTTTTGAAGGCTAAGTACTACCCACAATTCAACATTTTGGGAGTTGTTCCAAGAGATGGTATGGCATATACTCTTTCAGAAGCATATTGAGAGGAGTCGGTTTGTTAAAGGACGGGCTGATTTGGCGGATTGGAGATGGGTCTACGGTGAAGCCGTGGATGGCACGTGATGGAGCTACGAAACCAATTACACCTCTAGGCCAGTGTATATTTATGAAGGTACATGAATTAATAGATCCAACAACAACAACGGGTCGGTGGGATGAAGATTTGGCGAAAGATATCTTCCGAACGATGGATGAAAATATAATCTTAGCTACACCCATCAGAGATGATTTTAAAAAAATTGCGTCCTGGTATTACGATAGTAAGGGAATGTTTTCAGTTAAATCCGCATACAAACACTATATGCAGGCGAGGGATGATGATGACATGATCACACGCTCGTTGGGAGACCCCAAGCGGAACGTATGATTTAGTCTAGAGTAAGTTTTCCCTAGTATAGAACCAGAGTTATCGAACCAGTAGGACTTCGTAGTCTTGAAGAAGGTTGCTTTATCAACGGTGCCAGAAAAGTACTGGTTGACGAAGCGTGGAACCTGCACACAAATACAAACTCTCTCTTGCCCCAACTTTCCGGAAGGTTATTAATCTTCCGGTCTTGCTGAAAACTAGAGAATTAAACGTATGGAGTCTTGAAAAGTAATAAAGGTGAAAACGGAACAGCAAGGAAACAATTGTGAAAGTGCTTAAAAGAAGGTTGCAAATATGAGTAAAATAGGACCGGGGTCATAGATTCACTAGTGGTGTGTCTCCAAAGAAAACAAACATGCTCGGTGAACAAATTATAGTTGGGCAATTAACAAATCATGAACGTATAACAATACTATTATGACAAGATAAAATTCACAGGTTCTAACATTGTAGGCATTACATCAAGGCATATGGACCACTATCCAGCATGCTTCCATATCTAAAAGTCCACCTCAAGAAAGTTATCCAGCAAATCCCTTGGTATTAAGTTGTAGCAACGAAGTGATTGCTATGTGTGCAACAGACAAATGCATTAATATCAATATGTATTGTAAGCAGTGGTTCTCATCCGTAGACAAGAGCACCGCTATTTTCTCCCTAGTGGAAACAGCACATCCCCCCCCCCCCGCATGTTTCTGTCAATCGAGCGCGGGCAACAAGGAGGCATGAACCCTCTATCTAGCATATAAACCCTCTCTTGGAGGTGAAAACAACTACGTGACCAAGGTAATCATAAACACCGGAGAGCATTGTAAGACAAGGTTAAAACTCTCTACAAATATAAGTGAAGCATCTCGGATTGACATGAACAAAATAATCACAATATCATGGTTCATCAGATCTCAGCAAACACAACATACATAATCACATAACGGTGGTCTCGATCATGTGAGGCAGCTCACGAGACTATAAACATGGAGGCATAGGGGAGATAACAACCATCTAGATATTGCTATGGACCCGTAGTCCCGAGATAAACTACTCACAGATCTGTCTAGAGGCGATCATGGCGTTGTAGAGGCCTTCGGTGACGATCCCCCTCTCCGGCAGGGTGCCGGGCAGGACTCCAGAAGCCCTAGATTGGACTTTCGAGGTGGCGGCGCCTGTCTGTGTGTTTTGTGAAAAATAACTCCATCCCCCCTGATACGTCATAAACATATCCACAATTTCTTATGTTCCATGTTGTTTTCATGTCATGTGCTACATGTTTCCTTTACACTTTATGTCATTTTTATCGATTTCCTGGGACTAACCTATTGACAAGATGCCACAGAGCGAGTTCCTGTTTTCTGCTGTTTTTAGTTTCAGAAAAGTTGTTCTGGAAATATTCTCAGAATTTGACGATTCGAAGCCCAGAAGTCTTAGAAAGTTGTAGCGCACACAGAGTCTAGAGGAGACCCGGAGGGGGCACAGGGGCCCCACACCATGGGTGGGCGCCCCCTGGCCGCGCCCAGGGGTGGTGTGGCCCCCTGCTCGCCCACCGACGTTGCCCTCTCGCCTATTTAGTCTCCTCGAAGGGTTAACCCTAAACACACGAGCCTTTTCCACCAAAAACATTTGCAGCCGGTGTCATCGTTAACCCTAGTTCAGGAGTGTCGGATATATGCCAATTAGGAGTATATCCGGCATTGGCCGAAGGCCGGATTACCAGGGTGGCCCACAGGTAATGGAAAGGAGTCCATTGGGCGGCCCAGTAAGCTGACGCGCAGGAAGCCGGGTTCTAGAAGAATCCGGACCATGGCCCAGGCGTGGTGCAACTTGGAGTAGAAGCCGGATTCTTTACTTTCCAAGTTAGATGCTTTCCGTTGTCTTCTAGGTTTGTCGTGGTGGTATCAAGGCAGATGCCATGGGATGGCAAGTTGGGGCCGATGGACGCTAGAGGTATCCGGGGAGGGATCGCACGATGAGTAGCCGCGCGTAAGTAACACTGCAAACAACAAGATCTACCCAGGTTCAGGGCCCTCGTGTGGAGGTAACACCCCTACTCCTGCCTACCTCTCTGTATGTATGTTTTCCGAGTAGCCACAGTACAATGTTCGCCTCTTGGCCGAGTAGCCACTAGGCTGTTCTCTCTAGCTCTAGTGTTGGCTCTTGCAATAAATGCGATCTGAGGCAACGTCCCTCGCGCAGGAGGGGGAGGGCACCTTATATACTGGTGTCCAGCCGAATAAAGAAAGACTATAAGGTACAACTTGATGGGACATGCCCACTGCAGGAGAGCGCACGCCTCCGGCTTCTCGCTGACGCGGGTGCGGAAAGTCGCCGCGCCGTTCGGTAGATGGGACCTGTCCACCCTGTCAGTGACATAGAGTAGGCCCCTAGGCATGTCCTGTCCCCTCTGTTAGTGACAGGACTTGACAGGCGCCTACCTCACTGTACCCACGCCGTAGCGCGGATAATCACGCGCTCCGTAAGTTGAACCGCACGCTTGTACGGCTTGCAGGATACGCGGGATCCTGTCAGAACAGCTCCATTGACTTCTTGCCCGGGTAGAGACGCAGCCCATCTACTCGGGCCATATGACCGCTACCCGGACAAATACAATCTTGCTCAATATCGCCTCTTGGCCTTCAATACTTATGACCGGATAGAGACTACCGGGTAGAGGGTACCCGGGTAGCCACCAACCCGGCCAACAGTACTCTGATTTTCGTCTTTATCACTTGCCTTACCCCTACTCGGGGGTAACCCCCCGACAAGGTTTCTCCCTATAAGCCCTAGTCTCGCTATCTATATAAAGTCGGACAGGAGCAAAAGTAAAACCATAGATCTCAAATTAGCTAGAAGCCAACTCGCCGGGAAGTCCATCCTCATCGAGTTAGCAAAACCATACTCACAATTGTACTCTGTATACTTCAGGCTTCAGCCCTGGTTTTAGTGAGATTGCAGGAGAAGGAACACCGAATAGTTCTGACGTATCAAACCTGGGTAAAACCCGTGTTCTCGCTTTCAGTTCTTCCACGTGCCCCCGTGGTTCTACCAGTAGGCTTATGGCACCACAGTCCATGATCCTTACTACGAAGTCTCGACGGTTGGCGCCCACCGTGGGGCCAGCAGCGTCGGGAGTTACTGTCACGACCCAGAGATATACATACTGTTATGTGATCCTAGAAATGGACCCACAAGGGCTTCAGGGTTACCAACCCCGGCCGCAACAAACAACGACAGGCAGACCGGATTCATCGGCACGCAGGCCGGATCACCACGGTACTACTACTCATTGTGTCCATCCTAGTCATAACCAACTATGCATAACCAAGCGTCCATGAGTCGAATGAAACTGAAGGAACGGGACCAAAGCTATACAGAGATGCTATGTGTCCAGAAAGTGCAACAACAATCTAGGGTTACTGGGGTTACCTAGCCCCAGGCCGAATCACATCGGCAGGCGTGCTCGAAAATGGATCATCGGCTCCACAACCCCTCGACTGCGACAACTATGCAGGCATAGCCAAAACTGTATAACAATGAGATCGAAACCAACAACCGATCAAAGCAGCACTCTAGACATGGAAGCTGTATTCAACAGGTGTTACTAGAGTATAGCTTTACAAACAGAGGTCACATGACCCAACATTACATCAGACAACGGAAGGCAAATTATGTTGCTAATCAACAAGAACCAAAAAGGCCTAAGAGGCCGCAACATAAGGCGACATCCCAGCCCATAGATTCCAGGCTGCTACCTGGGAACCCCAAACTACTCGTCGATGTCCTCGTAGAATCACCACCGTTGGGGTGAGACCTTCACCTGAACCAAATTTAAGCAAACCTGAGTACGAGAGGTACTCAACAAGACTTAGTTAACCTATTATATATCTGCTATCTTCAGAAAGGGTTTTATGGAGGTTATTTTGCGTCAAGCCATCTTTGTTTTCCAAGTTCAGGAACGAATAGCACGTCTCATGGAGTATTTTGAAAACAGATGAGTAGGCTACTCAACTACTGATATCATCATATTTTAAACCACCAAATCATTTCGGCACCTTGTGCTTCAAATATCACCACCTCAAGTTGTTCCACTACCTCATGCTACAAGGTAACCCCTCTCGGCATCTCCGAGGAGGCATCCTTCATTCGTTATCAGCAAGTTTTAATCATTCCGTTTGAGTTATCTATGATCACAGAATCTGTTGCCAAGTCGTCCGTAACCGTGGACACAACTTCTCGAGGAGATTTATCCCTGCAGGGGGTACACTTTACCCACACGTACCATCTGACTCTTAATGCCAAGCTATTGGCACACTTCCGACGATGTGCCGGCAGAGGGTGGTTGTCCACGACCTTTACCTTGCTCGACCCTGTCCATGAGTCAACCCAAACAGGGCCACCCCGTCAACAGGAAGTTGGCCAGCTCCTAATGGCACCTGTTGTGTGAGTCGGGATCAAGATCCATGTACGTCCATCACTTGTCCTGGTCACGCCCTAAGTTTTCTCCAAATCGTTTTCTGACTCACACGCAGATGGAAAGCTCAAACTACGTGACTCATGGACGTGGCCAAACAAGTTAGTTGGTCGAGCGCGGTCTGTTAGGCCCCGGGTGTGGTTGCACGCTCAGTCTTGGCTTCGAAGGCGAGAACTCGCTCCTAGGGGCATGAATAGGACAAAGCGCCACAACCCATTATTGCCTCACATCCATGTCATTATTTGGTCAAGTTTATCAAAGATAATTCAAATCACGTCAACCTGACATAAAAGATTCACGCATTGATCAGATTCATCAACCGGATGGATTAGATCACAACTAGGCATGGCTAAGCAAGACTCACAGGCTTTGTCGGGGCGCGCACAAACAAACCTATAGCTGCTAGGAGCAGTGGATCAGGATATTTAGGCGATGCAACAAGTATAGAAGAACTCTATCTAAGACCATAAATATTTTGAACCGCATGCAATATACGAGATTCCAAAACACTTCGAAAACCATATATGAGAAGATAAGAGGTTATGCTTTCCTTGGTTATAAGAAAACCAATAGATATATTTTGGAATAAGTGCTTGACTTGTCGGTTAAGATCAAGTATTCGTCATGGAGTTCTGGCCTTCACTTCAGAGTCACGTTCTACCGAGGGGGAACAGACACCGAAACAAGAAGAACAACAATCAATCATGGCATCGATGCAATGCACAACATGTATGCATGAGAATATTAATACACTGAAATCAAGCCCTAAACCTGTTCGTTGGGTTGTTAGGATCCGTATGTCACTTAAGCAGTTTAGCAGAAACTATCCCGAAATAGACCCCGGAGGGCAATTATGAAAGTGTGTCAAAGTAAAAGTGCTCAAATGGACTTGAAAACACCATAAATGGATTGCATTTCTCATTTTGAGCAATTTGGTATATAACGTTTAATTTTCTAATTTTATTGAATAAAAACTTATTTTCTCTATTTTAAATGAATTAAACAACATTAAATAATAGTCAAAATTCAACTTTGTCAAACATGTGTGAAATTGGCACAGTTGGGTAGAGTTTATTTTTCTGATCAACTCCATATTTTAATTTTATTTTTCTGACTAATATTTTGATAGTTATTGATTTTCTAAATTTAACCATTTTCTGTAATTACATAAAGGGGTGGGGCCTACTGTGAGTGCAATATTCCTTTTTCAAAAAATAGAGAAAAACTCACGGTGACATCAGCATGATGCAGGAATGACGTCACATGCTCTGATCTTCACAGATGAAGTTGAAATCCGGCGATTTCGCACGCTATCTAGGAATCAAACTATACCACAACGGAGAGGAGCTCGAGGGGAACTTAGGGGTGGCGCCGATGCACCAAATGGTCGCCGGATTCCTCGCCGGCGAGCGATGGCGCGGCGGCGGCCACAGATGTATGGCGGCCGGGAGGTTACAGAGGGGGAGGGATGAAGGCAAGGGCACCCACGGGTGCGGGGGCTCACCGGGATGCTCGTGGGGTGGTCGGGGTGGCGAGGGGGCGACGGGGTTCGCCGGAATCACCAAACGCGGCGGCGGCCGGAGCTCGGAGAAGGCGGCCTTTTTCACGGGTTCCCCTTCTTCCCGGCTCTCCAAATTCGTTGAGGAGGTACCGGACGTCGAGGAGGTTCTGAGGAGCTAGGATTCGGGCGCCTCCAGAGAACAAATGAGGAAGAGAGAGGAGGGAACTCGAGGGGGAGGGAGCGCGTCGGGTCCTTATCCTCCCTCACAGGGAGCGGCGGAGGGTGGGGATCCCCTCGCGGAATCGACGGCCGGTGCAGCGCCACGGAGCTCCTTGCGTCCGGAGGTAGAAGACAAAGGAGATTTCCTCCTAACCCCCTGAAATTTCTGGAAAACACAACTAGGTCCTTTTCTCTTTAAAAACTAAAAAGAAACCCTTGTTTTGAGGGCCTTTTTGCAAACAGAAAAATTGGCAAAAATACTTTTTAGAAAGCTCATCAAATTTCCAACCAAACCATGTTTTGCTTTGGTGTAATTGAATTACTCTTCAGTACAAAATTTTGGAACCCATTTTAAGTACTATTTGTGGGATTTTCTCAAACCATTTAAATTCACAATTTAAATTGTTTCAAACATGGTTTAAATTTTTGTTTCATGCATGTATGAGATGAACACAACACCACAACCCTAATTTAGCAAATTTTGGGATGTTACAAATCTACCCCCCTTACAAGAATCTTGTCCCGAGATTCCCGAAGGATAAAGAAAGAAGGAACACCGGTTTTTGGACGATCTTCTGGAACCTTACGGTTCTCTTCGTGAAGAGGTTGATCCGTAGCACTTGCGAACATATCCAGCAGCTACACCTTAGGTAGGAGGGAAAACTCTTTGGAATTGATCTTCATGAAGATCGAGTATCTCATGGATAACTCATGACAGGGATGTTCATAAAGAACTTTTGAGTTAGCAGACATGAAACACATCAAGATAACAGAGGGAATAAGAGAAGGTTTCAAGTTTACGGACGATGGTTCTTGAAAGGATTTAGAATATGAGCTTTGCACAAGACTTTAAATCCTTTTGGAAAAGGAAGGTTGAACAACTTATGACATCGAGGTTTCTTCAAATAGATAACCAAGATGGAGAGGATGATCTTGGATACCACAAAGTAATACCCATGGACGGGCAAGAACATGAAACACGCTGGAATCATGCATTTAAGATAAAGGTTTGCTAAGGAATCATGTTCACTCTTCGGAATGGACACGGAAGATGAAGGAACTTTCAACCATTCTGTAACAATTTTCTTGAAATCCTTGTTAGGGATCGGGATGTTACTTCCCTACAGAATATGAGCAACCAAAGGATGTTGGAACACCGTAATTAAGGAGGAATTCTTGGTCATACCATAAATATGAGTAACCATCAGGGATTGAAACACCGGAAGAAAATAGGGAATCTTTTTCCTATGGCGGATTGTACGCAGCAATATGTTTACCACATGGTTAAGACCCCATGGCTGAAGTGACTGACAAATTCACACAATGTGTGAGATGAACAGAACTTCAGGTACAAACAACTTGAAAAGGGAACTAATCAATGGCGGTTGCGAAACACCACGAGATGGTTCTCACGAGGACCTTGTTTCCACTAGAACAAAGGTTTGGAGGAAGTTCAACATAGAGGTATTGGAAAGATCAACTTCCAAGTTACCCTTGATGTTCTAGATACCGACAGTAGGCTCATGACAAGCCTTCTATAGGTCATCAAGTGAAAGTAAAACTCCGGTTTGGAAGAACGGTGAGGAAAACTCGTTGAGAACGAGCCACACAAGAATTCTCACGGAGAGTGGTTGTTCTTAAAGATTCAAGGAGATATGGCATTAGGCCTTACGGCTAATTGTGTCAACCACAACATCAACCATGCCGTATTTTCAAATGGACCTAATTCAATACCCTTGCACAAACACCAACCGTCGTTGCTGCTTGAGATTCAACTCTGGTTAGTGGGAGGATGATTCGGACTCATTATGTTTGATCAGCGGATTGCACCGGTTACAATTGAGATACATTACCGGATTCTCAATATATGGACTATGATGCCACACTCAAGAGGATGAGTGAGATTGTGGAACTCATGTATTAGCAACTTGCAAAATACGGTTGCACCTACATGGTCTACTTGCAAAGAAACACATCGTTGTCCTTGTTGGGGAGACGATACAAAGATAACGAAGTTCTTGGACTTCTTCTCTTTCATGAATGATCAGTCAGTGGGTTAGTGTGGATGCAAACTTCTTCAATAAATGGAGGTAAAAAACTACCATCTCAAAAATAGTCCATGCATACATGACCGACTTGGGATTATTCCCGAGGGAACAAGAAAACTTTACTCGAACCCATGGAGACAACTTTCACCATAAGCACATGGACTAGAGTAAGCCACTTCGAACATCGAGAACACAATCTTCGTAATAACACAAAGATGGTTCTCAAAAGTTTCCAACATTGATGCCAAGTGTTCAAGATGAACCTCTTGCAACTTGGATGATTAGAAATGTCATCGATGGGCTCGACGGCACACTTATTAGAACACTCCAAGAAGAAGTATTCACATAACACATGAACAAGGCAAAATATTGATCAGACTGATGGACATGAATGTATACTCGGGGAAACACCATGAGTAGAAACACCATAAATATAGTCCTTGGATCTGATCTTCATTTGACGATAGCCCAAATCATACCAAGGTTAGAATGATAGCATGTCCACAAAGGAGGTACTATCATGCTTCAACGCAAAGGAACTAGACATCCCTTACCAAAGGATCAAGTTAGGCGGAGCTTTTGCCTTTTAACTCTCCAAGTTGTTGTTTAAGCTCAACCAACTAGTCCAGGATATCCAGCACTGTTTTCTTGGAGAGGGGAGTAGTTCAAAGTACCCCTTGTTTAAACATCACGATCAGGTAACAACCTGGTGATACTTCTAGAAAGACAACCAGAATATCACAACCCACCGGTATGTCTTGGAGTTTGAAAGGAGGCTTGTTTTTCAAAGCAACTTATATGGTCTTGAGAGCTTTGGTACGAACCTATCTCTCTGACCAAGAATGTGCATCGGCATGAACGGATTTGGTAACACAGTCAACTTCAAATGGAGACTGTGTGACCAGTAGTGCTAAGAAGGATATAGATGTTTCTTAGAATTTTCAAAGCAATAAGAATTTCTAGGAATATCTGATACACACATCAATGCACAGAACCACCATTCTCAAGCACTCAGGCTTGGAGGAGAGGGGAGTGAAAACATGTATGATCATCACTTCATCCACAAGGCCATGGGATTCAGCACGACCTCTTGGCACAAAAGAATGTGATACTCGAAAGTGGGACATAACAGAAGCTAATGAAACTTCTTTATTCTACGAGTTACAAAACTTTGACCTGGTCCTGGAGATGAACGAGGTACTAGAGTTTGTTTCTCCTGACATTCCAAGGAGGAATGTTCTCAAGGAACACAAGAGAAACATTCATTGGCAGGTGTCCAAAACAACGGATGGAGGTTTGAGAGCAACTGGAAGATAGATTCACGCCCAGGAAAAAAATCCTAAGATTATGTTGATTGCACAGGATAATACTCATTCGTAAAACCCATGCTAAAGGATTGATATAGCTGAAATAAGAACAAAGACGTAGATGCCATGAGGATATCTCCTGTTGTGATCCTTTTGATTCCTAAAGCAAACCTATGGCTATTGGAGTTGAAATTACCTAGCCATCCCGAGGTAAAACAGATTCCTCAGGATCCAAAGAAGCAGAACTTGGGTTAAAGGTCAGCATCATGTACTGATGGCATGAGCATCACATGGTTATGGCCACATGATTCAACCCACCGCAATTCAGCACATTCCGGGACCTTCGGTTCAAGTCCAAGGGTTAGAAACCCAAAGAAAGGAATAACTACTATCTGAGTGCCGTAACACTACGAATAGCAATCACGAAGTCAAAAGACAAACATAACTCCGGAAGTATTTGAGCAGAGGAGAAAAGGTACATTCGAGATGAAAAGGAAATCTCGAGATTCTGTAGTTGAAACTTAAAAACATGTAAGAATGTGGAATCCGGACAACACTGAGAGGTTACGGATAGAAGGGAATCTCCCAGTTGAATCCAACGGTAACGGAACATGGAACACACATGACTCCAGATAAAAAACACTAGGTCAAATTGGTTAAAAGACGTCCTTGGCAAAGAAGGCACCTAAGTTTTGAATAACTAGCACCTTTTCAAATCAAAACAGGTAAGGAGACCCAGAGTTAGAGCGATACCAGATAAGGAGTAAAAAGAATCCTAAGAAGGTTTTTCACAGTCATTTGAAGTTTCAAAGTAGTTTTCATAAACACTAGACTCGACATCGACCAAGCAGTAAGGTTTTCCTATAGATAGTCCTGCTCTGATACCACTTTTTGTCACGACCCCGGACCCAGAGATATACATACTGCTATGTGCTCCTAAACATGGACCCACAAGGTCTTCAGGGTTACCAACCCCGGCCGCAACAAACAACGCCAGGCAGACCGGATTCATCGGCACGCAGGCCGGATCACCACGGTACTACTACTCCTTGTGTCCATGCTAGTCATAACCAACTATGCATAACCAAGCGTCCACGAGTCGAATGAAACTGAAGGAATGGGACCAAAGCTATACAGAGATGCTATGTGTCCAGAAAGTGCAACAACAATCGAGGGTTACTGGGGTTACCTAGCCCCAGGCCGAATCACATCGTCAGGCGTGCTCAGAAATGGATCATCGGCTCCACAACCCCTCGACTGCGACAACTATGCAGGCATAGCCAAAATTGTATAACAATGAGCTCGAAACCAACAACCGATCAAAGCAGCACTCTAGACATGGAAGTTGTATTCAACATGTGTTACTAGAGTATAGCTTTACAAACAGAGGTCACATTACCCAACATTACATCAGACAACGGAAGACAAATTATGTTGCTAATCAACAAGAACCAAAAAGGCCTAAGAGGGCGCAACATAAGGCGACGTCCCAGCCCATAGATTTCAGGCTGCTACCTGGGAACCCCAAACTACTCGTCGATGTCCTCGTAGAATCACCACCGTTGGAGCGAGATCTTCACCTGAACCAAATTTAAGCAAACCTGAGTACGAGAGGTACTCAACAAGACTTAGTTAACCTATTATATATCTGCTATCTTCAGAAAGGGTTTTATGGAGGTTATTTTGCATCAAGCCATCTTTGTTTTCCAAGTTGAGGAACGAATAGCACGTCTCATGGAGTATTTTGAAAACAGATGAGTAAGCTACTCAACTACTGATATCATCATCTTTTAAACCACCAAATCATTTCAGCACCTCGTGCTTCAAAGATCACCACCTCAAGTTGTTCCACTACCTCATGCTACAAGGTAACCCCTCTCGGCACCTCCGAGGAGGCATCCTTCATTCGTTATCAGCAAGTTTTAATCATTCTGTTTGAGTTATCTATGATCACAGAATCCGTTGCCAAGTCGTCCGTAACCGTGGACACGGCTTCTCGAGGAGATTTATCCCTGCATGGGGTACACTTTACCCACACGTACCATCCGACTCTTAATGCCAAGCTATTGGCACACTTCCAACCATGTGCCGACAGAGGGTGGTTGTCCACGACCTTTACCTTGCTCGACCCTATCCATGAGTCAAACAGGGCCACCCCATCAACAGGAAGTTCGCCAGCTCCAGACGGCACCTGTTCTGTGAGTCGGGATCAAGATCCGTGTACGTCCATCACTTGTCCCGGTCACGCCCTAAGTTTTCTCAAAATCGTTTTCTGACTCACATGCAGATGGAAAGCTCAAACTACGTGACTCATGGACGTGGCCAAACAAGTTAGTTGGTCAAGGGCGGTCTGTTAGGCCCCGGGTGTGGTTGCACGCTCAGTCTTGGCTTCGAAGGCGAGAAATCGCTCCTAGGAGCATGAACATGACATAACACCACAACCCATTGTGGCCTCACATCCATACCGTTATTTAGTCAAGTTTATCAAAGATAATTCAAATCACGTCAACCTGACATAAAAGATTCACGCATTGACCAGATTCATCAACCGGATGGATCAGATCACAACTAGGCATGGCTAAGCAAGACTCGCAGGCTTTGTGGGGACACGCACAAACAAACCTATATCTTCTAGGAGCAGTGGATCAGGATATTTAGGCGATGCAACAAGTATAGGAGAACTCTATCTAAGATCATAAATATTTTGAACCGCATGCAATATACGAGATTCCAAAACACTTCGAAAACCATATTTGAGCAGATAAGAGGTTATGCTTTCCTTGGTTATAAGAAAACCAATATATATCTTCTGAAATAAGTGCTTGACTTGTCGGTTAATATCAAGTATTCGTCGTGGAGTTGTTGGCCTTCACTTCGGAGTCACGTTCTACCGAGGGGGAACAAACACCGAAACAAGAAGAACAACAATCAATCATGGCACCGATGCAATGCACAACATGTATGCATGAGCAAGTTAATGCACTGAAATCAAGCCCTAAGCATGTTCGTTGGGTTGCTAGGGTTCGTATGTCAGTTAAGCAGTTTAGCAGAAACTATCCCAAAATAGACCCTGGAGGGCAATTCGGGCAATTCTGAAAGTGTGTCAAAGTTAAAGTGCTCAAATGGATTTGAAAACACCATAAATGGATTGCATTTGTCATTTTGAGCAATTTGGTATATAACTTTTAATTTTCTAATTTTATTGAATAAAAACTTATTTTCTCTATTTTAAATGAATTAAACAAGATTAAAATAATAGTCAAAATTCAACTTTTTCAAACATGTGTGAAATAGGCACAGTTGGGTAGAGTTTATTTTTCTGATCAACTCCATATTTTTATTTTATTTTTTTGACTAATATTTTGATAGTTATTGATTTTCTAAATTTAATCATTTTCTGTAATTACATAAAGGGGTGGGGCGCACTGTGAGTGCAATATTCCTTTTTCAAAAAACAGAGAAAAACTCGCGGTGACGTCAGCGTGATGCAGGAATGACGTCACATGCTCTGATCTTCACATATGAAGTTGAAATCCGGCGATTTCGCGCGCTATCTAGGAATCAAACTATACCACAACGGAGAGGAGCTCGAGGGTAACTTAGGGGTGGCGCCGGTGGACCAAATGGTCGCCGGATTCCTCGGCGGCGGCCACAGATGCATGGCGGCCGGGAGGTTACAGAGGGGAGGATGAAGGCAAGGGCACCCACGGGTGCGGGGGCTCACCGGGATGCTCGTGGGGTGGTCGGGGTGGCGAGGGGGCGACGGGGTTCGCTGGAATCACCAAACGCGGCGGCGACCGGAGCTCGGAGAAGGCGGCCCGATTCGCGGGTTCCCCTTCTTCCCGGATCTCCAAATTCGTTGAGGAGGTACCGGACGTCGAGGAGGTTCTGAGGAGCTACTCCGCACGGCTAGGGATGGCCCATGGCGACGGCTCCAAGCGGCTCGCCGGAGCTAGGGTTCGGGCGCCTCCACATAACAAATGAGGAAGAGAGAGGAGGAAAATCGAGGGGGAGGGAGCGCGCAGGGTCCTTATCCTCCCTCACAGGGAGCGGCGGAGGGCGGGGATCCCCTCACGGAATCGACGGCCGGTGCAGCGCCATGGAGCTGCTTGCGTCCGGAGGTAGAAGACAAAGGCGATTTCCTCCATAACCCCCTGAAATTTCTGGAAAACACAACTAGGTCCTTTTCTCTTTAAAAACTAAAAAGAAACCCTTGTTTTGAGGGCCTTTTTGCAAACAGAAAAATTGGCAAAAATACTTTTTAGAAAGCTCATCAAATTTCCAACCAAACCATGTTTTTCTTTGGTGTAATTGAATTACTCTCTAGTACAAAATTTTGGAACCCATTTTAAGTACTATTTGTGGGATTTTTCTCAAACCATTTAAATTCACAATTTAAATTGTTTCAAACATGGTTTAAATTTTTGTTTCATGCATGTATGAGATGAACACAACACCACAACCCTAATTTAGCAAATTTTGGGATGTTACAGTTACGTTCTGAGCGGGAATACTTGGCAGAATCGGCAGCACGATCACTGTCGGAAGTCTGGAATTCGACGGAAACGTCGGACGCTTCCTCGACAATGGATCTTATATGCCAGCACGGAATCTTCTGGTAAGTGCCTGCGTTTTACCGATCGGATCTGCTGATGTTTTTTATCGGTTTAACAACAGACGCAATGGGATTTCGTGGTGGAAGTTACTTTATCCCACCCGCCCTATGCCCAATAGATGAAGGCTTCAATGTTGGATTCTGCTCAGATTTGCCCTATTCATACATAGGGGTAGATCAAGCTTCTGTAGCTGCATATCGCCAAAACACATCTGGATTTGTCGCCTCTTCAGAGATGCCTGCAGCCAGATCCCACTTTATTGGTATGGTGCAGTCTGAGATCGCCGAAAACACAGAAGACGAAAATCCCGTGGAAAAGGCAGAAAATCATGATTCCACAGAAAAGGTGGAAGATCCGAAATTCGCCGATCAAGCGACGAATTCGGAAGCTGAGTTTGTATTAGCAGCCATAGAGGCAAAGCTAGACTCGGAAACCGGATCTGCTGACATGGATTCCGAAGATGAAGATGAAGATGCTTTCAAAAGAAAGGTCAAATCCATGCAAGGGAGCTTCCATGAAGTACTAATGGAAAAACCGACTGGAAATTCGGATGCCGAGGAAGATGAAACCCCAAAACGCCTCTCGCCAGAGGAAGAGGAAGGTGATGTTAGTCCGACCTACCCTGACGTCAAAGAATTGGCGGAAGATGAACCTAACAAAAAACCTCCATCTTCCTAGAAGAAAAAGAAGTCCTCTAAGAAGCTGCTATCCAAACTACAGAAGAAAAAGGTGGAAAAATTGGTAGACATTGCCAACCAAAACCTGGAAGTTGAACGAGGCAGTGGTGTAAAACCTGCGGAGAAGAAAAAGGCTGAAATACATGTTCCCCAGATGTCGGAACAGGAGGAGATTGATCTAATCCAAACCCCAGTCGCACGTAATAAGCCCCCGGAAGTGCTGGAAGTCAGAAGACAAGCAGTAATGCGGCAACAACAACATCTGTTCCGAACTCGGTAAAGCCTCCTAAAAACCCAGGTTGATATCAAAATACAGCAGGAAGAAATAAAGGAGTACGAAAGAAGGAACAAATCTGGAATAAAACATACGCAGTTACCCAGAATTTCAAGGCCATAAGAACTGCCAGCAAGAAAGAGGTTTGAAAACCCATCTTGGCAAAGGCATGTTAACAACACTAATGCTAAGGGCGAACACATCCACAAAACTGCAGCCGAAAACGCAGAAGCCGCATTCGCCATCCTTAACGATGATATGTACGCCAATGATTAAAAGTTGCAGGGAGTGTATGCTTTCCTAGGAAAAGCATTACAACAACAACAACAACAACGAGGGCAAGCGTGTTCAGGCAAGCTACATGATGATTCAGCCTTGTGCAAAACTGTCACGTGCGCCGCTGGAGCACCTGACCCAGGCGAACGCGGAGATTCAGGCGATTCGAAGGAAAAGAAGGGAGATCCCAAAAAGGACAAGAAAATTCCGGATAACAAAGATGCAACGTCTAGAACAGGATCCCATCTTCCAAAAGGCGGAAATAATACAAAACCCCATGACAATAAGGAACGGGACGAGAAAAACCGGAATGACGAAAAAGTAATGCCACCTCTGAGATACCCAGCCGATAAAGTCGGAAGATACGACAATCCTCACAGGCGTGAGAGATCTCGAACCCCTCCAAGGAACAAAGAAAGGCCAAGGAGTAGAACTCCACCTTATTCCAAAGGACGGGATGCAGGAAGAAATAGGGATGATCCCAGAAGAGCACATCCGCGCAACAATGGACCAGAATGGAGTATATCCCCTTCTGTCCATTTAGCTAGAAGATATTTCGCACACGTCGATAAGACGGAAAGAGACGATTTATACTTCGGACCAAAGTGTTTCACTGACAGGATCAGGAGAATCAGTCTACATTCTGGCTTTGCCAAAGTCAGTCCAACTTACCAAAAGTATACCGAACGTACAAACCCGGATACATGGCTTTCAGATTACTATACTGCCGTACAAATCAACAAAGGGACAGATTTAGAAGTTGTAAATTTTCTTCCCCTAATGTTGTTGGATGGAGCCAGAGATTGGATTAACGAACTTCTGTCAAGAACAATAGACAACTGGGAGGATATGGCTAGAGTTTTCACTCAGCACTTTCGGGGTACGTATAAATGACCTAAGAGCATCAACAAGCTGAACTGTTGCGTGCAATATGAAGATGAGTGTTATGTCGACTTTATCTCAAGATGGATTGCAATGAAGCATAGTTTCTCTGGAGTAAGTGATGTACAAGCAATGCATGCTTTCATCAATGGCCTGAAACCCGGCCTCGTACCGTTCATGGTTTGTTTGAAAAAGCACAAAGATCTCGGATATATGCTTACAACCGCCAATGAGCATGCAGCGCATGAAGATGACATCAGGGCAAGAGGCGGAAACATTGATGCTTTGGTTCAAGCCAAAAAGGCATCTCGTTCTGAAAAGAAGGTCACTCCAGAAGCAAAGCCAAAACCCAAAGAAGTGTATAGCCTTTGGAAGGATAATGGCAATAGATGGAAGGGAAAAAGCACAGAAAGCAGGGAACCTTTCTCCTACTCTAAACAAGAGTGAGAAAAAATTATATCGGAATCCTGTGTCCATCATTCGCAATTTGGGAAGCCTACTCATACAAATGCGCAGTGCCGACTTAATAAGCACATGAAGGGCAATGCAGGATCCATGAATAAAGGAAATAATTCCAAAAGGAACTTCAACAAGCAAAAACCAGAAGCTGAAAAGGACGACAGTGAGTCTGACACTGATGATAAAATCCAGGAGCGGCAACGGAAAGGCGAGCCTAAATTTTCGAGAGTTGAAGGAGAATGTAATCCAACATTCCTTGCAACTCCTTTAGCAAAATGAACGCTTCGAGAACTCAATGTGGTTGTACCTCCAACCTCAAAGTACTTGAAGTATTCAAATACGCCAATTAACTGGGATCAGTCTGATCATCCCGGTAATATCCCAGAACCTGATACACATGCTTTGGTCGTAAGCCCTATTTTTCAAAACACTAGGCTCAAAAGGATGCTCATGGATGAAGGATCTAGCATCAATATCATGTACTTAAGTACACTGAAGCAGTTACACCTCTCCGAGACCCAGCTCAAACACAGTAATGTATGTTTTCACGGCATTGTTCCTGGCAGGCAAGCACATTCACTAGGAGAAATTTCTCTAGAAGTAACCTTTGGAAAGAGAGAACACTTCCACCAGGAGATGATCTCATTCGAGGTGGTGCCATTCGAAAGTGTGTATCACGCAATACTTGGACGTTCGTCTTTCGCCAAATTCATGGCAAGGTCATTCTATATCTCTAACAAGCTGAAGATGCTAGGGCCAAAAGGAGGAGTAATCACCATATCAGGAGATTTCAAGCTAGCAAACGAGCTGGAGAAAGGAAACGCCTTTTGCGCCAAACAGGTGATACAGAAGGAAGAGCTGAAGGAGCTGGCTAAAGAAGTATCGCCGACAGAAATGCCGGCATGAAAAGAAAGCCGGAAGCCGGCAGATAGTTTCGAAGTCTCGGAGAATACAAAGCAGATCATCCAAGACCCCAAAGATCCGACAAAGTTTGTCGTAGTGGGAACAGAAATGACTGACAAATAGGAAAGCGCACTCATCAAGTTCCAACGTGAGAACTGGGACATTTTTCCTGGTGTCCTGCCGATATGCCAAATGTTCCTAGGGAACTTGTTGAGCACCAACTGAAGGTTATTCCAGGATCAAAACAAGTCAAACAAGTGTTGGGAATATGCCCTATAGGCAATCATGTATGATGTAATTCCCAATGTATTCATAAAGTTATTAAGTTGTCCTTGTTTTGAACATCTGATATATGTCATTGAATATGTGATTCGATTATGGAACTATGTATTCATGTTGTTCATGCTAAATTGTTCTTGGTCATTAAGGTTGTGCTGGACACACACCCTAGACTAATGTGAGTGTTGGCTGATGACTCGGTTCCCCTTGTCATGGGCATGGCGATGTCATTCCAACGTTCACAGACTTGGCTAAAGAGTTTAGCAAGTCGGACTGACACATATTGAGATGCAACGAGTAAGTCGTCATTTGCATATCTCGATCAATGTAATCCTTGGACCTGACGTTGTCGCACAATCCGAGTTGTGGATCACCGACTTAGGTTCTGTCAAACGATGTTCCGTGACAAGGCAGTTATAAAGGCAGAGTTCGGGTCGAATGAGAAGCAAGCTGCGTGATGTGGATAATCAAGATGGGATTTTGCCCCTCCGACTAGAGAGATATTCTCTAGGACCTCTCGAGTGATGTGATTCCGGAAGCATGGCCATGCGCGACTCGGTTAAGTGTTAACCGGGTCTATTGACTAAGAGTTAGTCAAATGAATCATATATCACGGACCGAGAAGAGAGTTGAACTATTTAAGGGATGACGATGATTCGTCTATAGTTCGACAAGGTATATCGTGAGGCAAAAGGGACTTAGATGATAGTCACATTGGAAGGTATGTAGTCATGACTCTATGGCACTTGGGAGTCGGCATGTTCTGCTACGAGCCGCTATCGATTGATCGATTGGGAGTCGGACTCCAATCGTGTCCAAGTCGCCATGATCCTGTAGAGTCGCACACTTAAGAGCGGGAGAAAGTATATTGGTAGGGTTGGACCCGAACTGGAAATGGGCTAAATTAGTGAGCTGGACTCACAGAGGGAATGGGCCACAAGCGTTGTGAGGCCCACTCCCACTCGCTATATAAAGAGTGGCGCAGGTTTCCCAACGGGCAAAAGCTTCCACTCCCGTGCGTTGGGAACCCTAGCCCCACTCAGTCCATCCGCCACACCGGACCTAGCAGTCCACCGTCGGAGCTCCTCCTCGTACGTGTGGATACCGGCAGAGGTGTTGTACGATCAGCACTTCTACGATCGCGGGATTGGATCGGCTGGATCGGATCGTGGGACTACACTTCATCGACGTACTTCATCGATAATCCGCACCTACACGTCTAGTGGTAATCCTCGTGGCCTTCTACCTCGGCTAGATCTTGGAAGTACGCGTAGAAAAGTTTTTGTTTATCTCTATGCGTTCCAACAACAAGGTCTCCGTCGTTTTGATGGAAGAAGGCGGAAGGCTATTGGCAAGGAAATTATCCGGCTTTTAGCAGCTGATTTTATCCAGGAAGTCATACATATTGATTGGTCTGTGAACCCAATATTAGTCACGAAGAAGGATAGTATTGTTCTTAGGATGTGTATAGATTACACCGGCCTGAACAAATTGTGCCCAAAAGATAGGTTCGCGTTACCGCGAATCGATCAAATAATAGATGCCACTGCGGGCTCTGAGCTTTTATGCTTTTTGGACGCTTATTCCGGGTATCATCAAATACACATGAAAGAAGAAGACCAAATAAAAACCTCTTTCATAACACCCTATGGAACATACTATTACATAGCCATGCCTTTTGGCCTGAAGAACGCTGGCGCAACATACCAGCGTTGCATGCAAAGATGCTTGCATAGTCAAATTGGCAAAAACGACCATGTTTATATGGATGATATTGTCGTCGTTTCCAAGGAAAAGCATACGCTCCTTGAGGATCTACGAGAAACCTTCGACAACCTCCGCACCTACAAAATGAAGTTGAATCCATTAAAGTGTGTATTCGGGGTTCCCTCAGGAAAGCTTCTCGGTTTTATCGTTTCTCACAGAGGAATAGAGGTAAACCCGGAAAAGATCAAAGAAATCTTAAACATAAAAAGGCCTACATGTCTAAAAGATGTCCAAAGACTAACGTGTTCAGCAACCACTATAAGAAGGTTCATAAGCCGGCTTGGTGACAAAGCTCTGCTATTATACAAATTGTTGAAGAAATCCGACCAATTTGAATGGACAGAAGAGACGGATAAAGCATTAACCTAAAAGAAACTTTGATGAAAGCTTCGATTTTGGCATCCCCAAAAGACGAACAACCCATGTTACTGTATCTTACAACAACTAACAGAGTTATTAGCGCAGTGATAATTGTGGAAAGACGGAAAGACGAGCAAATTATTCCAGATCAGCACCCGGTGTACTACGTCAGCGAGGTATTTTCCGAGTGAAAACAAAGGTACCCACATTATCAAAAGCTGGCATATGGCGTATTTTTCGTATCTCGAAAACTCCATCGTTATTTACAAGGACATTCTATAACAGTGGTAAGCAAACCACCACTAGGGGATATTATAAACAATGCGGACGCAACAGGCAGAATAGCCAAATGGGGCATTGAACTTGCTGTGTTTGACATTAAGTACCAACCCCAGACAACAATCAAATCCGAGGTGTTGGCAGATTTCATTGCTGATTGGACAGAAGCAATGGAAAACACACCAATGCCGGAGTCAAAATATTGGATCATGCATTTTGACGGATCCAAAATGAAAGAAGGCGCTGGCGCAGGTGTGGTGCTCAAATCTCCAAAAAGCGACGCAATGGAGTATGTATTACAAATACACTTCAACGCCAGCAACAATGTGGCAGAATACAAAGCATTGCTTCATGGCTTGCATATTGGAAAAGAAATAGGTGTCAAACGCATACTTTGTTATGGAGACTCGGACTTAGTACAACATCAGTTGAACCATACATGGGATGCAAAAAGCCCCATAATGGCCGAATATCGGAGAACAGTCGACGAGTTCACCATTTGCTTCCTAGGATTTGAAGTACATCACGTCAAACAAAACAAAACTGGAACGCTGATGCTTTAGCCTGCATGGTCTCGGAAAGGGTGAAAACTTTGTCACCTGGTGTATTCGTCCAGCATTTGTACGAACCATCTATAAAAGGCGGAGATGTTGACTATCCCCTAGTTTCCGAGTCAATAGAAGTTTTGCTCGTTAACCCGGATTGGACAATTCCATACTTAAACTTCTTAGTTGATCAGAGGTTCCTGGATGGAGTAGATGAAGTCTTGCAAAGGCAGATAAAATGCTGATGCAAAGGATACACGGTAATCAATGGTTGCCTGTATAAACGCAGTACTATCGGAATTTTTCAGCGATGTATTTCGCCAGAAGAAGGACGAGAAATTTTGCAAGAAATTCATGCTAGAGATTGCGGGCATCATGCTCAGTCAAAAAGCATAGTTAAAAAAGCATTCCGCGCAGGGTTTTTCTGGCTCACAACCAAGACATATTTGGAGCACATGGTGAATACATGTGCCGAATGCCAGTACTACACCAAGTAGACAAATATGCCAGCTCAAGCACTCAAGACTATCCCCATAACATGGCCATTTGTGGTCTGGGGGCTAGATATGATCGGGCCATTCAAAACTGCAAGAGGAGGACTTATGCATCTACTCGTTGCAGTGGATAAGTATACCAAGTGGGTGGTGGCAAAACCCATCAAAAAACTCGACGGTGTGACAGCCAGAAATTTCGTCATTGACGTAGTCATACGATATGGTGTTATACATAGCATAATCACGGATAATGGGACAAATTTCTCAATTGGAGAGTTGGCAAAGTATTACCGACAAACGAGAATTCGCTTAGATCTTGCATCTGTTGCGCACCCACAATACAATGGTCAAGTTGAACGAATGAATAGGTTAATCTTGCAAGGAATACGCCCAAGACTCGAAACTCCTCTTTATAGAGCAGCTGGAGCATGGGTCAAAGAATTGCCTTATGTGCTTTGGAGTATTCGAACGATGAACAGGGCAAACACCTTTTTTCTTGGTCTATGGCGCAGAAGCAGTGCTTCCTACGGACATGACCCATGATATCGCAAGAGTGCAGGCATACGATGACTCGGATGCTGAAAGTGCGCATCAGGCTGCCGTTGATCTCTTAGAAGAAGAACGAGAACTTGTGTTGCAAAGATCCGCCATTTATCAGCAAGGCCTACGGCGATATCATAGCCAGAAAATCAAACACCAATCTTTTAAAGAAGGTGATTTGGTGCTAAGATTGATACATGATAGAAAGCACAAGCTAGCCCCAAACTGGGAAGGACCGTTTGTCATTAGCAAGACTATGAAAAATGGGGCATATTACCGTGTAGATATTCGAGACACGGAAGATGACCCAAAAAATCCGAATCGCAAGAGGAAAAGAAGCATAGATGTAGAACTAGGAGAGACAAATAGGCCCTGGAGCATCCAGCAGTTACGTCCCTTCTACACTTAGTTCAATTCTATGTAAATATCATTGAGATCATGAAATAAAGTTGTCATAAATGCATGCAATTTGTTTTGTTCTGTTTTTCTTGTTCAAAGCATGTTCTGTCTTTTCTATTTCTCAATGATCTTTCAATTTGCTTCACTGTTAACCCGAATTTTTCCTACGTGCTCGTAGTTATAAAACTGAATGCTTTTGGCCTAAGAAGGCTATAGAACGCCAGATTGTGCCTGCGCGCCTAGAGTTCATACCTTTAAATTCCTTATTATTCCTAAGTATTATCTAATTGTTTGTTGTGTTGGGTCACTTGATTTTGTAAGTAAAGTGCCAAAGTATAATCCATGATTCCGAGTTTCGACTGATTGGTTTCTTAACGCGGTCACTTGGCGTGAAGATTGCATACTTGGAATCACTTTAACACTAAGGAAAGTTAAAGCATACAAACCAGAGAACTTAGAAGAAAGGGAATTAAAACTCTGAAAACTTGCAAAACTTAATTTTACAGCAAAGAATAAGAACTTGTTCATACAAAAGATAGAATGCATTAAAATTAAGTTTTACATTGTAAGAATAGTAATGCACCCTATTTGGCTATTGGCTTTGTAGGCTCACGCAACATCCACGAAGTTCTCGTCGTCATCCTCGTCACTATCACTCAGATTCTCCGGAGTTGATGGAATTTCTTCCTCCGGGTAGAATGTCGAAGTAGAGACCATCCGAGCTATCTTAGAGGCATGCCCCTTGATAGACTCGAATATTTCTGCCCTTTGTGTCTTTGTGTATCCTTGCGGAACACCGGTGGCGATGCGCCAAGATTTGGCAGTGGTGTAATGCATTTTCATCAGCCCTAAGGCCATGCGTACACCACCACGGGCGGCGAATTTGAGCTTACTTTCGCGTTGGTTTACTACCTACGCAAAAGCCTCCGGGATCCTGCTGGCTTCCGAGAACTCGCCAGCTTTGTCCGAAATGCACTTATTAATAAGCAACATTCCGACATTCTTCAACTCAGTGACGTACGTCCCGAAAGCCCGGATGCGGTCAATCCGAGTGATAAGAGGATTCCCCTCCGTTAGCGAAATTCAGAAGAGATTAGAAAAACAGAAGGAAGAAAAAGAATGCATTATGCAAAGAAAGAGTAAAACTTGGTAAAAGTACAAAATCTTACAAAGGATCTTGTTCATTTTAGCGCCTTCCTCAATGCGTTGATGAAGGGCAGTCTCGAGGTCTTGGATGGTCCTCCAATCCTTATCGGCTTGCGAGGAAGCCCGAGACTCGGACAAGCCTAAAGCCACTTGGCTCTTCTCTGGGTATTTTTTAAGCTTTACATTGATCTTGTAAAGTACAGAGTTTTCCTTGCGGAGGTTCTCGGCATTGCCAACATCCTCAGCAATTTTCTTGGCCTTGGCCAATGAGGCTACGAAGAAAAAAAAAGCAAAGGGATTAAAACTCGGAAAAGTCCTTACGAAAACATCTGAAAGTTCAGAATCAAAACCAAGGAAGGAAAAAATATGCTTACTGGCAGTCTCCTTCAGTTGATTCTGAATTTTAGATATTTCTGATTCCTTCTCATTCAGAATGCCAAGAAGAGATTTCACCGCTTGATTTTTTATGGTCAGCTTCTCAAAACATCCACGTTGATGCTTTCGGCAGTTTGCTGAAAAGCATACAAAGGAAAAGATTTGCTAAACAAAAACAAGCAGGCAAAAATGAAAAGTATTAACACAAAAAAGTATGCTTTTGTCTTAATACTTGGGGACTAGATATAATACCTGGCTCATCTTTTGCAAACCGCTTAGCAGGTCCGTGAATTCCTTGGCGTATTCCAAGAAGGAAATCCCCATATGGTGGATCCCGTCTTGGATAACCTGCCGAGGTGAAAAGACGTAATTATTCCAGACAATCAACCCGCCTTTTGGCCTGGGACGAAGCAAGGGGGCTCGGGCCAAATGCTTTTTTGCCCACGGATGAATGTATCTGAGTTGATCAAAGCAGGCCTCTTGCTTTACCTTAAACTTCTCGTCAAAAGTTGGGATTGGCTCAACTTGGGGAGTCGTTGAAGGTCCGCCTTCATCAAGTGCCGCCCTTTCCCGCGCGTACGTATCAGGAGCATCAGGCCGGCTGGACTGAAGGGGATAGCTGGGTTCCTCTCGAGCAGTCGAGTTTTCTTCACCAGCTGCCACTGGAGTATCCGGGGCAGCTCGCATGGGGGTGGTTTAGGCCCCCTAAGGGCAACAACCTTAAGCTTCTTCCTGCCCTTTCCCTTCAAAGGGACAGGAGCAAGGCTAAAAAAGATAGAAGAAGGAGAAACTGAGATAAAAATCCGAGAACAAGAGATTCAAGAAAACCATACGAAAGAAAAATCTGAGTCTCACCTGGAGGTGGCAACGGCAACTCCGTCGAGGTCGATCACTTCTTGGCTCGAAGAGATCTTCCTGCATTTTCATCTTCCGGCTGATTGGAAGCGGGCTTTTAGCTCCACTAGTTCAGCGTCAGGGGCAAGCTGATCTTCTATGAGATTAGGAAGCTGTAAAGAAATAAACCCGGATTAGTAGAAATCATCCGAGAAAGACAAAGTTCGAAAAACTTCCCAAAAGGCGGAAATTCAATGCATACCTTGGGAGTGGGAGTTTGTGTGTTGTACATTTGTAGACTTTCCTCGTACTTATCTCGAGTAGCTACTAAATTGTTGACGCGCTTTTTGAACTCCTTCTTCGACAATCTGACTTTGTCACCCTCATTGTGTCGTCGGGGCCCGAGTACTCACAGAGAAGCCGACCGTCGTGATGAGCAAGAGGTTGAATCCTCCTTCCGAGCTAGCAAAGGACTGTGTCCATTCCAGTCAGAGGAGGAGAAGAAGAGACGAGTTTTTCTATCCGCCTCTTGATTTCCATCAGCTCTGGAGGCAGAACCTGGACTGCATCCAAGGCCCAGTTGTCTTTGGGAGTGGCAGCGGAATTGATGAAAGACAGAATTCCCGTCTCCTTTCCAGGATAGGGAACGTCCGAGTCACAGAAGAAAGAGCCCATATAGAATTTGACGGACTTGGAGGTTTTTATTTTTGGAAACCACTCCTCCCCAAATCTACAAACATTGAAGAAGATGGTCCCACAGGTTGGAAGAACACCATCGGTGGTGTTGCGCTTCACATTGAGACAGTACTGAAATAAATCTAATCGCAGTTCTATCCCTAGATAACCCTCGAAAAGAGCCTGGAACCCGGCTATATACATAATAGAATTGGGTGGCACGTTGTGAGGTTGAACCACGTAGTGGTTGAGGACTTGCAGGAAGAATGCAGAAGGCGGAAAACCCATACCTCGGGCGATATGGGAGGCCAAAACAACCCTTTCTCCGTCTTTTGGAGAAGGCTCGGAGTCTTCTTCATCCATCCGCCATTTGTCTTTGGTGATGAATTTGTCCTTCTCCATTGCGTTGAGGAGATCCACTGCCACGTTGCAGTGACTCCAATTCCCGGAATCACCCTCCTCTTCGTCTTTTACTCCGGTGGTGATGACGATCGCTATATTGTCACCATCGTGAGCGGAAGATTCCCCCTCCTCAGTTTTGAGGACGGGAGGAGGAGGAGGAGGAGGAGTAGCGGACGACGGTGGCATGGTTCCGGCGGCGGGGTTAGAATCCCCGCCCGCCGGTGCGTTCTTAGGAATATCCGGCGCAGCCGTGGAAGAGCTCGGAGGTGCCACAGGAGCAGAGACGGAGACATTCTCCATCGCGGTGTCAAGGTAAGCGGTGATCTGGGTCGCGCGAGCAGGGCTTCCGGTAGCCATTCCTTGGCGGTGCAACCGTGCAATTGAGCATTGGCCATCGATGTTAGGTCTCCGGTGAGGTTTAGACTTAGTTCGTTCTCTGTTTCCTTTCGCTCGAAGCAGTAGAGTGGGTTCTGCGCTCTAGGAAGTTCGAAAAGGAAGATGATGCGGAAGGAGAACCGGAGGGCTCGAGGCAACTATTTATAGCCACTTTTGCGTCGAGATTCGTCCCAACGACTCTTTTAGCCGTTGGATGACTGACGCGTGTTTCGTGGAAAACCCGGGAAACGACGGGACGGGGTGATAATGGCTATCTCCTCGTTTCTCCCACAGAATCTGTAAGAGATATGGTTTCAGTCTTTTGACTGAACCCAGACGTCTGTGACGTAAGCAAGATTTCACCACTTGCGTCACAATTTCCTTCTCCGTGAAGATTCATGGAAGAATTGCCGGATTTTGGTAGATCTGAGTTTAGCATTAAAGACTTTTGTTGAAAGTAGAATCAAGACAAAATGCCAACATTTGTGAAAATAATACAAATCCACGAGGGAAGGCAAAATGGAGTCTTAATCCTTCTTGGGGGCTACTGTCAGATATATGCCAATTAGGGGTATATCCAGCATTGGCCGAAGGCCGAAATACCAGAGTGGCCCACAAGCAATGGAAAGGAGTCCATTGGGCGGCCCAGTAAGCTGACGCGCAGGAAGCCAGGTTCTAGAAGAATCCAGACAACGGCCCAGGCGTGGTGTGACTTGGAAGAGAAGCCGTATTCCTTACTTTCCAAGTTAGATGCTTTCTATAATCTTCTAGGTTTCTCCCTGTAAGCCCTACTCTGGCTATCTATATAAAGCCGGACGTGAGCAAGAGAAAAACAACAGATCTCAAGTTAGCTAGAAGCCAACTCGCCGGAAAATCCATCCTCGTCGAGTTAGCGAAACCATACTCACAATTGTAGTCTATATACTTGATGGCTGACGTTGGTAAACCCCAGGTTGTGAAGAGTACGACGACAATTTTTCACTCAGAAAAGAAACCAAGGTTGAATCGACCAGTAGGAGGACAAGCAATCTCTAAAGGTTGATGCATCTGAGGTGGCAAGGCGCACTACTGGTTCAGCAGCAACATGGAACCTGCACAACACAATCAAATCACTTTGCCCCCAACGAAGCAGTGAGGTTGTCAATCTCATCGGTTTTGCTGAACACAAAGAGGTTAAATGTATGGTGTGGAAAATAATATGAGAACAGTATGAAAGCACTGGAAGCATTGTGAAAACAGTAGAAGCACTCTGTATTATCAGTATGAGAAAATGGACCAGGGTCCACAGTTCACTAGTGGTGTATCTCCGTGAAAAATAAAAAACATGTGTGGTGAACAAATTATAGCTGGGCAATTGACAGAAATGAAGGTTACACAGTAGTGCATATGCAAGACATAAAGATTACTATGTGATTCATGCGGGCATTACAACAAATACATAGACCGTCATCCAGCTGCATCTATGACTAATAATCCACCCTCCGAATATCATCCGAACAAACGTTGTGTATTAAGTTGCAAGCAACAGATTATCGCAGTAAGCAAAGTGTGTAATGTAAGCAATGTAAACTAAGTAAACACTGTTGTTTTCTCCCTAATGGCAACACCACATCCTCCATCCGTCATGTTTCTATCACTCGAGCACAGATGCAAAGGAGTCATGAACTCACTATCGAGCATAAATACTCCCTCTTGGAGTTACTAGCATCTACTTGGCCTGAGCATCTACTAATAACGGAGAGCATACAAGATCATAAATAACATATGCATTAAGACAACATGATAGATTGATAATCAGAAGACATAGCATTCAACATTCATCAGATCCCAACAAACACAACATGTAGCATTACATAAAGATGGTCTCGATCATGTAGGGCAGCTCACGAGATCTAAGCATGAGGTACAAAGTGGAGAATACAACCATCTAGCTACTGCTATGGACCCGTAGTCCAAGGATGAACTATGCACGCATAACTTCGGAGGAGGGCATGGTGGTGTAGACCCCTCCGGTCATGAATTCCCCTCTTGGCAGGGTGCCGAGGAGAGCTCCAGAACCCTCCCGGTCTCGGGATGACAACGACGGCAGCCTCGGGTGTTTCTCATGAAAAAGTGACATATCTTTAGGGTTCACGTATCGGGGGGATATATAGGCGAAAGGGCGATGGCGGTGGACGCCCACACCACCCCCAGGCGCGGCCAGGGGGTGCGCCACCCTATGGTGTGGCCCTCCTCCGGGCCTCTTCGGAACTCCGTGGAACCTTCGGGAATTCTAAGACTTTCGGGCTTCGAATTTTCCAATTCTGAGAATATTTCCAGAACAACTTTTCTGAAACTAAAAACAACAGAAAACAGGGAACTGGCTCTGTGGCATCTTGTCAATAGGTTAGTCCGGAAAATCGATAAAATGACATAAAGTGTATAGCAAACATGTAGGAAACAACATGAAAACAACATGGAACATCAGAAATTAAGGATACGTTTATGACTTATCAACATCCCCAAGCTTAGTTCCTACTCGTCCTCGAGTAGGTAAACAATAAAAACACATAATTTCTGAGGTGACATGCTACCAACATAAACTTGATCATCAATAATGTAAAAGCATATGTAAGATGAGATCATAGAACTTCAACACAAGCATGATAAATAAAATCTTAACAATAAAGCATAACAATCACCTTGCATCATGAGAAATAACACAAATAAAAGATCATGAATAACAATGCATCGAAAGTTATACGTTTGTTTCAAGTATAGAGAAAACATGGCAGAGTGATATTTCGCTAGTCCTTGAGAGTGGGGAAAAACATAAATGCCAGGACACCTTCAAAGTTTATGAGGAAGACTAGAACAAATAATTAGAAAACAAACAATAACACATCATGAATCAATTAGTAATGTTTCTGGGACAAATGCACATTAAACTCAGAATGACAATTATGCTCTCTCAACTCTGCGTAAAGTTAGAAGATGGAGACTCGACATATAAGTAAAAGAAAGGCCCTTCACAGAGGGAAGCATGGATCACTCATGTGCTAGAGCTTTTATTTTATTAAACGGAGGTATAAAATGTTTGACACTCCACCCATCCATCTTATACAAACCATGGCTAACCGAATCCTCGGGTGCCTGCCAACAATCACATACCGTGGAGGAGTGTCTATTTTTTAGAGAGGTGCATGCTTATGTCAACGAATGGTAAACAGAAAATACAGTACATCACAAGCCAAACTAGACTTCATAAGAGAGGCTCCCATAGAAGGACGCATCTGGGTAGAAGGTCATCCCTCTTTCTCTTTTGTTTACACAATTATGGTTTGACTAATAAATGAGGGGCACAATAGTGAAGAGAATTTGTTGTTATTAATTTGGGGTTGGGCACCCCGCTGCTAGCTCTTCTATCTATTGGATAACCGGATGAAGCCACTAGTCCAGGTTTTTAAAGTCCAATCAACAAGTGAGATAAAGATTCTCTATTTACTTCCTCATGAGCTAAAACATGAGTAATTTTGAAAGTTTTAAAGGTAACACATGAGCAATTTACTATGGAGTGGCGGTTAAATACCACATGTAGGTAGGTATGGTAGATACATTGGGAAAACTTTGGTTTTTGGGAGTTGGATGCACGAGTAGATCTTATACTCAATACAGGTGAAGGCTAGCAAAAGACTGGGAGCGACAAATCAAGAGAGCATAAGAGCCATAATCATGCATAGCGACATAAACATCATTAATCAAAGCATAAGTGGTACCACAAGTTCAAAAACTAAATAATCATAGAGGCTATAAGTGACTGGTTCATAGTCATAAACATGGTGTGAGCATGCGCCAAGTCAACCAAGTAAAACATTCAAAGCAGAATACCACAAATTTATGCTTCAATATGACAAGAACATATCATGATTCTTTCAAAGGAACATTAAACACTCTGAGCTATTTGAGACTAATCATGCTACTAAATAACCACTAGGATTTAGAATTAAGATAACATCTAGCATGATATGAAAAATTTCTAGCCACAGTCTATACAAGCTTCTACTTGCACCGTTATAAATTCTACTTGAAGCAACAGTTTCTTTTCCCAACAAGCACCATAAAAAGTATGTTTTAACAAAAAACTCTCTAAATGATACAGCAAGAAAACATGAGAGTACTCACACAACTCTACTAAAACTTACAGCTGTAAATAAGAGATGCAATGAAAACAAGAGCTAAATAGGAATTTTGCCGCAGCTAGAAGAAAAACTAAGAATACAAGCATAACGAGTATTCAAACGAAAAAGCGGAGCATGTCTCTCTCCCAAACAACGAATTCTAGGCTCCAACTATATTATTGCAGCAAGGAAAACAAAAGAAAAACAAACATACGCTCCAAGTAAACTTCATATGATGTGACCGAATAAAAATATAGTTTTACTAGAAGTGACCTGATAGATTGTTGATGAAGAAGGGGATGCCCTGGGCATCCCCGATCTTAGATGATTGAGTTTTCTTAGAATTTTCTGGGATGAACCACGGGGGTATCCCAAAGCTTTGACCTTGCAATCTTGTTGATCACATATATCACCCTCTTCTCTTGACCCTTGAAAACTTCCTTCACACCACACTCAAAGAGTAACTCGCATTAGAGGGTTAGTTTAACAATAAAAAAATCCATGGCTTATGTATGGTACATGTGATTTTTATACTTTTAAACATTAGGTATAGCCACTGATGTTTCGTGAAGCAAAGAAATCCACTTGACACCGTAAAATAGCAAATGCAAGAAAAATGACAGAATCTGCCAAAACCAGAACAGTCTGTAAAGACGAAATTTTTTGGGGCACTTACGTTGCTCAGATCTAAAAAATTAAGGAACGCAAAAAGTGGCAGAATTAGCTGAGGAATAAGCAAAAAAAATTAGGTAATTCTAATTTTTATGTGAATTATACAATTTTTTACGGTGGACAGAAGAAATTTGTTTCCTGCGCAGAAATCCAAAACCAACTCCATCTATCGTCAAAAACTTTACCTGGCACAACTAAAACATGAAAATAAAGATACAAAGGAGTTGCTACAGAAGTATACAACCCCTTTACTCAAAGAAAACAGAGAAAACAAAACAAAAATAAAATCATGGGTTATTGATGTTGGCAAAGCGGGTTGGGAACCCCAAGAGGAGGGTGTGATGAGCACAGCGGTAGGAATTTCCCCTGGGTTAAGAACCAAGGTTATCAATCCAGTAGGAGAAATAGGATCTTTGGAAGGTTGATGCCACTGACGGTGGTGATGGTGCCTCACCGGTGTCAGCAACAACGTGCAACCTGCACACAACACAACCAAAATAGTTTGTCCCAACGGTACAGTGAGGTTGTCAATCTCACCGGTCTTGCTGAAAACAAAGATTAGACGTATAGTGTGAAAAATGGTGTATGCTTGCAGTAAGTAAAGAAAAGCAGGAAATTGTAGAGGTTTGTTTAACAGTGTAGGAGACCGGGGTTCATAGGTTCACTAGTGGTGTCTCTCCATAAAAGATAGCATGTTGGGTGAACAAATTATAGCTAGGCAATTGACAAATAGAGGTTGCACCATAATGCACATTCATGACATGATGACTACTATGATATTTAGTGCGGGTATTACAACAACATACATAGACCGTAATCCAACTGCACCTATGACTAATAATCCACCCTCGGGTTATCATCTGAACCCCCTTAGGTATTTAGTTGCGAGCAACAGATAATCGCATTAAGAAATTTGTGTAATGTAAGCAATGATTGTACACGCGGGCACTCACACCGTTGTTTTCTCCCTAGTGGCAACAGCACATCCTCCCCCGCCACATTTCTGTCACTGGAGCACGGGCGAAGAGGAGGCATGAACCCACTATCGAGCATAAATACTCCCTCTTGGAGTCACTAGCAACTACTTGGCCAGAGCAACCACTAGCAACGGAAAGCATGCAAGATAACAAATAACATATGCAATAAAGACTATAATCAACTTGGCATAAGTTCAATATTCATCGGATCCCAGCAAACACATCACATAGAATTACATAAGAACATTCTCGGTCATGGTAGGCAGCTCACGAGATCTAAACATTGAGGCATAGGAGGAGAAGACAACCATATAGCTACTGCTATGGATCCGTAGTCCAAGGATGAACTACTCATGCATCACTCCGGAGGCAGGCATGGTGATGAAGAGGCCTCCGGTGATGATCTCCTCTCCGACAGGGATTATATAGGCGAAAGGGCGATGGCGGTGGACGCCCGGGGGGCCCACACCACCCCCAGGCGCGGCCAGGAGGGGCGCGTCGCCCTATGGTGTGGCCCCCCTCCGGGCCTCTTCGGGACTCCGTGGAACCTTCGGGTATTCTAAGACTTCCGGGCTTCGAATTTTCCAATTTCGAGAATATTTCCATAACAACTTTTCTGAAACTAAAAACAGCAGAAAACAAGGAACAGGCTCTGTGGCATCTTGTCAATAGGTTAGTCCAGAAAATCGATAAAATGACATAAAGTGTATAGAAAACATGTAGGAAACAACATGAAAACAACGTGGAACATCAGAAATTAAGGATACGTTCATGACGTATCAATACTTCAGGCTTCAGCTCTGATTTTAGTGAGATTGCAGGAGTAGGAACGCCGCCTAGTTGCGACGTACCGAACCTGGGTAAAACCCGTGTTCTCGTTTCCAGTTCTTCCACGCCCCCCCCCCCCCCCCGCACGGTTATGGAACCCCCATCCATGATCCTTACTACAAAGTCTCGACAGGGAGGGTTCTGGATATCTCCACGGCACCATGCCGGGAGGGGGATCATCACCGGAGGGCTCTACACCACCATGCCCGCCTCCGGGATGATGCGTGAGTAGTTCATCCTTGGACTACAGGTCTTTAGGAGTAGATAGATGGTTGTCCTCTCCTCTTTATGCCTCATGTTTAGATCTTGTGAGCTTCCCTACACGATCAAGATCATCTTATTGTAATGCTACATGTTGTCTTTGCTGGGATCCGATGAATATTGAATGTTATGTCTCTTGATTATCAACCTATCATGTTCTTTTCATGTGTATGTTATTTAGGATCTTTCATGCTCTCCGTTGTTAGTAGATGCTCTAGCCAAGTAGATGCTAGTGACTCCAAAAGGGAGTATTTATGGTCGATTGTCGGTTCATGCCTCCTTGGCATCTGTGCTCGTGTGACAGAAACGTGACGAATGGAGGATGTGATGTTGCCATTAGGGAGAAAACAACGATGTTTACATTGTTTACATTACACACTTTGCTTACTGCGATTATCTGTTTCTTGCAACTTAATACCCAAGGTTTGCTCGGATGACATTCTGAGGGTGGATTATTAGTCATAGGCGTAGTTGGATGACGGTCTATGTATCTTGTTGTAATGCCCGCATGAATCACATAGTAATCATCATGTCATGCATATGCACTACGGTGCATCCTTTATATATGTCAATTGACCAGCTGTAATTTGTTTACCACACATGTTATCTATCGGTCTTGGGAGATACACCTCTAGTGAACTGTGGACCCTGGTCCATTTTCCTCATACTGATAATACAACCACTGCAATCTCTGTTTTCATACTGCTGCTACTGTTTTACTACTACCATCAATGTCCTCTTTCATCTACTACAAAACAAATATTATTTTCATACGATACGTTTAACCTCTTTGTGTTCAGCAAAACCCGTGAGATTGACAAGCTCACTGCTTTGTTGGGGCAAAGTGATTTGATTGTGTTGTGTAGGTACCACGTTGTTTCTGAACCGGTAGTGCGCCCTGCCACCTCAGCTGCATCAACATTCGGAAGTGATTTCTTTCTCCTACTGGTCGATCCAACCTTGGTTTCTTTCTGAGGGAAACTTGCTACTGTTCTCTTTGTACCTTCCTCTTGGGGTCTCCCAATGAACGTGTGTTACACGGGCATCACCCCCTCCCGAAGTTTTTAGGGTTATGGGAAATTTATAGAGAAGGGGGGACGTGAGGTGGTGTGTGGGGCTCCCAGGGGCCCACCATATGCAGCCTAGAGGGGGCGCGCCTGGCACCCTCCTGGTCGCCCCCTTGCTTCCCTCTGACTCTCCTTTCGACTCCGTCTTTGTTTCGATAAAAATTGAACTCCGTCGATTTTCAGCCCGTTTCGAGAAAATTTCCTTAAGAACTTTTCTGAAATAGAAAAACAAGAGAAAACAGCAACTGGTCTAGGGTATCTTGTTAATAGGTTAGTCTGTGAAAACATCCAAAAAACGAAAGAACACATGTGAACAAAAGAAAGGTATTTGGTAGAAAACAAGCATGGAGCATAAAAAATTATAGGTACGTTCGCAATGTATCAGCATCCCCAAGCTTAACTCCTACTCGTCCTCGAGTAGGTAAGTGATAACAAAATAATTTTTTAGGTGACATGAAGCCAACACAAATCTTGATCAACAGTTATATAAAAGTATTGCAAAGCTGAGATCAAAGTACTTTAACAAAGGCATGATAGATATTATTTAAACTAATGTAAACTTAGCAACCATGTTGCACATGAAAAGAAACACAAACTAAAGAAAATGAATAATAAAATATTGAAAGTGATACGTTTGTTTCAATCATAAAGAAAACGTAATAAATTGGTATCCAGCTAGTCCTTCGTGTGGTAGCAAAACATAAATGCCAGGAGACCTTCAAAGTTTAAATGGTTACTAGATACAAATTATTTGAGAGCACAGAATACAATAATCATGAATCAGTCAATAATAAATTTTGGGACTGTCCACACTATACTCAGAATGACAACTATGCTCTCTTAGTTGGTGCATAAAGTAAGAAGATAAAGACTCAGCATAAAATTAAAAGAAAGGCCCTTCGAAGAGGGAAGCAACATGTGCTAGGGCTTTTTATTTGATAAAACAAAGATATTGAAAACAATATTGAGAGAGGTGTGTGTCTATGTCAACGAAGGCCTGGGGCATATTTTTAATAGGTTAGACTGTGAAAGCATCCGAAAAAGAAGGAAAATGAAAGAAAACATGTGAAAAACAAGAGGTATTGGGTAGAAAACAAGCATGGGGTATCAAAAATCATAGATATGTTTGCAACATATCAAGGGATAGTCCTCAACAATCAGCATCAAATGCCCGTTTAGATACACTGAAGTGGGAGAACATTTGGAAGATTCCATGTACTGCTAAGGTAAAATAATTTTTGTGGAGAGTAGCACATAACAACTTACCTTTCAAGCTGAATATGAAGAGAAATCGAATGTGATACAAAGTGCGTCTGCTGCCAAAGATTGGACGAAGATGGATCCCATATACTAATCATATGTGAAGAGGTAAAGAATGTGTGGAAAGAACTAGGATTGGAATCTGGATGGCCCACTCTCTGTGACTCCCCGGATGCAAGAACGATGGTCCATGATATTTTAAAGATGGAAGAGGAAAAGAGTGTCCTTGTTGCATGCCTCATGTGGTGTTGGTGGACAACAAGAAATAAAGTAAATGCTAAGAAAAGGACAGTTAATCATAGCAAGTTTGCAGCTTCAGTGAGATATTGGGCGGGAGAAGCTGCACAGTACTGCAAAAAGCAGCAGAGAGAAAGGATTCAAGAGTCTCCAGCAGCGTGGCAGCCACTAAGTGGGGATTGTCTCAAGATTAACGTTGATGGTGCTTTCTTTGCAGAGAATCAGATAAGCGGATGGTATTTTGTGATACGAGACCAGGCTGGTCTTGTGTAAGGCTTTGGTGCGAGAACACTACACCGTGTAGTGAGTGCAGCGCAAGCAAAAATCTAGGCGTGCAAAGAGGCAGTACGAGAAGCGGCTAACTTGGGCATGGTTGGGGTGACCATTGAGACAGACTCACAAAACCTGATACGGGCCATGTGGGGAACTAATTACTCCCTCCGTTCCTAAATATAAGATGTTCTAGCTATTTCTCATGGTGACTAGATACACACTAATATGAGTGAACATGTATACTAAAAGTTGTCTACATACATGTACACATATGTGAATGTGGAAAAGGGCTAAAACATCTTATATTTAGGAACGGAGGGAGTACGACATAGCTCCAGAAGGTGTCATCTATAAAGACATGTGCATCTTCGTGCAACTTTGTTTCAACTCATTTGAGTTTGCATATGCTCCACGTACATGTAATGTCTTAGCTCATTCTCTAGTTGTGTATGGTGCGAGTCGGGAAGACATGAAACTTTTATGCCCGGACTTGCTACCGACTGATGAACGGGTTATATGGCCAGCGATCATGATGTGTCCAGTGGTTAATGGAATCATGTGTTCCATCTAAAAAAAATTGTTACCGACACTTAATAATTTGTTGTACGCAATAAAGCAACGACTCGTTTACGATACAAGAAGAAACAACACCTTGCAACAGACTCAGGATCATTGTAACTCCCCGTAGTGTGAGTGCGATGGAAACATAGCCGCTTCCATCATGTCCAAAGGACCTAAGTAACGTAAAAGATTCACGGTTTCGTCAACTTCTATGTGTCAACACTTAGTAGTTGTCTAGATAGCAAATATTAGAGGTGGGTTATAGAAAACGAGTTTCCACCCAATATTTTGTGGAATCAGCTAAGTGGTCATAGGGGGATCTAGCTGGGTGGCACGATGGTCACGGTGGAATTTCTTGACAACCCATATATCATAGTAAAAAAATCCAAATTAGCCCCATTCTGGTCAAATATTCCCTGCTGACCTAGAAACATTTACTGTTGGCCCACCCTTACCCATTATTTGTTGGAGGTATGCTCTAGAGACAATAATATTCAGTTATTATTCTATCTCAAAGATCAGAATTAAGTTTATGCCATCATGCTGCAACTGCTATAGCACTTGAAAAGTGAGTTTTTAAAGGAAAATCTGTGTGTTGGTGTCAAGACAAAAAAAAACAAGAGTTCCTAATCTTGTCTATAAAATTAGCTTATCGTTTGTGAAATGATCACATTTTCCTGATCATGGACTTGGTTAAAATTCTAGCAAAACACAAAACTTTATTGTTATGATAACAATAATACTGAACCGACCCAAGTATATGATCTTGCTAAAAGAGACTAAACAATTATGATGTATTTAGCAAAGTATATATGAAGTTGTTATTGACTATAATTTCTATAATATGAGAATATCTAGTGACCGCACGATCAAAAGTTATACTTTGGAGGCCATCAACCGTCTTGGTATAACTGGGGATCATAAATGTGATGTCTGGATATAATCTAGAAAGTGTAATGGAACTGAGATCTTTCAAGACTAGTACTTAACTCCTCTAAAGAATAGAGTGATACATGCATCGGGCCCTCTCAGTATCACCGATGTCAATTAATCGTCTGGACAAACACAGTGTAATTTATCACAAGGACATTGGTGATATAGATGAGAAAAGAGAACAATATCAGTAACAAGTTCTATATGTCTTATAATCAAAGAGTTTGATCAGACGAGATCACATAGTCTCAACTCGTGATATCGTTGGTGTCATGAAGTTAAGTGAATAAGTTCAATGAGTAACTTACAAGGTTCCCTCGTTCTTCGTGAACACACGGGAGGCTGATGCTATCAGACGTGATCACTGACGATGACGTGATCACACGCTCGCTGGGAGACCCCAAGGGGAAAATATGATGTAGTCTAGAGTAAGTTTTCCCCTAGTATAGAACCAGATTTATTGAACCAGTAGGACCTCGTAGTCTTCAAGAAGTTTGGTTTATCAACAACGCCAGAAAAGTACTGGTTGACGAAGCATGGAACCTGCACACAAACACAAACTATCTCCTACCCCCAACTTTTCGGAAGGTTGTCAATCTTCTGGTCTTGCTTAAAACAGGAGAATTAAACCTATATGGTCTTGGAAAATAATAAAAGTAAAAAACAGAACAGCGGGGAAACAATTATTAAAATGCTTAAAAGAAGGCTTTTCAATATGAGGAAATAGGACCGGGGGCCTGATAGTGTAGGACTTACACTCGCTGGGAGACCCCAAGAGGAAGGTTTGATAAACACAACAGCAAGTTTCCTCAGAAAAGAAACCAAGGTTGAATCGACCAGTAGGAGAAAGAAGCGGCTTCCGAAGGTTGATGCAGCTGAGGTGGTAGGGCGCACTACCGGTTCAGCAGCAACGTGGAACCTACATAACACAATCAATTCACTTTGACCCAACGAAGTAGTGAGGTTTTCAATCTCACCGGTTTTGCTGAACATAAAGAGGTTAAACATATGGTGTGGAAATCATTATGAGAACAATATGGAAACAATAGTAGCATTGTGGAAACAGTGGAAGCGGTGTGAAAACAGTGGTTGTATTATCAGTATGGCAAAATGGATTGGGGTCCACAGTTCACTAGAGGTGTCTCTCCATAAAAGATAGCTAGCATGCATGGTGAACAAATTATAGCTAGGCAATTGATAGATAAAGAAACATGCATGACATGATGATTAATATGAGATTCATGCGAGCATTACAACAAGATACATAGACCGTCATCCAACTTTGTCTATGACTAATAATCCACCCTCCGAATATCATCCTAACAAATGTTGGGTATTAAGTTGCAACCAAAAGATAATCACAGTAAGCAAAGTGTGTAATGTAAACGATGTAAACAAAGTAAGAATAGTTGTTTTCTCCCTAATGGAAACAACACATCCTCCACCCGTCACGTTTCTGTCACTCGAGCATAGATGCAAAGGAGCCATGAACCCACTATCGAGCATAAATAATCCCTCTTGGAGTCACTAGCATCTACTTGGCAAGAGCATCTACTAACAACAGAGAGAATGCAAGATCATAAATAACATACTCATGGAGATAACATGATAGATTGATAATCAAGAGACATAGCATTCAATAATCATCGGATCCCAGCAAACACAACATGTAGCATTACAATAAGATGATCTCGATCATGTGAGGCAGCTCACGAGATCTAAAACATGAGGCATAAAGAGGAGAGGACAGCCATCTAGCTACTACTATGGACCCGTAGTGCAAGGATGAACTACTCACGCATCACTCCGGAGGCGGGCATGGTGGTGTAGAGCCCTACGGTGATGATTTTCCCTCCCGACAGGGTGCCGGGGAGAACTCCAGAACCCTGCCGATCTCGGGTTGACGATGACGGCGGACTCGGGTGTTTTTCGTGGAAAGATGGTATATATTTAGGATTCACGCATCGAGGGGGAATATATAGGGGAAAGGGCGGTGGGCGCCCGAGGGGCCCACATCACCCCCAGGCGCGACCAGGGGGCGCGCCGCCCTATGGTGTGCCCCCCCTGCGGGCCTCTTCGGGACTCCGTCGAAACTTCGGGAATTCTAAGACTTCCAGACTTCAAATTTTCCAATTCCGAGAATATCTATCTATTATATACTAAAATCACAATACAGGGGGTGTAAAATAGAGCCACCGTATTAAGCCACATCATCCAAATTATATTGATGGTTAGATCTAAAATTAGTGGATAGGATTTAAAACATAACCATACGTTTTACGTTACAAATATGACATGCATATTACAAAATAGTTCCAACACGTCAAGGTTGGCGTACACAGCAGTTGGATCCAAGAATAGATCAGAGTTGGGTAAGTCCAATTCACGCACGCGAATATAATTACCTGACACGTTTGACCCGTAACGAACCATGTAACTCACTAGATATCAAAAAAAAATTAACTCACGAAGTCCTTATCCAGGTAATGAGATATTTAGTTCATGGACTGCTCCAAAAAAAAGAGGCAAAATTTGCAGTGCGCTCCCTCCAAGATGGCGTGGAACAGGGCATCCCTCTCACGACTTGCATACACATCGGCTTGTACCAAACGTAATGGAACCGATCAAGTTTATGCGTTGGACCTAATTTAAAAAAATATTAGTAGTAAATAATTAGCCCTAAAAATACTAACCGCTTTATCTATCCTGGCTCACATATTTGATAGGACGTGGAAACCGAGGTTGATACCGTTTATGGTCAACTGATATCTCTTTAACATTGTCATCTTCCTCAAGAGGCATCGGTAGCACAGATGCAGGAACACGATGGTCGACTCCTGAAGCATGCGTGCACATAAAGGGCAGGCATCTCGCTCAAGCGGACGGTCTGTGCAACACGATCTCCTACTTGCGCGTTTAAAGTGACGGCACCGATCCCCGGCCATAAGATGCTCAATGCCTATAACAAGATTGCCATCATCAGATGCAGGTGGTATAGTCGACGACCCGGCGTATGCTGTTGTTTCCCGACGACGCGCGAGCTGCGTGCAGCGAGCCATCGGCAGTACTATGATGTCGTTCCACAACATCAACGTCAACTATTGTCCATCTCATGGACGCCTCCGATCTTTTGGAGTAAAGTTTTACAATTCGGGAGGGCCAGGCTAGCATATACGTACTACTACAAAGATACGCTCCTGTAGTTCTTGATTTTGCAAAGGTGGACAAGCATGTCAAAAGGTTGTGGTCGCGCCAATGGTCAGCGTTAGATTGTGCAGGGAAGACTGGAGTATGTATGGTTGGAGTGGTTTCCGAGGCATGTGTGTGTTGAACTGAAGTACTGATGTGTTTAACATTGAGACTTTATGGTTGATTCCTGGCAAAGTAGGGAGATCACAATTCACTGCCACATATATGACAAGCTACGGTATACTGACCCAGTTATACCACAGTTAGTACTGAGCTATATCATAGATTTTACGACAGCTAATTAACAAGAAAATTTACATTAGTTTTTGTCAACTAATAAGACAGTAAAAGGGTAGTTAAATATCTACTTTCAGTTTCCCGTAATTACTTTTCTCCCAAGGAACCTGAGGAACCTGTTTCGGAACTTGGAAGCCGATAAACTTCAAATATTGGCCGTAAATTTTTGAGTTAACAATTTCGATTTCTTCCAACAATTAAATAACCATTGACGAGGTGTGGTTAGAAGTTTTTAAATTTGAGATCACTATTCAAGGTTGGTTTCAAAAATTCATGTGCCTTGAAGGAATGTTTTCAAAAAAGGATATGACGTGCACTATTTTCTTTTGATCTCTATGGTTTATAATCCCTTAAGATTTAAGAGAACAGAACATTATAGTTATAAAAAAATCCATGTGTATTTTAAACCATGTAGATCTAATATTTTCCTAGAGTATTTCGGTGCCATAAATATTCTACTAATAGGGTAGTGTTGCTGGGTGATTAGAGGAGAACTTCATAGTTGGATATGAGGATAAATTTCATGCATGGAAGATTCAATCGGCGATTAACTTATTTAAAATATCGTGTATTTACGTTACACGATACAGTAACTCAAATTGAGCAAAAATGCTGAACGACGAGATTAAATAATGGATGATATCAAGGAGATAGTTAACGACCATGATTTAGATAAATAGTAGCAAATAAAAAATAAAATAAAATAAAATAAAATTACACACAATTCTTGATATTTATTTTACCTTTTAGAACATATTCATAAGAAAGTTATAAATGTTAAATATTATTGATAATTTATGTTTCTTAAACATCAAATATTCTAACTATAAGTATATATGAGTATTTCAAAACCCAAGGAGTATAAGGGAAATATTGATTTGGACAAGATGCAACTAAAATGTTAACATTGTATTTTCCTACATGTAACCAAATATCTTTTATTTAATTCTCCAATAGAGAATTACTGGTCTCTTGATCCTTACCGTTACAGACATGAACTATTATAGCATCAATTTTTATCATTTGATATTATAATATAAAACAATAATTAGCTCTGAATAACCTAACTGTTACCTAATAATAGTAAATTGTTATTTAGGCATCAACTTTTTTAGTTAACTCCAAAATAATCTAATTTATATCAATGCCTATAGTCAGAGTTTAATCCATCCACTGAAGTAACATGAAACAAAAACTATATGCTTGATTAGCATTGGAATTTAATTCTCCGAATTGATCTAATATCGCCACATACAACAAGTAAACCATGTCATTTTGCCACATTAAAAAAGTACACCCTATCATTCCGATTTGACCACAAATTAAGTATGATTAAAGAGGTTTCACATGCATGTGATAATTTTAATTTACCATATATTTGTATAGACATTTAAGGTGTTGGATTCGCATTTGCAAGGGCCACATTGCTAGTTTCTAGAACAACTTCTCTGAAACTAAAAACAGCAGAAAACAAGAACTGGCTCTGTGGCATCTTGTCAATAGGTTAGTCCCGGGAAATCGATAAAAATGACATAAAGTGTAAGGAAAACATGTAGCATATGGCATGAAAACAACATGGAACATCAGAAATTAAGGATACGTTTATGACGTATCAACATCCCCAAGTTTAGTTCCTACTCCTCCTCGAGTAGGTATACGATAAAAACACATAATTTCTTAGGTGACATGCTACCAACATAAACTTGATCATCTAAATTGTAAAAGTATAAGCATAGCTGAGATCATAGAACTTTAACACAAGCATGATAAATATAATTCTAACAAAAAAACATAACAATCACCTTGCATCATGAAAAGTAACACAAATAAAAGATCATGAATAATAATGCACTCGAAAGTTATACGTTTGTTTCAAGCATAGAGATAACATAGCAAAGTGATGTTTCGCTTGTACTTAAGAGTGGGGAAAAACATAAATGCCAGGACACCTTCAAAGTTTAAGAGAAAGACTAGAACAAATAATCTGTGAACAAACAATAACACATCATTAATAAATTAATAATATTTTTTGAGACGAATGCACATTAAACTCAGAATCGCAACTATGCTCTCTCAACTATGCATAAAGTTAGAAGATGGAGACTCAACATAAAAGTAAAAGAAAGGCCCTTCGCAGAGGGAAGCAGGGATCACTCATGTGCTAGAGCTTTTATTTTGTTAAACAGAGGTATTGAAAACATTTTTTAGAGAGGTGTATGCTTATGTCAACGAATGGTAAACAGAAAATATAGTACGTCATAAGCCAACTAGACTTCACAAGAGCGGCTCCCATAGAAGTACGCATCTGGGTAAAAGGTCATCCCTCTTTCTCTTTTGTTTACACAATTATTCTTTGGCTGATAAAACAAAGGCAAAAATAGTGAAGATAATTTGTTGTATTAATTTGTGGTTGGGCACCCCGCTGCCAGCTCTTCTACCAATTGGATTAACGGATGAAGCCAATAGTCCATGGTGTGAAAGTCCAATCAACAAGTGAGATAAAGATTCTCTCTTTATTCCTCATGGGCTAAAACAGGAGCACAAAACGGGAGTAATTTTGAAGGTTTTAAAGGTAACACATGAGCAATTTACTTTGGAGTGACAGTTAAATACCACATGTAGGTAGGTATGGTGGACAAAATTGGCAAAATTTTGTTTTTGGGAGTTGGATGCACGAGTAGAGCTCATACTCAGTACAGGTGGAGGCTAGCAAAAGACTGGGAGCGACAAATCCAGAGAGCAATAAGGGCCATAATCATGCATAGCGACATAAACATCATTAATGAAAGCATAACTCGTACTACAAGTTCAAAAACTAAATGATCATAGAGGCTATAAGTGACTGGTTTGTAGTCACAAACATGGTGTGAGCATGCGCCAAGTCAACCAAATAAAACATCCAAAGGAGAACACCACAAATTTATGCTTCAATATGACAAGAACAACTCATGATTCTTTCAAAGGCACATTAAACACTCTCAGCTATTTGAGACAAATGCTACAAAATAACTACTAGGCTTTAGAATTAAAATAACATCTAGAATGACATGAAAAAGTCTAGCCACAGTCTATGCAAGCTTCTAATTTCACAGTTATAAGCACGAAAACTCTACTATTGCATTCCAACACCAAGCATTTTATACTAAACAAAAACTCTCCAAGAGATACAGCAATGAAACAAGAGATTACTAACACAACTCTACTAAAACTAGCAGCTTTGAATAAGAGATGCAAGAAAAACATGAGCTAAAAAGGAATTTTGCAGCGGCTAGAAGAAAAACTAAGAATACGAGCATAACGAGTATTCAAATGAAAAAGCGGAACATGTTTATCTCCCACACAAATAATGCTAGGTTCCAACTATATTATTGAAGCAAGGAAAACAAAATAAAACAACATAAAAACAAACAGATGCTCCAATTAAATTTCATATGATGTGATCGAATAAAAATATAGTTTCACTAGAAGTGACATGATAAATTGTTGATGAAGAAAGGGGCTGCCTTGGGCATCCCCAAGCTTAGATGCTTGAGTCTTCTTAGAATTTTCTGGGATGAACCAAGGGGGCATCCCCAAGCTTTGACCTTGCACTCTTCTTGATCACATTATATCACCCTCTTCTCTTGACCCTTGAAAACTTCCTTCACACCACACTCAAGGTAATTCGCATTACATTGTTAGTGAAACAATAAAAAATCCATAGGTTCTGCATGGGCACAAGTACTAATGATACTTTTAAACATTAGTTACAGCCACTGATGTTTCATGAACCAAATAAATCCACTTGACATAGTAAAAGAGCAAATGCAAGAAAAATGGCAGAATCTGCCAAAAACCAGAACAGTCTCTAAAGACGAATTTTTTGGGGCACTTACATTGCTCAGATCGAAAAACATAAGGAACAAAAAAAGTTTTGGAATTATCTTAGGAATAAGCCCAAAAAGTTTCAGGTCATTTTGATCTTTCTGGAATTTATACATTTTTTTACGGTGGATAGCAGAAATCTGTTTCCTGCGCAAAAATCCAAAACCAACTCCAACTTCCGCTAGAAACTTTACTTGGCACAAGTAATGCATGAAAATAAAGATAGAAAGGAGTTGCAACATAAGTATACAACGCCTGACTCAAAGAAAACATATAAAAACAAAGGAAAAAATAAAATCATGGGTTATCTCCCAAGAAGTGCTTTTCTTTAACGCCTTTTAGCTAGGCATGATAATTTGAGGAGATGCTCACAAAAGAAATATGAATTAAGCAAAAGAGAGCATCAAGAAGCAAGTACAAAACAAATTTAAGTCTAACCCACTTCCTATGCATAGGAATCTTGTAAATAAATTAATTAAAGAAGCTCAAACTAGAAATCATGGGAAGGTAGAACAAGAGCGATTTCAAAACATTCAACAAAAAGGGAGGTGTTTTAGTAACATGAAAATTCCTACAACCATATTCACCACTCTCATAATAATTTTCAGTACCATCATGAACAAACTCAACAACATAATTATCACATAAAGCATGTTTGTCATGGTCTAAAAGCACACAGTTCATATCAAGCTAAAAAATAGTGGGATCAAAATTAAAAATAAAGACCTCTTCTTTCCCAATTTTAGCAATAGCAAAACAAGATGATTGGTCACTCCTAAAATATATGGGACACATTATAGCAATCTTATTTTCAGTAGCATTCTAATTTATAACATCAAGTAATATAGGATCATCATCTAGAGAATTATAATATAAATTTTCTAAACAAACTTCCTCGTTATCATGCATATCAATTGTTGGAATAAATAGAGGATTACCATAGGATTTATCAAAGTAGCATGGATTATCATAAATAACAGTAGCAATATCATTCTCACAAGTTTCATTCATAGTACTATCAAGGTCACAAGTATAGCAAGTATCAATCTACCATGTTATTTTCATGCATATGTTATTTATGATCTTGCACACTCTCCGTTATTAGTAGATGCTCTGGCCAAGTAGATTCTAGTAACTCCAAGAGGGAGTATTTATGCTCGATAGTGGGTTCATGCCTCCTTTACATCTGTGCTCGAGTGACAGAAACTTGACGGATGGAGGATGTGCTATTTCCATTAGGGAGAAAACCACGGTGTTTACTTAGTTTACATTGTTTAAATTACACACTTTGCTTACTGCGATAATCTGTTGATTGCAAGTTAATACCCAATGTTTGTTCGGATGATATTCGGAGGGTGGATTATTACTCATAGATGCAGTTGGATGACGGTCTATGTATTTTGTTGTAATGCCCGCATGAATCACATAGTAATCTTTATGTCTTGCATATGCACTACGGTGCAACCTTCATTTCTGTCAATTGCCCAGCTGTAATTTGTTCATCACACATGTTATTTATCTTTCACGGAGAGACACCACTAGTGAACTGTGGACCCCGATCCATTTTCTCATTCTGATAATACACACACTGTTTCCACTGCTTTCATAATGTTGTTACTGCTTTCATACTGTTCTCCTACTATTTTCCACACCATACGTTTAACCTCTTTGTGTTCAGCAAAACCGGTGAGATTGACAACCTCACTCCTTCGTTGGGGCAAAGTGAATTGTTTGTGTTGTGTAGGTTCCACGTTGCTGCTGAACCGGTAGTGCGCCCTGCCACCTCAGGTGCATCAACCTTCTGAAGTTACTCCTTCCTCCTACTGGTCGACTAAACCTTGGTTTCTTTGTGAGGGAAAACTTCTGTTGTGCTCATCATACCTTCCTCTTGGGGTTTCCCAACGAATGCAAGATCTAGACAATCAAGGCTATTTTCTGGCACCGTTGCCGGGGAGGAAGAGAATTTCTGCAAGGGGAGTCTCTCACTTCCAATCTCTTTACTTTTTTTTAGTTTCGCTTAGTTTATTTTATTTTGTCTTGTTTGCTTATCTTTCTCAAAAAGACACAAAAATTAGTTCATTTTCTAGTTGTTACTTTTGTTACCTCGTTTTCATCATGTTGTTCCCTAAGTTTACCCTGAAAGACCTTCTAGTTGGTAGTGGTTCTATACTTGGAAAGGATACGATTAAAGAATTCTTTAATTATGTTAGTGAACATGATAATTTTGAGAAAAAATCCATAGTAGAACTTGCTTCAAATTATGAAACTACTGCAACTTCTTTAATTCACATGTTAGAAGCTAGGTTTGTTAACCTCCATCCCATACTGCACCATATGTTCCTCAACTTTAATAACATTGAACATATTGAGAAAAGGAATTTTATCTTAGAAACCATGCTTAAAGAATTTGGAGATGTTGCTATAGAAGCTAGAAAAGTCTCTGATCATTTCAATATGCTAGGTTCATATGTAGACATTGTTGGTGCTCTTGAAAAAACTGAATCTAAAAATGAAAAGGAGGATAACATAACAATCCCCTTTATATTAGTAGCACTACATGTAGCCCAAGAAAAGAATGTTGATTGGATTGTTCCTGAAAACTTATTTGATGAGAATAGTAAGCCTAAAAGCTCTGAGAGAGGAACCTCTGAAACTCACTTAGATAAAATACAATGCATTATTAAGGAATTGCCAAATCTTTAATTGGATGCTTCTTCACTTGAAAACACTTGATTCCACTTTTCTGGGCCTAGCTAAAAGGCGTTAAAGAAAAGGACTTCTTGGGAGATAACCCATGGTTTTATTTTTGCTTTGTTTTTCTCTGTTTTCTTTGAGTCAATGGGTTGTATACTTCTGTAGCAACTCATATGTATCTTTATTTTTCATGTTTTAGTTGTGCCAAGTAAAGTTCCTTATGAGAGTTGGAGTTGGTTTTGGATTTCTGCGCAGGAAACAGATTTCTGTTGTCCACCGTACAAAAATCGTATAATTCACAGGAAAATCAGAAAGAACTGAATTTTTTTAGTTTATTCCTCAGCTAATTCCGCAACTTTTTTTTTATTTAAGTTTTTATATCTGAGCAACTGAAAGGCCCCGAAAAAATTCGTCTTTGCATACTCTTCTGGTTTTGGCAGATTCTGCCATTTTTCTTGCATTTGCCCTTTTACGATGTCAAGTGGATTTATTTGCTTCACAAAACATTAGTGGATATAGATAATGTTTAAAAATATTAATAGCACTCGTTCCCATATATAACCCATGATTTTTTATTGTTGCAGTAACCCTCTAATGCGAATTACTCTTTGAGTGTGGTGTGAAGGTCAAGGGTCAAGAGAAGAGTGTGATATATGTGATCAAGAAGAGTGCAAGGTCAAAGCTTGGGGATGCCCCGTGGTTCATCCCAGCAAATTTTAAGAATACTCAAGCATCTAATCTTGGGGATTCCCAAGTCATCCCCTTCTTCATCAACAATCTATCGGGTCACTTCTAGTGAAACTATATTTTTATTCGGTCACATCATATGAAGTTTACTTGGAGCGTCTGTTTGTTTTTCTTTTTATCTTGTTTTCTTTTGTTTTCCTTGATGCAATAATATAGTTGGACCATAGCATTACATGTTTGGGAGAGAGACACGCTCCGCTTTTTCGTTTGAATACTTGCTATGCTAGTATTCTTAGTTTTTCTTCTAGCTGTTGCAAAATTCCTGTTTAGCTCTTGTTTTCTTTGCATCTCTTATCCAGAGCTGTTAGTTTTAGTAGTGTTGTGTGAGTACTGTCATGTTTTCTTGTTGTATCATTTAGATAGTTCTTGTTAAAACATATTTTGTATGGTTCTTGTTGGGAAAAGAAACTGATGCTCGAAGTAGATTTTATAACGGTGCAAGTAGAAGCTTGTATAGACTGTGGCTAGACTTTTTTGTATCATGCTATATGTTATTTTAATTCTAAAGACTAGTGTTTATTTAGTAGCATGATTAGTATCAAATATCTGATAGTGTTTAATGTGCCATGTAAAGAATCATGAGTTGTTCTTGTCGTATTGAAGCATAAATTTGTGGTGATCTCCTTTGAATGTTTTATTTGGTTGACTTGGCGCATGCTCACACCAAGTTTATAACTATGAACCAGTCACTTATAGCCTATATGATCATTTAGCTTTTGAACTTGTGGTACCACTTATGCTTTTATTGATGATGTTGATGTCGCTATGCATGATTATGGCTCTTATGCTCTCTTGGTTTGTCGCTCCCAGTCTTTTGCTAAGCCTCCACCTTTACTGAGTATGACCTCTACCCGTGCATCCAACTCCCAAAAAACAAATTTTTCCCAATGTGTCCACCATACCTACCTACATGTGGTATTTAACCACCACTCCAAAGTAAATTGCTCATGTGTTACCTTTAAAACTTTCAAAATTACTGATGTTTTGTGCTCCTGTTTTAGCTCATGAGGACATAAATAGAGAATCTTTATGTCACTTGTTGATTGGACTTTCACACCCTGGACTAGTGGCTTCATCCGCTTATCAATTGATAGAAGATATGGCAGCGGGGTGCCCAGCTCCAAATTAATAACAACAAATTATCTTCACTATTTTTGCCCCTGATTTATCCGTCAAAGCATAGTAAACAAAATGAGAAAGAGGGATGACCTTCTACCCATATGAGTCTTCCTATGGGGGACGCTCTTGTGAAGTCTAGTTGGCTTGTGACATACTGTATTTTCTGTTTACCATCCGTTGACATAAGCATACACCTCTCTAAAAAATAGACACTCCTCTACGGTATGTGATTGTTGGCAGGCACCCAAGGATTTGGTTAGCTATGGTTTGTGTAAGAAGGATGGGAGGAGTGTCAAACATTTTCTACCTCTCTTTAATAAAATAAAAGCTCTAGCACATGAGTTGATCCCTGCTTCCCTCTGCGAAGGGCCTTTCTTTTACTTTTATGTTGAGTCTCCATCTTCTAACTTTATGCACAATTAAGAGAGCAGAGTTGCCATTCTAAGTTTAATGTGCATTTGTCCTAGAAACATTATTAATTGATTCATGATGTCTTATTGTTTGTTATCTAATTATTTGTTCTAGTCTTCCTCATGAACTTTGAAGGTATCCTGACATTTATGTTTTGCCCCACTCTTAAGGACTAGCGAAATATCACTTTGCCATGCTTTCTCTATACTGTAAACAAACGTATAACTTTTGATGCATTGTTATTCATGATATTTTATTTGTGTCACTTCTCATGATTCAAGATGATTGCTATGATTTATTGTTAAATTTTTATTTATCATGCTTGTGTTGAATTTCTATGATCTCAGCTTACATATGCTTTTACATTTTCGATGATCAAGTTTATGTTGGTAGAATGTTACCTAATAAATTATGTGTTTTTATCGTTTACCTACTCGAGGACGAATAGGAACTAAGCTTGGGGTGTTGATACGTCATAAACGTATCCTTAATAACTGATGTTCCAAGTTTTTTCCTACATGGTTGATATACACTTTATGTCATTTTTATGGATTTTCCGGACTAACCTATTGACAAGATGCCATAGAGCCAGTTCCACGTTTTCTGCTGTTTTTTAATTCAGAAAATTGTTCTGGAAATATTCTCGGAATTGGAAAATTTGAAGCCCGGAAGTGTTAGAATTCCCGAAGGTTCCACGGAGTCCCGAAGAGGCCTGGAGGGGGGCCACACCATAAGGTGGCACACCCCCTAGCCGCGCTTGGGGGTGGTGTGGGCCCCTCGGACGCCCACCGCCATCGCCCTTTCGCCTATATAATCCTCCCGATATGTGAACCCTAAAAATATACCACTTTTTCCCGATAAACACCCGAGGCCGCTGATACGTCTCCAACGTATCTATAATTTATGATGCTCCATGATCATATTATGTCAATTGCTACTTGTTTTCTCCCTTATTTATAGCAGTTTTCTACGTTTTCTGGGACTAACCTATTAACAAGATGCCAAGTGCCAGTTCCCTATTTTCTGTTGTTTTTGGTTTCGGAAAAGTTGTTCTCGAAACATTCTCGGAACTGGACCCCACAAAGCCCGAAGTTTCTATTTTCCCCGGAAGCATCCAGAACACCGAAGAGGAGTCGAAGAAGGGCAACAGGGGAGCCACACCATAGGGTGGTGCGGGTCCCCCTGGCCGCGCCACCTATGGGTGTGGGACCCCTGGAGCTCCACCGCCTTTGCCCTTTAGCCTATTTAATCCCCCGGATGGAAAACCCTAGGCACCTGATCAAAAATCCCCGAAAAGTTCCGCAGCCCTAGACCAAGGGGGTTCTGAAGCTGTTTCCGGCACCCTGCCGAAGAGGAGATCATCATCGGAGGCTTCTACATCACCATGCCTGCCTCCGGAGTGATGCGCGAGTAGTTCATCCTTGGACTACCGGTTTGTAGTTGTAGCTAGATGGTTGTCTTCTCCTCATATGCCTCCATGTTTAGATCTCGTGAGCTGCCTATCATGATCGAGATTGATCTTATGTAATTCTATATGCTGTGTTTGCTGGGATCCGATGAATATTGACCTTATGCCAAGTTGATTATAGTCTTTATTTGCATATGCTATTTGTGATCATGCATGCTTTCCTTTGCTAGTGGTTTCTCAGGCCAAGTAGTTGCTAGTGACTCCAAGAGAGAGTATTTATGCTCGATAGTGGGTTCATGCCTCCTCACCACCTTGCTCGAGTGACAGAAACATCAAGGGGGGATGTGCTATTGCCATTAGGGAGGAAACAACGATGAGAGTGCCCGCGTGCATAATCATTTCTTACATTACACATTTTGTTTAATGCAGTTATCTATTGCTTGCAACTTAATACCTAAGGGGGTTCGGATGATAACCTGAGGGTGAATTATTAGTCATAGATGCAGATGGATTTCGGTCTATGTATATTGTTGTAATGCCCGCACTAAATATCATAGTAATCATCATGTTATATTGTGCACTACAGTGCAACCTCTATTTGTCAATTTCCCAGCTGTAATTTGTTCACCCGGCATGCTATCTTTTATGGAGAGACATGATGACCCACAAGTATAGGGGATCACAACAGTCTTCGAGGGAAGTAAAACCCAAATTTATTGATTCGACACAAGGGGATCCAAAGAATATTTGCGAGCCTTAACAAGTGAGTTCTCAATTCACCTGCACCTGAAAGTACTTTTGTTTGTAGTGGTTTATCAGTAGTAACAGTTTTATAGTAGCAGCAGTAGTGAAATAATAGAAGAAGTGGAATGAAAACGGCAACAGCTGTAGTGTTTGAAGTATACAACATATTAAATATTGTAGGCATAGGGATGGATGAACGGGTGTTGCATGGATAAGAAAGTCCAAATAATGATCAAGTCATGGGCATTGCAGATAAATATGATAAAGCATCCAAGCACTAAGTAACCATAGGCATGTGTTTCGTAAATAGTCGTACGTGCTCGCAATGAGAACTTGCACAACATCTTTTGTCCTACCAGCCCGTTTTCAGCGAGGCCTCAAGGGAACTATTGGTAATTAAGGTGTTCCTTTTAATAGAACACCGGAGCAAACAATTAACACTCCGTGAACACATGTGATCCTCACATCACAGCCATCCCCTCCGCTTGTCCCAAATTCTGTCACTTTGGGGCCTCGGGTTCCGGACAACAATGTGTGTAAACAACTTGCAGGTATGATCAAGAAACAATAATTATCTTCGTGATTCAATAACATGTTCAGATCTAAGATCATGGCACTCGGGCCCAAAGTGGCAAGCATTAAGCATAACAAGTTGCACCAATGTCAATAGCACTAATAGAGGATACTAGGCACTATGCCCTAACAATCACAGCATTATTACATGAACGATCTCATCCAATCCCTACCATCCCCTTCAGCCTACAACGGGGAATTATTCACACATAGATGGGGGAAACATGGATGGTCGATGGAGAGGCGTTGGTGATGACGATGGCGATGATCTCCTCCACTTCCCGTCCCGGCAGGGCGCCAGAACAGGAACTTCTGATCCCCGAATCGAGGTTTGGGACGGCGGCGGCGCTCTGTTGTGTTTCTGTGGAATATGGCAAACCCCCTCGGGTTTTAGGGTTGGAGGCTACTTGTAGTCGAAAGGGGAGTCTGAGGAGGGCTCTGGGGGGCCCACACCCTATGCTGGGGCGGCCTAGGGGGTACCCGCGTCAGGGGGTGTGGCCACCCTGTGGCTCCTCTCCTGGCCCCCTTCTGGATCCCGGGGTCTTCCCGGGTGAAAACACGAATAGGGTCTTTTCTGGGCAATTTCCCGAAAGTTGATTTTTCTGCATAAAAACGAGACACCAAAGTAATTCTGCTGAAAACAACGTTAGTCCGTGTTAGTTGTATTCAAAATACACAAGTTTAGAGGAAAACAATAAGAAAAATGTTCGGAAAAGGAGATGCGTTTTCGACGTATCAACTCCCCCCAAGCTTAGCTTATTGCTTGTCCTCAAGAAATTCAGTGACAATTGAGTGCGATAAAAGACTTCTACAAACACATTTGTTTCATATGATGTAAATATACTCACTATACGATCACATACTCAATTATGCTCATGATAAGATACATGCAAGATACTGTCACTTAATAGCTATGCAAACCATGAGAAGATAACAACATATTAATAATAAACAACATGAAGCATAACTATTTGCAAGATTGAAGTATTCATAAAAAGGATCTAATGAAGTGGTATCTCGGTTGCCCTTAAGTGTGGGGCAAAACATAAATGCCAAGGCACCTCTGAAGTTCAAGGGAAGACTAGAAGTAAAGATATCAAAGATACAAGCATCAAAATTATACCACAGTCAACTGTACTTTGGGACAAACACATCACACTAAGAATGACCATTGAGCTCTCAAGAAAGTGCTCAAAGAATATGGCGGAGACTCAACATAAAAGTAAAAGAAAGGCCCTTCATAGAGGGAAGCATGGATCACTCATGTGCTAGAGCTTTTTATTTATTAAACAGAGGTATTGAAAATATTTCGAGAGAGGTGTATGCTTATGTCAACGAATGGTAAACAAACAATACAGTACGTCACATGCCAAATGGATTCACAAGAGCGGATCCCATGTGAAGGACGCATCTGGGTAGAAGGTCATCCCTCTTTCTCTTTTGTTTACACAATTATGCTTTGACTGATAAATCAGGGGAAAAAGAGTGAAGAGAATCTGTTTGTATTAATTTGGGGCTGGGCACCCCGCTGCCAGCTCTTCTATCATTTGGATAAGCGGATGAAGCCACTAGTCGAGGGTGTGAAATCAACGAGTGAGATAAAGATTCTCTATTTACGTCCTCATGAGCTAAAACAAGGGCACAAAACAGGAGTAATTTTTAGCAGGTTTTAAAGGAGGCACATGAGCAATTTACTTGGAGTGGCGGTTAAATACCACATATAGGTAGGTATGGTGGACACATTTGGCAAACTTTTCTTTTGGGAGTTGGATGCACGAGTAGAGCTCATACTCAGGACAGGTGAAGGCTAGCAAATAGACATGGAGCGATAATCAAGAGAGCAACAACTATCATAATCATGTTTGCGACAAAGTAAAATTAACTGAGGCATAAAATTGATACTAGAGCTCTGAGGAAAAATAAATCATCGAGGCTTATTGACTTTTTGTTTTCAGTCTTAGCATGCGTGAGCATATGCCAAGTCGATTCAAATGAAACAGTCAGAGGAGGCTACCACAATAGCATGTCCTTCTAGAACAATGCGAACAAATATTTATATGACAGGTCATTTACTATTAATAAATTGGAACAAAATATGAGAGAGCACGAACTATTAAGCAGCCATTAAGTCACATATATCTTATATGAACAAACTAAGCATGCTCACATAGATGGGTATATGTACAAAATGAAAGCAAATAGAATTCATACTAGCCTCTCACCACAACTTGAATTGTCGTATATCGTCATTATTGCTCTTCACTTGTGGCTCAAATAATGTATAATGCAAACCAAGCTCCAATAGAGTCACGGACGACTGTTGAACTCTACAGAAAACTTTACAAAACCAAAGAAGAACAACAAATATTTTTGGGTTTTCGAAATGAAACAAGAACAAAAGCAAGCAAACAAACAAAACAAAATATTTTTGGGTTTTTGAATATTAAACTGCAATTAAAAGATAAAGCACACCAAATAGAGAAACTAAAAAAGCAAACAAAGAGAAACGACAGAAATATTTTTGGTCTTTTTGTGTTTTGGAAAACAAAAACAAAACAATAAAAACAAAGAGAAATAAGAGAAAGAAACGAAAACAAACAAAAGAAAAAAAGAAACTAAACCAAACGGAAAGCATGGATATACAAGGAACCGACCGAACATGATATATAAATAAGTGTGATGTCGGTATACCTCCCCCCAAGCTTAGGCTTTTGGCCTGAGTGGAGATCAATCAAAGCGAGGGAAATATCCCCACTACGGTGGGTCATCCCTCGCGTGGTCGTACTCGGGCGCATAGGAGGAAGATGATGCAACTGGCGCATAGTCATAACCGTGGTGCCGGTGTGGAATCCCCGTGACGTAGTAAGGCTGGACGAAATCACCATCGTCCCCCTCGTCGGCATCCTCCCATTGTTGGCGGTGATGCTCAAGGTACGTGTCCACCTCACTCTCAGAAAGCTTCCATCCTTGCCTGTTATTAAGATTAAACAAAAGAGGTGCAGGCAAAAGTACTTCTCTAACGGTTTTAACAACTCTCCACCCGGATTGTTTGGAGAAAGTTAATTCAAAAGATAAATTATATAAGTGAGCATGGGTAGAAAGAAACTTATGTTGAACCATGGAAATAATATTAAGCCTCTCTATAGGAAACTGAAAGTCTAGAGGGTGTGGCTCCAAACCATGCAAAGCTAGCAAGCGCGAGGCAATAAGACCTCCACAAACTCCTCCCTTCTCACGGTTATGTGAGAGACGGTAAGCAATCAAAGCGCCAAAGTTATAAGACCTATCGTGTCTCAAAACAACAGCAATAAACGCAAAATCATAGATAGATAATTTGCTGGCAGTTTTCCTAGCTAATACACATTTAGAAAGAAAGTAGGCAAAGTATCGAATGCTAGGGAGATGAATTTCATGGATTTTACCACTCTCCCCTGTGAAGCTTCTGCCTTGGAAAATCTCTCCATATAAATCCAGTAGTGGTTTGGGCTGCCCACTTATTTTCTCACAAGACCCCCACTCGGGTACCTTAATAGCTGCACATAAAACACTAAAAGGCAGGCTCACAACTTTGTTATAAATTTTATAGTGGACCATTGGATTAGTTGGAGACCATTTAAAACAAAAATCATGCACCACATACATAGTTAGTTTCACATATTGGATGGGCTCATACTCAGTGAAACGCTCTAAACCTGCATTATGCACTAGAGTGTTAAAATCCTGCAGAATTCCTGTAACTTGCATAAATTCCCGACACGGAAAGATCGATGGGAACACCCTCTCTTCGCGGTGCACGAGCATGACCTCATGCACCTCCAACTCATGCTGGTTTAGTTGATAAGCATTGTGCTCCATCTCTGAAATTCTGTAACAAACATCACAAAAATTAATTTCAAGCAACTATAAGGTGGAGACTACTATAGGAACTTATGTGAGAGCTAAACATACATCAAAACTATATTATTTCTACGCAAATCAAGCATGCAAACTCACATAAGCTGTCACCTACTGTGGAAAAATACTCAAGAAATACTTCACTAAACCAAAATCTACTTGGATCATCGGAGGAGTCTGATGACCCACAAGTATAGGGGATCGCAATAGTCCTCGAGGGAAGTAAACCCCAAATTTATTGATTCAGCACAAGGGGAGCCAAAGAATATTTGTGAGCCTTAACAAGTGAGTTTTCAATTCACTTGCACCTGAAAGTACTTTTGTTCGCAGTGGTTCATCAACAGTAACAGTTTTATAGTAGCAAAAGCAGTGAAATAATAACAGCAATAGTATGAAAACAGCAGCAGTAGTGATTGAAGTACACAACAGATTAAATACTGTAGGCATAGGGATAGATGAATGGGAGTTGCATGGATAAGAAAGTTCTAATAATGATCATGTCAGGGGCATTGCAGATAAATATGATAAAGCATCCAAGCACTAAGTAACCATAGGCATGTGTTCCGTAAATAGTCGTACGTGCTCGCAATGAGAACTTGCACAACATCTTTTGTCCTACCAGCCCATTTTCAGCGGGGCCTCAAGGGAACTACTGGTAATTAAGGTGTTCCTTTTAACCGAACACCTTAGCAAAGCATTAACACTCCGTGAACACATGTGATCCTCACATCATAGCCATCCCCTCCGGTTGTCCCAATTTCTGTCACTTCGGGGCCTCGGGTTCCAGACAACAATGTGTGTAAACAACTTGCAGGTATGATCAAGAAACAATAATTATCATCGTGATTCAATCACATGTTCAGATTTGAGATCATGGCACTCGGGCTCAAAGTGGCAAGCATTAAGCATAGAAAGTTGCAACAGTGTCAATAGAACTAATAGAGGATGCTAGGCATATGGCCTAACAACCACGGCATTATTAAATGAACGATCTCATCCAATCCCTACCACCCCCTTCAGCCTACAACGGGGAATTACTCACACATGGATGGGGGAAACATGGATGGTCGATGGAGAGGCGTTGGTACAATGGCGATGATCTCCTCCACTTCCCGTCCCGGCAGGGCGCCAGAGCAGGAACTTCTGATCCCCGAATCGAGGTTCGGGACAGCGGCGGCGCTTTGTTGTGTTTCTATAGAATATGGCGACCCCCCTCGGGTTTTAGGGTTGACGGCTACTTGTAGTCGAAAGGGAGTCCGAGGGGGGCTCTGGGGGCCCATACCCTATGCTGGCGCGGCCTAGGGGGGACCCGTGCCAGGGGTGTGTGGCCACCCTGTGGCTCCTCTCCTGGACCCCTTTGGCTCCCGGGGTCTTCCGGGGTGAAAACACCAATGGAGTCTTTTCTGGGCAATTTCCTGAAAGCTGATTTTTCTGCATAAAAACAAGACAACAAAGTAATTCTGCTGAAAACAACGTTAGTCCGTGTTAGTTGTATTCAAAACACACAAGTTTAGATGAAAACAATAAGAAAAGTGTTCGGAAAAGGAGATACGTTTTCGACGTATCAAGACACCACTAGTGAACCTATGAACCCCGGTCCATTTTCCACGCTGTTAAACAAACCACAACTATTTACTGCTTTCTTTACTTACTGCAAGCATACATCATATTCCGCACTATACCTCTAATCTTTGTTTTTAGCAAGACCGATGAGATTGACAACCTCACTGTACTATAGGACAAAGTATTTTGGTTGTGTTGTGTGCAAGTTCCACGTTGTTGGTGACACCGGTGAAGCGCCAGCACCACCGTCAGCGGCATCAACCTTCCTGAGATCCTCTTCCTGCTACTGGATTGATAAGCTTGGTTCTTAACTGAGGGGAATTCTTGCCGCTTACTCATCACACCCTCCTCTTGGGGTTTCCAACGAACAATCAACGTTTGCAATCAGTTGTCGTCATCGTCATCCCGAGATCGGGAGGGTTCTGGAGCTCTCCCCGGCGCCCTGCCGGGAGGGGAATTCCTCACTAGAGGGGTCTACACCACCATGCCCTCCTCTGAAGTCATGCGTGAGTAGTTCATCCCTGGACTACGGGTCCATAGCGGTAGCTAGATGGTTGTCTTCTCCACTTTGTACCTCATGTTTAGTTCTCGTGAGCTGCCCTACATGATCGAGATCATCTTTATGTAATGATGCATGTTGTGTTTGCTGGGATCTGATGAATGTTGAATGCTATGTCTTTTGATTATCAATCTATCAAGTTATATTCATGCATATGTTATTTATGATCTTGCATGCTCTCCGTTATTAGTAGATGCTCTGGCCAAGTAGATGCTAGTAACTCCAAGAGGGAGTATTTATGCTCGTTAGTGGGTTCATGCCTCCTTTGCATCTGTGCTCGAGTGACAGAAACGTGACAGATGGAGGATGTGTTGTTGCCATTAGGGATAAAACAACAGTGTTTACTTAGTTTACATTGTTTACATTACACACTTTGCTTACTGCGATAATCTATTGCTTGCAACTTAATACCCAACGTTTGTTCGGATGATATTTGGAGGGTGGATTATTGGTCATAGATGCAGTTGGATGACGGTCTATGTATTTTGTTGTAATGCCCGCATGAATCACATAGTAATTTTTATGTCTTGCATATGCACTACGGTGCAGCCTTCATTTCTTTCATTTACCCAGCTGTAATTTGTTCATCACACATGTTATTTATCTTTCACGAAGAGACACCACTAGTGAACTGTGGACCCAGTCCATTTTCTCATTCTCATAATACACACACTGTTTCCACTGCTTTCATACTGCTGCTACTGCTTTAATAATGTTCTCCTACTATTTTCCACACCATACGTTTAACCTCTTTGTGTTCAGCAAAACCGGTAAGATTGACAACCTCACTGCTTCGTTGGGGCAAGGTGAATTGTTTGTGTTGTGTAGGTTCCACGTTGTTGCTGAATCGGTAGTGCGCCATGCCACCTCAGCTGCATCAACCTTCTGAAGTTACTCCTTCCTCCTACTGGTCGGTAAAACCTTGATTTCTTTGTGAGGGAAAGCTAATGTTGTGCTCATCATACCTTCCTCTTGGGGTTTCCCAACGTGTGCAAGATCTGCACCATCAAGGCTATTTTCTGGCGCCGTTGCCGGTGAGGAAGAGAATTTTTGCAAGGGGAGTCTCTCACTTCCAATCTCTTTACTTTGTTTTAGTTTTGCTTAGTTTATTTTATTTTGTCTTGTTTGCTTCTCTTTATCAAAAAACACACAAAAAATAATTCCTTTTCTAGTTGTTACTTTTGTTACCTCGCTTTCATCATGTTGTTCCCTAAGTTTACCCTGAAAGACCTTCCAGTTGGTAGTGGTTCTATACTTGGAAAGGATACCATTCAACAATTATTTAATCATGTTAGTAAGCATGATAATTTTGAGGAAAAATGCATAGTAGAACTTGCTTCAAATTATGAAACTGCTGCAATTTCTTTAATTCACATGTTAGAAGCTAGGTTTGTTAACCTCCATCCCATACTGCATAATATCTTCCTCAACTTGAATAACATTGAAGATATTGAGAAAAGAAGTTTTATCTTAGAAACCATGCTTAAAGAATTTGGAGATGTTGCTATAGAAGCTAGAAAGGTCTTTGATTGTTTCAATATGTTATGTTCATGTGTAGAAATTGTTGGTGCTCTTGAAAATACTGAATCTAAAAACGAAAAGGAGGAGAAAGTACCAATCCCCTTTAAATTAATAGCACTACATAAACCCCAAAAAAAGAATGTTGATTGGATTGTTCCTGAAAACTTATTTGATGAGAATAGTAAGCCTAAAAGCTCTAAGAGAGGAACCTCTGAAACCCACTTAGATAAAATACAATGCATTATTAAGGAATTGCCAAATCTTGATTTGGATGCTTCTTCACTTGAAAACACTTGATTCCACTTTTCTGGGCCTACCTAAAAGGCGTTAAAGAAAAGCACTTCTTGGGAGATAACCCATAGTTTTATTTCTTTTCTTTGTTTTTCTCTGTTTTATTTGAGTCAAGAGGTTGTATACCTTTGCAGCAACTCCTTTGTATCTTCATTTTCATATTTTAGTTGTGCCAAGTAAAGTTTCTGACGTGAGTTAGAGTTGGTTGTCCACCGTAAAAAATCTTATAATTCACGGAAAAATTAGAAAGACCTGAAATTTTTTGTGCTTATTCCTAAGATAATTCTACAACTTTTTTGTTCCTTAAGTTTTTCGATACGAGCAACGTCAGGGCCCCGAATTGTTTTTTCTTACAGATTGTTCTGGTTTTGGCAGATTCTGCCATTTTTCTTGCATTTGCTCTTTTATGATGTCAAGTGAATTTCTTTGCTTCAAAAAACATCAGCGGCTGTAGCTAATGTTCAAAATTATCAATATCACTTGTTCCCATACAAAACCCATGGATTTTTTTATTGTTGCCCTAACCCTCTAATGCGAATTACTCTTTGAGTGTGGCGTGAAGGAAATTTTCAAGGGTAAAGAGAAGAGGGTGATATATATGATCAAGAAGAGTGCAAGGTCAAAGCTTGGGGATTACCCCATGGTTCATCCCAGAAAATTCTAAGAACACTCAAGCATCTAAGCTTGGGTATTCCAAGGCATCCCCTTCTTCATCAACAATCTATCAGGTCACTTCTAGTGAAACTATATTTTTATTCGGTCACATCATATGAAGTTTACTTGGAGCGTCTGTTTGTCTTTCTTTTTCTCTTGTTTTTTATTTATTTTCCTCGCTGCAATAATATAGTTGGACCCTATAATTCCTTGTTTGGGAGAGAGACACGCTCCGCTTTTTTTGTTTGAATACTTTCTATACTAGTATTCTTAGTTTTTCTTCTAGCTGCTGCAAAATTCCTGTTTAGCTCTTGTTTTCTTTGCATCTCTTATTCAGAGCTGTTAGTTTTAGTAGTGTCGTGTGAGTACTCTCATGTTTTCTTTCTGTATCATTTAGAGAGTTTTTGTTAAAACATATTTTGTATGGTTCTTGTTGGGAAAAGAAACTGTTGCTTGAAGTGGATTTTATAACCGTGCAAGTAGAAGCTTGTATAGACTGTGGCTAGACTTTTTCGTATCATGCTAGATGTTATTTTAATTCTAAAGAATAGTGGTTATTTAGTAGCATGATTAGTCTCAAATAGCTGAGAGTGTTTAATGTACCATGGAAAGAATCATGAGTTGTTCTTGTCGTATTGAAGCATAAATTTGTGGTGTTCTCCTTTGAATGTTTTATTTGGTTCACTTGGCGCATGCTCACACCATGATTATGACTACGAACGAGTCACTTATAGCCTCTATGATCATTTATTTTTTGTACTTGTGGTACCACTTATGCTTTGACTAGTGATGTTTAAGTCGCTATGCATGATTATGACTCTTATGCTCTCTTGATTTGTCGCTCCCAGTCTTTTGCTAAAGCTCCACCTATACTGAGTATGAGATATACTCATGCATCCAACTCCCCAAAACCAAAGTTTTCCCAATGTATCCACCATACCTACCTACATTTGGTATTCAACCGCCACTCCATAGTAAATTGCTCATGTGTTAGCTTTAAAACTTTCAAAATTACTCTTGTTTTTTGCTCCTGTTTTAGCTCATGAGGACGTAAATAGAGAATCTTTATCTCACTTGTAGATTAGAATTTCATACCTTGGACTAGTGGCTTCATCCGCTTATCCAATTGATAGAAGAACTGGTATCAGGGTGACCAGCCCCAAATTAATAACAACAAATTTTCTTCACTATTTCCCCCCTGATTTATCAGTCAAAGCATGATTGTGTAAACAAAAAGAAAGAGGGATGACCTTCTACCAAGATGCGTCCTTCTATGGGAGCCGCTCTTGTGAAGTCTAGTTGGCTTGTGACGTACTGTATTTTCTGTTTACCATTCGTTGACATAAGCATACACCTGTCTAAAAAATAGACACTCCTCCATGGTATGTGATTGTTGGCAGACACCCGTGGATTCGGTTAGCCATGGTTTGTGTAAGATGGATGGGAGGAGTGTTGATACGTCTCCAACGTATCAATAATTTCTGATGTTCCATGATCATATTATGTAAATTGCTACTTGTTTTCTCCCTTATTTATAGCATTTTTATACGTTTTCCGGGACTAACCTACTAACAAGATGCCAAGTGCCAGTTCCCTGTTTTCTGCTGTTTTTGGTTTCAGAAAAGTTGTTCTGGAAACATTCTCGGATTTGGACCCCACAAAGCCCGAAGTGCCTATTTTCCCCGGAAGCATCCAGAACACCGAAGAGAAGTCGAAGACGTGCACCAGGGGGGCCACACCATAGGGTGGCGCGGCCCCCTGGCCATGCCAGCTATGGTTGTGGGGCCCCTGGAGCTCCACCGCCTTTGCACTTTCGCCTATTTAATCCCCCCGGATGGAAAACCCTAGACACTTGATCAAAAAACCCCGTAAAGTTCCGCAGCCGCCGTCACCGTCAGCCCTAGATCAGGGGGGTCTGAAGCTGTTTCCGGCACCCTGCCGGAGAGGAGATCATCACTGGAGGTTTCTACATCACCATGCCTGCCTCCGGAGTGATGCGTGATTAGTTCATCCTTGGACTACGGGTTCGTAGCTGTAGCTAGATGATTGTCTTCTCCTCATATGCCTCCATGTTTAGATCTCGTGAGCTGCCTATCATGATCGAGATTGATCTTATGTAATTCTATATGCTGTGTTTGCTAGGATCCGATGAATATTGACCTTATGCGAAGTTGATTATAGTCTTTGTCTGCATATGTTATTTGTGATCTTGCATGTTTTTCGTTGCTAGTGGTTGCTCTGGCCAAGTAGTTGCCAGCGACTCCAAGAGGGAGTATTTATGCTCGATAGTGGGTTCATGCCTCCTCACCACCTTGCTCGAGTGACAGAAACGTGAAGGAAGAGGATGTGTTGTTGCCATTAGGGATAAAACAACGGTGAGAGTGCCCGCGTGCATAATCATTGCTTACATTACACACTTTGTTTAATGCAATTATCTGTTGCTTGCAACTTAATACCTAAGGGGGGTCGGATGATAACCTCAGGGTGGATTATTAGTCATAGATACAGATGGATGTCGGTCTATGTATATTGTTGTAATGCCCGCACTAAATATCATAGTAATCATCATGTTATATTGTGACCTACGGTGCAACCTCTATTTGTCAATTGCCCAGCTGTAATTTGTTCACCCATCATGCTATCTTTTATGGAGAGACACCACTAGTGAACCTATTAACCCCGGTCCATTTTCCACACTGTTAAACAAACCACAACTATTTATTGCTTTCTTTACTTACTGGAAGCATACATCATTTTCCACACTATACGTCTAATCTTTGTTTTTAGCAAGACCAGTGAGATTGACAACCTCACTTTACTGTTGGGACAAAGTATTTTGGTTGTGTTGCGTGCAGGTTCCACGTTGTTGCTGACACCGGTGAAGCGCCAGCACCACAGTTAGCGGCATCAACCTTCCTGAGATCCTCTTCCTCCTACTGGATTGATAACCTTTGTTCTTAACTGAAGGAAATTCTTGCCGCTTACTTATCACACCCTTCTCTTGGGGTTTCCAACACACAATCAACGTTTGCAATCAAGGAATTTCTGGCGCCGTTGCCGGGGAGGAAGAAGTGTTCTGGCAAGGGGAGTCTCTCACTCTCAACTTCTTTATTTTGTTTATTGTCTTGTTTTTATTTTTGTCTTGTTTTGCTTCTCTTTATCAAAAACACAAAAAAATAGTTTACTTCATAGTTGTTATTTATTTGCTTGCTTTTATTCTGCTAAAATGAGTTCCTCTAAGAATACTAAGTTGTGTGACTTCACTAGCACAAACAACAATGATTTTATTTGTAATCCTATTGCTCCACCTGCTCCTACTGCTGCTTTCTATGAGATTAAACCAGCTTTATTAAATCTTGTGATGAAAGAGCAATTTTCTGGTATTAGTACTGATGATGTTGCTGCCCACCTTAATTATTTTGTTGAACTATGTGAGATGCAAAAATATAAGGATGTGTATGGATATATTATTAAACTGAAATTATTTCCTTTCTCTTTGAGAGGAAGAGCTAAAGAATGGTTGATATCTTTGCCTAGAAATAGTATTGATTCATGGACTAAGTGTAAAGATGCTTTCATTGGAAAAAATTATCCCCCTGCTAAGATTATATCCCTGAGAAGTGACATAATGAATTTTAAACAATTTGATAATGAACATTTTGCTAAAGCTTGGTAAAGAATGAAAACTATGGTGAAGAATTGACCCACTCATGGACTGACTACTTGGATGATTATACAAACTTTTTATGAAGGACTGAATTTCTCCTCAAGGAACCTATTGGATTCAGCTGCTGGAGGTACCTTTATGTCCATCACTTTGGGCAATGCAACAAAGCTTCTTGATGATATGATGATAAATTATTCAGAGTGGCACACTGAGAGAGCTCCACAAGGTAAGAAGGTAAATTCTGTTGAGGAAACCTCCTCTTTGAGTGAAATGCTTGATGCTATTATGTCTATGCTTCTTAATGGTAAAGCTCAAGTTGATCATAATAATGTTCCTTTAGCCTCTTTGGTTGCTCAAGAAGAGCATGTTGATGTAAACTTTATTAGAAATAATAATTTTGGTGGAAACAATTATAAGCCTTATCCTCCTAATAATGGTTATTGTAATTCTTATGGCAACTCCTACAATAGCAATAAAATCTCTACCTCTGATCTTGAAAACATGCTTAGAGAATTTATTAGCACACAAACTGCTTTTAATAAATCTGTTGAGGAAAAGCTTGGTAAAATAGATGTTCTTGCCTCTAAAGTAGATAACCTGGCTATTGATGTTGACTTTCTAAAACTAAAGGTTTTGCCACAAGATGTTAAACAAAAGTAAAACTTTGAATGCCATCCAAGTTTGAATTGATGATAATGTTAGGTTGATGGCTGAATTACGTGCTAGGTGGGAAAGAGAAGATGAATTGGCTAGAAAGAATAATATTGTTAGAGTTCGCACTATCACAACCACTAGTAAACTGAAGCTCCAAGTGCTAGTAAACCTCCTACTATTAATGGTAAAGTAGTTGGTGTTAATAAAGTCCCTACTCCTTTGGTGAAACGTGCTAAATTGCCTCAAACTGCTGAAATTGCTTCTGATAAAAGTGTTGAAATTTTTAGAGATGTGGGAGATAATGGTCTCATTACTTTTGATGACAATAATATTGATTTTTATGATTGAAATATCTCTGAAGTTATTATGGTTCTACAAAATCTTGCTAGAAGTCCCAATGCTAGTGCCATGAATATGGCCTTTACTAAACATATTACCAATGCTCTCATGAAAGTTAGGGAAGAAAAGTTGAAACTTGAAACATCTATCCCTAGGAAATTAGATGATGGTTGGGAGCCTATCATTAAGATAAAATTAAATGATTTTGATTGCAATGCTTTATGTGATCTTGGTGCTAGTATCTCTGTTATGCCTCAAAAGCTTTATGACATGCTTGATTTACCACCGTTGGAACACTGTTATTTGGATGTTCATCTTGCTGATAATGCTAAGAAGAAACCTCTTGGTAGAATTGATGATGTTCTTATTATGGTTAACAATAACCTTGCCCCTGTTGATTTTGTTGTTATGAACATTGAATGCAATGCTTCTTTTACTATTGTTTTGGGAATACCTTTTCTTAGAACTGTTGGTGCTCTTATTGATATGAAAGAGGGGAGTATTAAATATCAATTCCCCCTCAAGAAAGGTTTGAAACACTTTCCTAGAAAGAAGATGAAGCTACCTTTTGACTCTATTATTAGAGCAAGATATGATGTTAATGCTTATTCACTTGAAAATACTTGATTTGCCCTTTTATGCCTAGCTGAAAGGCGTTAAAGAAAAGCGCTACCAGAAGACAACCCGTTTTATTTCGCTGTTTTCAAACTGTTTTCTTTCGTTTTCTTTGGTGTGCTTTGCACCTCGTTGTTGTCTATTTCCTTAGAAACCCCGTTGTATCTTTTCTTTTGATTTTTTTAGCCAAGTAAAGCCTCTAGTGGAAAGTTGAGTCTATTTTTGGGATTTCTGCGCAGGAAACAAATTTCTGATGTCCAATGTTAATTTCGTTAAAAATCACAGAAAATTCAAAATGACCTGAGTTTTTTGTGCTTAATCCTGAGTTATACACGCAACTTTTTTTATCTGGCCACTTATTGATTTGAGCAACAGAAGATTGTTGAAAAAATCAATCTTTAACCTGTTGTTCTGTTTTGACAGATTTCTGCCATTTATTGCATTTGCATCTTAATCTCTTTCTTTTGGTATTCTTTTGAGAAAAAGAGTTTTAAAACAAGTTGTGACAGTGGCTAATGTGTCTTTAAGTGTTAGACTTGTGTTGAAACTGAACCATGTGAATTTATTATTTCAATTTCACTATGTTGCTAATGAAGATTGTGAGAAGTTTGGTGTGAAGGAAGTTTTCAAGGGTCAAGAGAAGAGGATGATATGATGTGACCAAGAAGAGTGAAAAGACTAAGCTTGGGGATGCCCCGGTGGTACATCCCAGCAAATTCCAAGAAGACTCAAGCGTCTAAGCTTGGGGATGCCTAAGGCATCCCCTTCTTCATCAACAAATTATCAGGTCACTTCTAGTGAAACTATATTTTTATTCGGTTGCATCTTATGTGCTTTACTTGGAGCGTCTTTTATTTTTGTTTTCAGTTTAATTTTTATTTTTTTCTTTCAGTTTGTTTTTACTTTTTCAACAAGCTTTGTTGGACCCCAGCATTCTTTTATTGGAGAGTGACACGCTCCGCTTTTTCATGAGAATAATTTGTATTCTTAATCTCCGTCTAGCTGCTGCATTTATTTAGCTCCTGTTTTGCACGCATCTCTTATCAGAGCTGTTAGTTTTAGTAGTGTTATGTGAGTACTCTCATGTTTGCTTGCTGTATCATAAAGAGTATTTTTTGTTAAAGCATGTTCTGTATGGTGCTTGTTGGGAGAAAGAAAATTGTTGCTTGAAGTAGAATTTTTAACAGTGCTAGTAGAAGCTTGTATTGACTGTGGCTAGAACTTTTTCATGCCATGCTAAATGTTATTTTAGTTTTAAATCCTTGTGGTTATTGAGTAGCATGATTAGCCTCAAATAGCTGAGAGTGTTTAATATGTCTTGAAAGATTCATGAGTTGTTCTTGTCATAGTAAAGCATCAATATATGGTATTATCTTTCGAATGTTTTATTTGGTTGACTTGGCGCATGCTCACACCATGTTTATGACTACAAACCAGTCACGAATAGCCACCATGACCACTTAGTTTTTGAACTTGTGATACTGCTTATGTTTTAATTAATGATGCTTATGTCGCTATACATGATTATGGCTCTTATGCTCTCTTGATTTGTCGCTCCCAGTCTTTTGCTAGCCTCCACCTGTAATGAGTATGAGATCTACTCGTGCATCCAAACTCCCTTAAACCATTTTTTTCCCATTGTGTCCACAATACCTACCTACATGTGGCATTTAACTGGCACTCCAAGTAAATTGCTCATGTCTTACCTTTAAAACCTTCAAAATTACTCCTGCTTTATATTCCTGTTTTTGCTCATGAGGACATCAATAGAGAATCTTTATCTCACTTGTTGATTGGATTTCACACCCTGTACTAGTGGCTTCATCTGCTTATCCAAATGATAGAAGAGATGGCAGCGGGGTGCCCAGCCCCAAAGTAATACAAACAAATTCTCTTCACTATTTTTGCCCCTGATTTATCAGTCAAAGCATAATTGTGTAAACAAAAGAGAAATAGGGATGACCTTCTACACTAGTTGCGTCCTTCACCATGGGAGCCGCTCTTGTGAATCCAGTTGCCTTGTGACGTACTGTATTTTCTGTTTACCATTCGTTGACATTAGCATACATCTCCCAAAATATAGACACTCCTCCATGGTATGTGATTGTTGGCAGGCACCCGAGGATTCGGTTAGCCATGGTTTGTGAAAGATGGATGGGAAGAGTGTCAAAATTTTAATACCTCTGTTTAATAAAATAAAAGCTCTAGCACATGAGTGATCCATGCTTCCCTCCGTGAAGGGCCTTTCTTTCACATTTATGTCGAGTCTCCATCTTCTAGCTTTATGCAGAGTTGAGAGAGCATTTTTGCCATTCTGAGTTATATGTGCATTTGTCCCATAAGCATCAATAATTACTTCATGATGTGATATTATGTGTTCTTAATTTTTTTTTCTAGTCTTCCTCATGAACTTTGAAGGTGTCCTAGCATTTATGTTTTGCCCCACTCTTAAGTACTAGCGAAATATCACTTTGCCATGCTTTCTCTATACATGAAACAAACGTTTACCTTTCTTTGCATTATTATTCATGATCCTTTATTTGAGTTACTCTTCGTGATGCAAAGTAATTGTTATGCTTTATTATTAAAATTTTATTTACCATGTTCGTGTTAGAAGTTTTATGATCTCAGCGTGCATGTGCTTTTACATTAGATTGATCAAGTTTATGTTAGTAGCATGTCACCTTAGAAATTATTGTGTTTTATCGTTTACCTACTCGAGGACGAGTAGGAACTAAGCTTGGGGATGCTTGATACGTATCCAACGTATCTATAATTTCTGATGCTCCATGATCATATTATGTCAATTGCTACTTGTTTTCTCCCTTATTTATAGCATTTTTATATGTTTTCCGCGACTAACCTATTAACAAGATGCCAAGTGCCACTTCCCTGTTTTCTGGTGTTTTTGGTTTCAGAAAAGTTGTTCTGGAAACATTCTCGGAATTGGACCCCACAAATCCCGAAGTGCCTATTTTCCCCGGAAGCATACAGAACACCGAAGAGGAGTCGAAGACGGGCACCAGGGGGGCACACCATAGGGTGGCGCGGCCCCCCTGGCCGCGCCAGCTGTGGGTGTGGGGCCCCTGGAGCTCCACCACCTTTGCCCTTTCGCCTATTTAATCCCCCGGATGGAAAACCCTAGACACCTGATCAAAAATCCCCAAAAAGTTCCGCAGCCGCCGTCACCGTCAACCCTAGATTAGGGGGGTTCTGAAGCTGTTTCCGGCACCCTGCAGGAGCGGAGATCATCACCGGAGGCTTCTACATCACCATGCCTGCCTCCGGAGTGATGCGTGAGTAGTTCATCCTTGGACTACGGGTTCGTAGTTGTATCTAGATGGTTGCCTTCTCCTCATATGCATCCATGTTTAGATCTCGTGAGCTGCCTATCATGACCGAGATTGATCTTATGTAATTCTATATGTTGTGTTTGTTGGGATCCGATGAATATTGACCTCATGCCAAGTTGATTATAGTCTTTATTTGCATATGTTATTTGTGATCTTGCATGCTTTCCGTTGCTAGTGGTTGCTTTGGCCAAGTAGTTGCTAGTGACTCCAAGAGGGAGTATTTATGCTCGATAGTGGGTTCATGCCTCCTCACCACCTTGCTCGAGTGACAGAAACGTGAAGGGGGAGGATGTGTGGTTGCCATTAGGGAGAAAACAGCGATGAGAGTGACCGCGTGCATAATCATTTCTTACATTACACACTTTGTTTAATGCAATTATCTGTTGCTTGCAACTTAATACCTAAGGGGGTTCGGATGATAACCTGAGGGTGGATTATTAGGCATAGATGCAGATGGATGTCGGTATATGTATATTGTTTTAATGCCCGCACTAAATATCATAGTAATCATCATGTTATATTGTGCACTACGGTGCAACCTCTATTTGTCAATTGCCCAGTTGTAATTTGTTCACGCAACATGCTATCTTTTATGGAGAGACACCACTAGTGAACCTATGAACCCCGGTCCATTATCCACACTGTTAAACAAACCACAACTATTTACTGCTTTCTTGACTTACTGCAAGCATACATCATTTTCCACACTATATGTCTAATCTTTTTTTTAGCAGGACCGGTGAGATTGACAACCTCACTGTACTGTTGGGACAAAGTTTTTTGGTTGTGTTGTGTGCAGGTTCCACGTTTTTGCTGACACCGGTGAAGCACGAGCACCACCATCAGTGGCATCAACCTTCCCGAGATCCTCTGTCTCCTACTGGATTGATAACCTTGGTTTTTAACTGAGGGAAATTCTTGCCGCTTACTCATTACACCCTCCTCTTGGGGTTTCCAACACACATTCAACGTTTGCAATCAAGTGTCAAACATTTTATACCTCTGTTTGATAAAATAAAAGCTCTAGCAAATGAGTGATCCCTGCTTCCCTCTGCGAAGGGCCTTTCTTTTACTTTTATGTTGAGTCTCCATCTTCTAACTTTATGCACAGTTGAGAGAGCATAGTTGCCATTCTGAGTTTAATGTGCATTTGTCCCAGAAACATTATTAATTGATTCATGATGTATTATTGTTTGTTCTATAATTATTTGTTCCAGTCTTCCTCATGAACTTTGATAGTGTCCTGGCATTTATGTTTTTCCCCGCTCTTAAGGACTAGCGAAATATCACTTTGCCATGCTTTCTCTATACTTGAAACAAACGTATAACTTTCAATGCATTGTTATTCATGATCTTTTATTTGTGTTACTTCTCATGATGCAAGGTGATTGCTATGCTTTATTGTTAAATTTTTATTTATCATGCTTGTGTTGAAGTTCTACGATCTCAGCTTACATATGCTTTTACATTTTTGATGATCAAGTTTATGTTGGTAGCATGTCACCTCAGAAATTATGTGTTTTTATCGTTTACCTACTCGAGGACGAGTAGAAACTAAGCTTGGGGGTGTTGATACATCATAAACGTATCCTTAATTTCTGATGTTCCATGTTGTTTCCTACATGGTTTTATACACTTCATGTCATTTTTATGGATTTTCTGGACTAACCTATTGACAAGATGCCACACAGCCAGTTCTCTGTTTTCTGTTGTTTTTAGTTTCAGAAAAGTTGTTCTGGAAATATTCTCGGACTTGTAAAATTCAAAGCACGAAAGTTTTAGAATTCAACATAGTCCCGAGGAGGTCTGGAGGGGGCACACCATAGGGCGGCGCGCCCCCCGGCCGCGCTTGGGGGTGGCGTGGGCCCCTCGGACGCCCACCACCATCGCCCTTTCGCCTATATACCCCCCGGCCACGTCTGGGGGTGGTGTGGGCCCCTCGGTCGCCCACCGCCATTGCCCTTTCGCCTATATAATCCCCCGGATATGTGAACCCTAAAAACATACCACTTTTTCCCGAGAAACACCTGAGGCCATCGTCATCGTCATCCTGAGATCGGAAGGCATCTGGAGCTCTTCTCGGCACCCTGCTGGGAGGGGAATTCATCACCGGAGGGGTCTACACCAGCATGCCCTCCTCCGAAGTGATGCGTGAGTAGTTCATTCCTGGACTACGGGTCCATAGCAGTAGCTATATGGTTGTCTTCTCCACTTTGTACCTCATGTTTAGATCTTGTGAGCTGCCCTACATGATCGAGATCATCTTTATGTAATGCTACATGTTGTGTTTGGTAGGATCTGATGAATGTTGAATGCTATGTCTTCTGATTATCAATCTATCATGTTATCTTCATGCATATGTTATTTATGATCTTGCATGCTCTCCGTTATTAGTAGATGCTCTGACAGGTAGATGCTAGTAACTCCAAGAGGGAGTATTTATGCTCGATAATGGGTTAATGCCTTCTTTGCATCTGTGCTCGAGTGACAGAAACGTGATGGATGGAGGATGTGTTGTTTCCATTAGGGAGAAAACAACGACGTTTACTTAGTTTACATTGTTTGCATTACACACTTCGCTTACAGCGATAATATGTTGCTTCTAACTTAATACCCAACGTTTGTTCGGATGATATTCGGAGGGTGGATTATTAGTCATAGATGCAGTTGGATGACGGTCTATGTATTTTGTTGTAATGCCCGCATGAATCACATAGTAATATTTATGTCTTGCATATGCACTACGGTGCAACCTTCATAGTGTATCCCTTTTTGTGACAAGCGGTGTTCATTATAATATTTTTGTTGTTCATCCGTGAACCCACCTTGCCAATAAGATCTAGTTTCACTGAAATCAACCATTGATAGCAAGCATGATAAAGAAAGTAACAAGAAAAACAGTAACAAAGTAAAAATGATTGGAGGTGAGAGACCCCCCTTGCAGAAATCCTCTTCCTCCCTGGCAATGATGCCAGAGAACTTGATGGTGCAGGACTTGCACTCGTTGGGAGACCCCAAGAGGAAGATTTGATGAGCACAACAGCAAGTTTCCCTCAAAAAAGAAACCAAGGTTGAATCGACCAGTAGGAGAAAGAAGCAACTTCCGAAGGTTGATGCAGCTGAGGTGGCAGGGCGCACTACCGGTTTAGCAGCAACATGGAACCTACACAACACAATCAATTCACTTTGCCACAACGAAGCAGTGAGGTTGTCAATCTCACCGGTTTTGCTGAACACAAAGACGTTAAACATATGGTGTGGAAAACAATATGAGAACAATATGGAAACAACAGTAGCAGTGTGGAAACAGTGGAATCAGTGTGAAAACAGTGGAAAGAGTGGTTGTATTATCAGTATGAGAAAATGGACCGGGGTCCACAGTTCACTGGAGGTGTCTCTCCATAAAAGATAGGAAACATGCGTGGTGAACAAATTACAGTTGGGCAATTGATAGATAAAGAAACTTGCATGACAGGATGATTACTATGAGATTCATGCGGGCATTACAACAAGATAAATAGACCGTCATCCAACTGCGTCTATGACTAATAATCCACCCCTCCGAATATCATCCGAATAAACGTTGGGTATTAAGTTGCAAACAACATATAATCATAGTAAGCAAAGTGTGTAATGTAAACAATGTAAACCAAGTAAACATCGTTGTTTTCTCCCTAATTGCAACAACACATCCTCCATCGGTCACGTCTCTGTCATCGAGCACAGATGCAAAGGAGGCATGAACCCACTTTCGAGCATAAGTACTCCCTCTTGGAGTCACTAGCATCTACTTGGCCAGAGCATCTACTAACAACAGAGAGCATGCAAGATCATAAATAACATACACATGGAGATAATATGATAGATTGGTAACAAAAAGACATAGCATTCAATAATCATCGGATCCCAGCAAACACAACATGTAGCATTACAATAATATGACCTCGATCATGTGAGGAAGCTCACGGGATCTAAACATGAGGCATAAAGAGGAGAGGACAACCATCTAGCTACTCTTATGGACCCGTAGTCCAAGGATGAACTACTCACGCATCACTCCGAAGGCGGACATGGTGGTGTAGAGCCCTACGGTGATGATTTTCCCTCATGGCAGGGTGCCGGGGAGAACTCTAGAACCCTCCCAATCTCGGGTTGATGATGACAGCGGCCTCGGGTGTTTTTAATGGAGAAGTGGTATATATTTAGGGTTCACACATCGGGGGTAATATATAGGCGAAAGGGTGATGACGGTGGGAGCCCGAGGGGCCAACACCACCCCCAGGCGTGGCCAGGGGGCACGCCGCCCTATGGTGTGCCCCCCACCGGGCCTCTTCGACAATCGGGACTCCGTGGAACCTTCGGGTATTCTAAGACTTCCAGCCTTTGAATTTTCCAATTCCGAGAATATTCCTAGAACAACTTTTCTGAAACTAAAAACAACAGAAAACATGAACTTGCTCTATGGCATCTTGTCAATAGGTTATTCCCGGAAATCGATAAAAATGACATAAAGTGTAAGGAAAACATGTAGCATATGACATGAAAACAACATGGAACATCAGAAATTAAGGATACGTTTATGACGTGTCAACATCCCCAAGTTTAGTTCCTACTCGTCCTCGAGTAGGTAAACGATAAAAACACATAATTTCTGAGGTGACATGCTACCAACATAAACTTGATAATCTAAATTTTAAAAGCATAAGCATAGCTGAGATCATAGAACTTTAACACAAGCATGATAAATATAATTCTAACAATAAAACATAACAATCACCTTGCATCATGAAAAGTAACACAAATAAAAGATCATGAATAATAATGCACTCGAAAGTTATATGTTTGTTTCAAGCATAGAGATAACATAGCAAAGTGATATTTTTCTTGTACTTAAGAGTGGGGCAAAACATAAATGCCAGGACACCTTCAAAGTTTAAGAGGAAGACTAGAACAAATATTTTGAGAACAAACAATAACACATCATGAATCAATTAATAATGTTTCTGGGACAAATGCACATTAAACTCAGAATGGAAACTATGCTCTCTCAACTGTGCATGAAGTTAGAATATGGAGAGTCAACATAAAAGTAAAAGAAAGGCCCATCGCAGAGGGAAGCAGGGATCACTCGTGTGCTAGAGCTTTTATTTTGTTAAACAAAGGTATTGAAAACATTTTTTAGAGAGGCGTATGCTTATGTCAACGAATGGTAAACAGAAAATACAGTACGTCACAAGCCAACTAGACTTCACAAGAGCGGCTCCCATAGAATGACGCTAATTGAAGGGTTCGTTGCATAGAAAAACAAAAAAATTCCTACGCGCGATAAACCCGAAGGGCCAAGATCTAATCTAGGAGATGAAAGGTAACGAGCAAAGAGAGGGTTAAGGAGAACATACCCTCGAAGACACAAAGCGTCACGATATCAAATCTCGTTGTTGGCATAGTCATACTCACACCGATCCCGAGAGCGAGAAGATGTGCACCGCAATCCGGCGGTGCCTCCGTGATCGGTCATACATACGGCTTGATGACGACCTTCGTTCCCTTGATCCTGCGGGATAGCGGAAGTAGAGGATCCCTCAGAACTCCAGCAGCATGACGGCGTGGTGTGGTGGAGAAAACTTCGTCCATGGCTTCGCTAAGCGCATGAACAAGTGGTGGAGCAGCGGGAGGTGGGAGGAAGAGATGACATAAGTGTGTGTGTATGGGAGAGGGAGCTTCCACCCCTCCTTATATAGGAGGGGATGGCAACCACGAATTTTTGGGTGTCTCCACCTCTCCCTCATCATGTGAGTGGAGTCTCCACTCAACCCACTCATTCTTCCATTAATTCCCACTCAAAATCCTAATGGTAATCTTTAATAAATAAATAAAACAATTTTATTTCTTTATTTTAATATTTGTTAATTCCATTAACAAACATTAACATATAACCCCTTGAGTTAGTTGTTAAATCTATTAACAACCATTTGATAAGAATCCCCTTGAACTATTTCAAAATTACCCGAAACAATTTTGGTGTTGTCCAGACTTTTTTCCGATATTCCGTATCCACTCAAACACGTCATCGAACCTTAAGTGTGTCACCCTACGGTTCGCGAATAACATAGACATGACCGAGACACCTATCCGATCAATAGTCAACAACGGGACCTAGAGATCCATAATGAATCCTACACATTCAACGATGAATCTAGTGATCGTGTGAACCATCAACGTCGTAACTATTCCCTTTGTCTCGCGATATTTTACTTGTCCGAGATACGATCATTGGTATCAACCATACCTAGTTCAATCTCGTTACCGATAAGTACTCTTTTACTTGTTCCGTGATATGACATCCGTGTGACCTAGTCACGTGCTTGCAAGCGGTGTCGATGTGATATCACCGAGAGGGCCCAGAGTATATCTCTCCGTCATTTGGATGGACAAATCCCACTCTTGATCCATGAGCCTCAACTAACAGTTTCCAAATACCCAACGACACCTTTATAGTCACCCTGTTATGGCATGACGTTTGATAACATCAAAGCACCCTTCCGTTATTAGTGATTGACATGATCTCATGGTCTAAGGATTAGAGTTACTTCGTATGTGTGATATAACAATGTAACTTAATGACGTGATCGCATTGTTGTATTCACTTTGGGTCTATGTTCATCACATCATTCTTCTAATGACATGTCTCCGTTATTAACAACATCCAATGTTCATGATCAGGAAACCTTGATCATCTATTAATCAACGAGTTAGTTAAAACAGAGGCTTTACTAGGAACCATTGTTTGTTTATTAAACACACATGTATCAACGTTTCCGGTTAATACAATTCTAGCATGAGAAATAAACATTTATCATAAACAAGGAATAAGATAATAACCACTTTATTATTGCCTCTCGGGCATATTCCCTTCAGTCTCCCACTTGCACTAGAGTTATTAATCTAGTGTGTAAACACTTCACACATCTGGCGTTCCACTGTTATTACCATGCTTCACACGTGGTAAACTTCATAAAAAAGATCTGAACTGTTCAGGTCCTATCGTATTTGCATGTTCTTTGCGTCTACACACATCACTCATTCTCTAATGAGATGGCTTTGTATATATTTGGTCAACCGGTGAGACCTTAATTCCTCAGCTTAAACCAATGTTACTAACATTGTAAAAATGTAGCTTTATAGTGTCAGCATTCTTGGAGATTCACCAAGTTAAATAAAGAACTCCTTGACACAAAATACTCATATTATTTGTTGTCAACATAACAATATACTTAGCCTTTGTTGTAGTACCAGTCACAATACTTTAATTTTGAAACTCATTCAAATCCAGCATGGAACTTTCTTCCAGCCTATTGTGCTACCTTTCATCACATGTTTTAATTGAGATAAATTTATTTGAATAGATGACAGGACTATTAGTGTAACATATTACAACGAATATTTTGTCATTACTTTATAGGAAAACATATCCTTTAGCATTTCTAGAAAATGGCATAAGGATCTCTTCCACTGTTGTCTAATCATCATATGAATTATCCTGCTATAACATTTTATAGCACATGATTCATCTGGTTGTGTACATAGCATGGAACACATGACTTAGAAATCTCAATTTTAATTTTTCTCATCATGTGTCAAGACACTTGAATATTGCTCAATTCTTTTCCATGTGGCAAGAACTCCTTGCCATTTTGATATTGACTCAATTCAATATTTCATCTATGTAATTTGGCTCAACCATATCAGGCGCTTCAATCCATCTCTTATAGATATCGATGCCCAATATCTCCCAAGCCTTTCATCAATATAAAAATCTTAACCGTGTTAATTTAAAATACATATTTTCCAATCAACCATATGTCATATACATAAAGCATTGGAAATATGTCTTAACGCTCCCACTTAATTTCTTGTAACTCTACAAGCATCTTTACCGTTTATGATGGAATCAAACTCTTTTGATAACTTCATTAAGGTAATGATTCCAACTTTGTTATGCTCACTTCAACCATTGAAGTGTGCATACCTTTCCAGCAACCTTTTGAATTTTACAAAACTCTCAGACCGTGTCAAGTACACACCCTCAATCAAACTTCCTTGAGAGGAAAGTTGGTTTTTGTTATTAAACTACCATATCATAATATATAACTTTTTTCTAGAACTATCCGCAAAGACTAAAGCATCACTACAGAAGATCAAAATCTTGCAGTAGTCAACTCTTTAAACTTCGTCGAAAACATCTTTTCGACAAGCACAACTTTCAAAGGATGTAAAAATCCATGTATTTGTTGCTATATAGAACCGTTTGCTATCGTTAGGCATCATGCCTATCGAAAGGACTACCAAGTCACATACTTGATATTCATACAGGGATACTATCGCGGATATAATGACTCATGGCCAATTTTACGAAGTCAGGGCCCATCATTTGCTTCCTTTATAAGGTCTAGGTCCTTTGTTGTCAAAACAACACTTCCACTTAAACCACAAGTTGGTCTAAGTATAAAGTTTTAGGAATTTTGTGGTTTAGTTCGCAAACTCATTCAAAGTATCTACAACACATGTAGTGTCTTCTAGTTTGTCAAAATAGGAAACCCTGGAACAACTTCCAGTGCCGCGCTACTCTTGACATGGTAACAAAGATTGTCTAATCTCGTCGAGTTTGTATTGTCCTCCCACTCACTTGTTTCGCAAGAACTACTTTCTCGAGAAATCAACCCTTCTTGACAAACAACATTTGTCTTTAGTTCGGTGATAGGAGAAATACCCAATGGATTCATTGGGATAACCTTATAAACTATATGTATCGTATTTTGGTTGTAGACATTTTACACATGCTATGCATACCAAAACTTAAGAAAAAGACAATTCGGGTCATTACCCAAACCATATCTTATATGGTGTCAATTTCAATGGATCATGATGGCGCTCTTTTCAGTGTAAAAGCGGTTGTCACTAATGTGTAAAATACAAAATTATAATGGCATTTTTATTTATCTTACCATGTCAAACAAGGTTTGATTTTGTCTCTTGAATACTCCAACCTAATGTGAGGTATTCGAGAAGTATAAGTTGTAGAACAATTCAGCAACTCCTCAGATGTTTTGCTAAACTTATAACTCAAACTTTATCCTTTATGATCCAATCATAAATACTTTATTATCTTGTTACGATGATTTTTTACTACATACTAACAATAATTTGAACCAATTCAAAAATGTCAAACTCCGTTCTCTTTAAATAGATATACTCATATATCTACTCAAATCATCGACAAAATTTTATGAAGGAAAAATTAATCCACCACACACAACTACACATAATGGACTATATACATCAACATGTACAATCACCATTAAATTAGTCGTCCATTCTACTTTGGCCTATGAACGGAATTCTATTCATCTTTTGGAAGAGGTCTCACAAGCGTCAATTTATTCAAAACAAAATGACTCCAGAAGTCCATCAACATGGAGTTCCTTCATGTTTTCCTTTCCAGTATGAACTAAAATGGTGGTGTCACAATTTAAGTGAAATTCTTTTACGTCTTGCAACGTTTAACATTTAGTTTTATAGATGTTTACTTTACTAACATGATTTATATTAACTCAACCATAAATTATGGAATATGATCATAGTTTGAACAATCTCCTTTGTTCTCACAAAAGACCAGAACAAAATAATAACTTATTAAGTTCTTAAAATATATCTTGAATGTTTGGTCCGATACGACAATGAACACAATAACACTTTATTTCTGTTCTTGTCATAATCGATTCACATATACTACTAGTTCCTTTTAGGCCCTTGTATTTCTTGTATTGCGTTGCTTTGTATGAAAACTCATACCAACCAATCCGGTATCAAAATAACCAAAAAATACTTTGTTAACTATTAATACATCTATAACTTGTATATCAAGCATATACTCCTGAGCTGGACTTTTCCAGTTATCTTCTTTTTCTGCCATATATCTTTTTGTAATTCTATTTTCAATATTTCCTTTTCTTTACAAGAAGAATCATTCAACATCAAACAACGCTAGTCGTACTAGCTCATTTTCCTTGGCGTGTTAGTCATATACTATCACCCATTGAGTCATACTTTGAGTTTGATTGTTCTACCAATATCATCATATTAATAGCATTCTTCTAGATTCCACTCTTAGCAATTTCCAAGCAAGGTGAACCATTTTTACCCATACTTTTAATCCATCCCATCATAACAATTTTATGATTAAGCTATTATAGCTCGAAGGAAGGAATTTAGAGGATAATTTTTAGCGCCCAACTTCTTGGAATATTCAAACGCCTAGCTTCTTCAATCATTGCATATATTCAAATAATATAATCATACATTGTCAAACTAAATTATACTCAGTCATGTTGCCACACATAAGTTTCTAGATATCAATATATCTTTCACTTGATTGTTTTTGAAAACAATTCTTTTCAGTTCCTAAATAACCCTGATCAACAAAACATTCTTTTGAAGATAAAGTAATATGGAATCAACCATGACTCTGGATTCTAAGTAGGAATAATTTGCTCTCTAGATCAATCAATAATTAATCATATGGAGCTAGGTAGGAAATACCGAAAATCTACAATAGGACTCAATATTAAATTTCACTAATACGGTACCAATCTAAATGGTTTTACCAGATCATAACGGTTATATCTCAATTAACAATCTAAGTGTAAGGTAGTTTCTGGATGCCAATGAATACTACAAATTGTGCAAATTCAGTTTGATTGGTTGTTCATGATAAATAAGTTCAAGTTAATTCAAAATTACTACGTGAACTCCCACTTAAAAACAACATCCATCTAGTCGTTTTAGTGATTACACAAACCAAATTCACTACACCAAAATTGATCATCATGTGAGATGATGTAGCTTCAAAGGCGAACATCGACATGTTCATCATATCATCCATATGACTCACGCTTTACCTTTCGGTTACGTGTTCCGAGGCCATGTTTGTACATGCTAGGCTCACCAAGTAGAACTGTAGTATTGCGTGTGTTCCGAGGCCATGTCTATACATGCTAGGCTCGTCAGCACCCGTTGTATGCGAACGTTGATTCTGTCACACCTGATTATCATGTGGTGTCCCGAAACGACGAACTTTCTTAACGGTGCATACTAAGGAAGAACACATTATTATCTTGATATTGAGTAGGAGGGATCATCTTATAATGCTACCGTCGTGATCTAAGCAAAATAAGATGCATAAAAGGATTAACATCACATGCATGGATAATGTGATATGATATGGTCCTTCTTGCACTTGATCTCCATCTTGTGCATCATGGTATGATCTCTATCATTCCACCGTCGTGGCACCAAGGTCCATGGCACCTCCATCTTGATTGTCCATCAATAATAAGGCAAACATATGGATCCTGCCGGTATATCAATAATTTACAAAAGAGATTATCTCATAATCAAATTTGTAACATTGACCATATCACATCACATGCCCTGCAAAAACTAGTTAGACGTCTCTAATTTATTTTTTGCATATTTTATGTGGCTTAGCGCCTTCGAGGATAGAACCGTTCATACCTACGAACATCAACCACAACGTTGATAGACATATTTTTAACAACCCTTCGTAGATTAGATCTTAACTATAGTAGGAGAAATGGACACCCGTCAGCCACAAGTGAGACAGGTCTCGCGTACGAAGTACACGTAAAGTTTGTCTAGGGCAGCTTCATCCTACTATGCCAATAAGATCATCAAATACTCAAGGAGGCAATAACATGATCATCAACACCCACATACACCTATGTGTTCTACCCGTACAAAACATCTACGCATAGATCCGGCTCTGATACCATTGAAGGGTTCGTTGCATAGAAAAATAAAAAAATTCCTACGCGCGATAAACCCGAAGGGCCAAGATCTAATCTAGGAGATGAAAGGTAACGGGCAAAGAGAGGGTTAAGGAGAACATACCCTCGAAGACACAAAGCGTTACGAGATCAAATCTCGTTATTGGCGTAGTCGTACTCACACCGATCCCGAGAGCGAGAAGATGTGCACCGCAATCCGGCGGTGCCTCTGTGATCGGTCACACGTACCGCTTGATGAAGACCTCTGCTCCCTCGATCAAGCGGGGCAGTGAAAGTAGAGGATCCCTCGGAACTTCAGCAGCACGGCGGCGTGGTGTGGTGGAGAAAACTTCGTCCAGGGCTTCGCTAAGCGCATGAACAAGTGGTGGAGAAGCGGGAGGAGGGAGGAAGAGATGACACAAGTGTGTGTGTGTGGGATAGGGAGCTTCCATCCCTCCTTATATAGGAGGGGATGGCAGCCACGAATTTTTGGGTGTCTCCACCTCTCCCTCATCATGTGAGTGGAGTCTCCACTCAACCCACTCATTCTTCCATTAATTCTCACTCAAAATCCCACGGGTTTTCTTTAATAAATAAATAAAACATTTTTATTTCTTTATTTTAATATTTGTTAATTCCATTAACAAACATTAACATATAACCCCTTGAGTTAGTTTTTAAATCTATTAACAACCATTTGATAAGAATCCCCTTGAACTATTTCAAAATTACCCGAAAAAATTTCGGTGTTGTCCAGATTTTTCTCCGATATTCCGTATCCACTCAAACGCGTCATCGAACCTTAAGTGTGTCACCCTACGGTTTGCGAATAACATAGACATGATCAAGAAATCTCTCCGATCAATAGTCAACAGCGGGACCTGGAGATCCGTAATGACTCCTACACATTCAACGATGAATCTAGTGATCGTGTGAACCATCAACGTCGTAACTATTCCCTTTGTCTCACGATATTTTACTTGTTCGAGATCCGATCATTGGTATCAACCATACCTAGTTCAATCTCGTTACCGACAAGTACTCTTTTACTCGTTCCGTGATATAACATCCTTGTGACCTAGTCACGTGCTTGCAAGCGGTATCGATGTGATATCACCGAGAGGGCCCAGAGTATATCTCTCCGTCATTTGGATGGACAAATCTCACTCTTGATCCATGAGCCTCAACTAACAATTTCCAAATACCCAACGACACCTTTATAGTCACCCTGTTACATCGTGACGTTTGATGACATCAAAGCACCCTTCCGGTATTAGTGATTGACATGATCTCATGGTCTAACGATTAGAGTTACTTTGTATGTGTGATATAACAATGTAACTTAATGACTTGATCGCATTGCTATATTCACGTTGGGTCTATGTTCATCACATCATTCTTCTAATGACATGATCCCGTTATTAACAACATCCAATGTTCATGATCAGGAAACCTTGATCATCTATTAATCAACGAGCTAGTTAAAAGAGAGGCTTTACTAGGAACCATTGTTTGTTTATTAAACACACATGTATCAACGTTTCTAGCATGAGAAATAAACATTTATCATAATCAAGGAATAAGATAATAACCACTTTATTATGGCCTCTCGGGCATATTCCCTTCACTAATAACTTTTTCAAATCCTCAAATTCAACAAAAGCTTCCCGAGATAAACGAAGATAGAACAAGAAAGCCATATCAGAGTGACCATAAACATGTGCAACTGAGCAGGAGTCATCAAGGACAAAATAATGGAGTCTTGGGAATTTATTCTTGAGCATCTGGGCAGTACCATCAACCACCCAGTTATCTGTCTAGAAAGCAAAAGTTTGGCCATTGCCCAAAGACACCTGAGCCACTCCTCTGAAATATTCCACCTGTTTATTGTTCCGAAGAGTAAGTGTAATCCAATTTATTGATTTGAAGTGATGCAAGAGTAACCAACTTCGACGAATGACACACCTTCATTGTGCCAAATCAATAAATTGGATCACACTTACTCTCCAAAACTGTTGCGACCCACTACACTTTATGAGTCAGTACATCTATAGTCTCTTAGTGTGCATCTATTCGGAAGCCGTCCTCGTCGGCACACTCGGCATCCGATACAAGTACATGTTGCACACTCGAAGTGATTTGTTTATCCTCAAGCCACCCAACACAAAAAGCACCACTAATTCAAATAAACACAATTGTTTTAAGTTAAATTATACCCACGTCTGAAGAAACCATCACCGAACTGAGCGCATATTGATATCCCATATATTCTAAATATTTTCTTAATTCTTTTTCTATAAGTATGCATGAATAGTGTCCAACTGGATTGAGTATAGTTACGAAGGATATTCCCCGCTGAATCGATCGCAATGCCATGCCTAGATGTTCAACCTTCACCTGCAGCAGCCAATCAGTTGTTACGAATGCCATTTGTCGAAGTTGGTTACTCCTGCATTCCTTCAACAAGCATGCCAAAGTATAACATTGGGTCGATAGTAATACACCAATCATGGTGAGGAAAAGAATCAAATAACTTATTGAATTGTGCTACCCGCTGATCGATATTCTGTACAAATGAAAGGGCCGTGCTAGGCGTAGGTCGCCCTAAGATTGGGCAATCTTAGGTCCCCTCGTGTACCGTCAGATCATCATCCAACGGTGAGAAATCAGTAAATCGCGGTTTTACATTTTGCCCCCCTAGATTTCGGATATAGAACCCGCACTCCACAACAGCCTCACTTAAACGAAAGGGTATATTGCGTTGCCCCCGAACATCTTGATAATTACATCAAAAATGCCATTGCAACAAATTCGCAGGTATCGCAACAACATTTATGGTTCCGTATACAAAAAAAAAAGTATTGCAACAAATTATTTCAAAAAAATTCGAAAGATAAGTAATGTTACAAATAATAGTTAAACAATATGTTATTGCGTTGCAACAAAAAAGTTACAACAATTCAATAAAAATCACAACCTATTGCAACAAAAAAAAGTATTTGCATCAATTAAAAAGTTGATAAACAACAAAATAATTTGTCACTGTTTCAGTTACAACAAAAATCATCACCTATTTCAACAGAAAGGTAAGACAATAGCAACAAAAAAGTTACACGTTTACAACATGCAAAAGGAGCCCGTAAACATGTCATTCCAAATGAATTCTAATAAACATATAAATATTTTCTAGATTTCCAGAAAACATTGCAACATTTCATTTGTGGTTTCTCAACAAAAAACGTGCGAAATTGTAACAAATTTTACAGACGTACGCAACATTAACCGAAATGGCGAAGAACACTTAGCAATATAAAGGCTGCACGTAGTTTGTATGCCCGGACACGAAAACTGAGCCCAAAAATACTAAGTTGATGCTAATTGGGCCTATATACGCTAAATGAGCCGGCCAAGGCAGCGCTCGCTCGCTCGCACATGCTCGCTCGCTCGCACGAGGGACCTAAGATAGCGAGTTTTAGGTCCCCTAAGATAAGCATTTTCCCAAATGAAATATTATATTCCGTATCACCAATTTTTTAAATTTATTTTATGACCCGTTGCACGCACGGAGTGTTTAGCTAGCATCTGAACCGTGGATGCATTTTCTTCTCTTCCTTTTCTTTTTCGTAGCAACTACCTGATCGACACGCCCAAACGGCCGAACAAACAAAGAGCCCGAACCACACCCGATTCCGGTGGCCTCCGTGGTAGCAGTATGATAACCACACGGTCTGTTCACACCACCAAGATTCGTGCAGGACACACACGCGAGCCATATTAAAGCGAGGCAGCAGCAGTCGTCAGCGCCCTCTCTCCCAGCGCGTCCGGCTCAAGCCGTATACGATTCCCTCACCTCCTCGCCTTCTTCCCTGCCGAGTCCTCCAAACCCTAGGAGCCGCCATCAAGGTAAGGATCCGCCGTGAGATCTCCGGTCTTTCATAGCCGTCTCCGTCTCGGTGACCGGGTAGATCGTGGACGTGTTTTCCTCGAGAAAAAAGGACATCTTCTTCCTCGATCTGCGCGTTGGCTGGCTTTTCGATCTGGTTGGTCCGGTTGATTCGAGTAGTGGCGGCGGATTTATGTGGCGGGGGTGTTAGATTCGTAGCTCAGCGGATACGATAGGTATATTGGTAAACTCGATTTGAAACATCTTTGTAGCCTGATGCCTGTATTAGTTTAACACAGATGCCTCCGAACTTGACGGCTCTCCCTGTTTTCCTTCTTGAGAACTAGTTTAGGCAAGAAATTCCGTCCCTATGTACCACGATTTTGTAAAAGGGGACTGAACACTTAGTAGCTAGTGGAATCGAACATGTTACATCTGCCATTAGAGTTCTTGAACGAGTTACATCTTTACTATTCTCTACAAAACGATGTTTAGAGTTGCAAGTCTTGCCAATAGATTATTGTGTGCAAAAATATTGATTTTTTTACTTACTGGAGTAGTACTTCATTGCTTGGTGGTCTTATCCAAGTTATCGTCTTGTAGGTAGCCCATAGTATCAGCCATGTTTGGACGCATGCCACCAAGGAAGGCCAGCAACAACACCAAGTATTACGAGGTTCTTGGTGTCTCCAAGACAGCAACCCAGGATGAGCTGAAGAAAGCTTATCGGAAAGCTGCCATAAACCACCATCCTGATAAGGGCGGAGACCCTGAGAAGGTGTGGTGACAGTGCTTTTATATGTGCCTACTTTTACTATTTGTTAGATTGGTTTTTGCTGAACTTCTATTTTCTGTATCTTTGTCAGTTTAAAGAATTGGCACAAGCTTATGAGGTTCTTAATAACCCTGAAAAGAGGGAGATTTATGACCAATATGGAGAAGATGCAATCAAAGAAGGAATGGGAGGAGGCGGTGGTGCTGATATGCATAGCCCGTTCGATATTTTTGAACAACTGTTTGGAGGTGGTGGCGGCTTTGGCGGTAATAGATTTATATGATACACATTTCTTCGTGCTTTGTTTTGTTCCTCTACCCAGTTGTCAGAATTAAATACTATGTCATTTGTCGGAATTAAAGTCATATGTTACTTACCTGCGGTTTTATGGATAAAAGGGGGTAGCTCAAGAGGACGCAGACAAAAGCGTGGTGAAGATGTGGTGCATACTATGAAGGTTTCGTTAGAAGACTTGTACAATGGTGCTACCAAGAAACTATCTTTGTCACGGAATGTTCTATGTGGAAAGTGCAAGGGGTAAGTTTCTGCAAGCTCTTAGTCTGTCTTTCTTGCACTTCTTTTTTGTTATTGTGGTCAAATTTGGAGTATATATCTTGTACTAGTACTTTTTATAAGAAACACTGATAATGAAGCGTACATAGTAATGTGGTGTTAGTCCTGTTAGCTCCAAGTTTGCATACCCATCTTTGCTCCATCGAGCCTAATAAAACCTTGCTTGGATGCTCATCAGGTATAACAGGTTAAATAGTTTCTTCTTTAGAGCAGCTCAAACTTGTTCTCTTTTTTGTATGAAATATTGAGGCACCAGGGATACCAGTTTGCATGAAGTTTTTTTTGGCACTATCAAACGAGCTTAATAAATAACAAGTATGCTATGTTTATCTTGTGAAATAAATTTTAATGCAGTTTCTGTTTGCCAAGTACAGTTTTTTGATGCACCCTGGCTGAAAATTTTCAACCTTCTTCTGTTCATCTTCAGAGGTGTTAGTGCCATATACACTCAGTGCCAAACATGCTTTTGACCAGCTGTGGTTGCTGAAAGAAGTTTGTCGTTGGTTTAATTAGCTGGACTTCGTGTAGTTTTAGTATTTCAATCAAGTCTTCTAATTGATCTCACTGCCTGTTAATTGCTTCCTGTTCCAAGTTGTAATTTTTAAAGGGGTAGATATTCACCTGTTATATGAAATGTCCTTGCTTCCCTGTTCCGTGCACATTAAGGCCTTGTTCGGTTAAGCCCCTAGACAAGTGGATTGGGGTGGATTGGAGGGGAATTGGGGGGAATTTGGCCTATATGCGATTTAATACCTGTTAATCCCCTTCAATCCCGCTCTTTTGCCATGGAACCGAACAAAGGCTAAAAGTTACCGGCAAGAGTGTATAAAGTGCAAAAATGTGTCTCGATGTTACTAATGGCTATGTCAGTATAAACTATTAGAATGACTATTCCCCGAAAACTAGAGTAAATTATTAATGGAATATTAGGCGGGTATGTAGAACAATCTTCTTTATTGATGCCAAACAGTAAATTGTGTAAATACTTCTGACCATATAGTCTAAAATGGCCTTCCAGGTGGCACTAGGCGGCACGCTCCTGCCTTGCCAACTTAGGCTGCATTTGGCACTGCAGAGGATTGTTATAATCCTGTTAGTGCCGCCAAGTTTTGCCTTTTATAGTATTTGTTTGACCCATCACTTCCTCTTTAAGTTTCAATAAGACAATCGTTTGCTGCCTTTCTAGTGAGCACCAATCACCATTTTATGCAATGGTTCTACTGAAGCTTTGCATCTTTGCATGACGCTACAAAGTTTGATTTGGCCCCTTGGGATTGATTCAGATCTTGTTGTTTCTAATCTGGCTCTGAATAAAACTTGCAAACTTGGTGTACTTGTAGCTGCAGTTTATCTGGTTCCTGTTTATCTTTATTAGCTGTAGGGATCTCACTGTGTTCTGTTTTTGTGCATTCAGAAAAGGATCGAAGAGTGGGGCAAGTGCTACTTGCAGTGGTTGTCGTGGTGCAGGAATGAGGATGATAACAAGACAGATTGGACCGGGCATGATCCAGCAGATGAATACTGTTTGCCCTGAATGCAGAGGAACAGGTATGATACTGTTCTATCTTCATTCAATAATATCTGTAACTTTGAGTTTTCTTATAATTTGCATTTGTTCAGGTGAGATGATAAGTGACAAGGATAGATGTCCAAGCTGCAGAGGGAGCAAAGTAACCCAGGAGAAGAAGGTTTTGGAGGTCCATGTGGAGAAAGGAATGCAACATGGCCAAAAGATTGTATTCCAGGGTGAAGCAGATGAAGCTGTGAGTCTTTCAATCACACAAATAAACACATGTCTGCATTTTTGTAAAGCACTCAACAGTCCTCCTAACTATGTCAATTCATGGTTTTGCAGCCTGATACAGTGACAGGAGACATAGTTTTTGTCTTGCAAGCTAAAGAGCACCCAAAGTTCAAGAGGAAGTCCGATGACCTATTCGTTGAGCATAAGATCTCTCTGACCGAAGCTCTCTGTGGCTTCCAGTTTGTTCTGACTCATCTTGATGGTCGGCAGCTTCTGATCAAATCCAATCCTGGGGAGATTGTAAAGCCTGGTACAGCAATTTCCTCTCATATCTGTTTTGTCTTTCCTTGCCCCTTCATTCATATTTTGCCTTTCAGTTGTGCCATCCCGTAAATGCAATCGTTCCCTGTAAGGAACAATACTTATCCGTGTAATATTTTGTTTAAATAGGCCAACACAAGGCCATTAACGACGAGGGCATGCCTCAGCATGGCCGGCCTTTCATGAAAGGTCGTCTGTATGTTGAGTTCAGTGTGGAGTTCCCCGAGGCTGGCGTGCTCAGCCCTGCCCAATGCCGATCACTTGAGAAGATTCTGCCACCAAGACCAAGCCAATCGTCTGACATGGATCTGGATCAGTGCGAGGAGACGACGATGCACGATGTGAACATAGAAGAAGAGATGAGGCGCAGGCAGAACCAAAGGCGGCAAGAAGCATATGACGACGAGGACGAGGATGATGGTGCTCCAAGGGGGGTTCAGTGTGCCCAGCAGTAGGGGCATGCCAAGCGCGCCTGGGCAAAACATAGTCTGCGTCTGTCAACTCCATTCTATTGTTCCTTCATTTTACCCATCGAGAGTAGCTGATATGATGCTTGGTCTTATTATTTTTGGTGTATCGAGACTTCGAGGTTGTTAGTCATAAATCATTCATCGTTTTGTTGGCATATTGCCTGCTGTGTTGTACTTACTACTATGAATCTAGACTTTGAGGTAATAACATGAGTCGGGCGTTTGTATCACTTCTATAACTGTCTTAAAGCCGTAGAGTCTATGATTACATTCTATGGCTATAAACAATCGTAGCTGTGATTTTCGGCTTTTCACTCCAACAACTTAATCCTGTTTTACATGCCTGACAAAGAAGGCTAACCCGTCCGTCCGGGTCATATGGCTTATGAATTGCAAAGAATAACAATGTCCCGAAATAATGGAATTTGTTTATTCTTGTCAATGGCATCTTGAAACAAGGCTCCACAGTTTTCCAGGCTACTCGTGAAACATGCGTCCATTGTTTGGCATTGCCGTTAGCGCATCCTTGTTCCCGAAATCTTTCAGTTGCACCAGCAGCGAGTCCAGTCCAGCACACGGGAATAGTAAGCGCCTGCCGGATCTGATCGGAGGAAGGAGTCTTTGACTTAAAAAAAATCGACTTAACGGCTAGTCGTTGAGGCGTGGACAGCTGCCTTCTTCTTCAAACTCGTCTTGAAAAAGAAGAAGAAAAATATCATTTGGCCTGACCGCGTATGCCTCATAGACAATTCAAGCTCTGAATTAGCAGCATATGGTTTACTGGACGGTCGCCATTTGATTAAAGCCTCACCAATACAGGCCTTCCATTTGTTACAAGTCGCACCAACTCTCAAAACTTTTTTAGATTTTTTTTATTGTATTGGTAAGGCTTCCAAATATCTAAGAAGTTGCAGAAATTCTCGCACATTTGTTAATTCAGAAGATCTCAACAACAGCATCAACTTTACATTTTTTTTTAGCCCCGCATGGTGGCGATATTGTTTATAGAAAAAACATAGCCTTTCCTTCCACTAATTAATCCGCTATTTATACCCGCGCACACCACCTTCCCACACCAGCCTTGGCCGTGCTTTGTAGAGAGATCGAGCGAGGGAGAGACATGGACTCTGACGCGATCCATGCACCCACGACCTCCTCCTCTTCCTCCTCTTCCGATTCCACCACAATCAATGGCGCACGAGTCGTGTCAACGAACCGCGCCAAGATCCTGAAGCGCAAGAGGCAAACAGCGACCTCCCCTGCAGCTCCCGGCGGCAGCCAGGAAACGGAGGCCGCCCAGAGCAGCAGCTGCGCCGTCGACGACGAGCGCACGGCCGGAAGGCACCCGTCGTACCGCGGCGTGCGGCGGCGGAGCTGGGGCAAGTGGGTGTCGGAGATCCGGGAGCCGCGAAAGAAGTCGCGCATCTGGCTCGGCACCTTCCCCACCGCTGAGATGGCCGCGCGCGCGCACGACGTGGCCGCGGTCGCCATCAAGGGCCGCGCCGCGCACCTCAACTTCCCGCACCTCGCAGACGCGCTCCCTCGCCCGGCCTCCACCTCCCCCGCCGACATCCAGGCCGCGGCCGCCATGGCCGCCGCCCAATGCGAGCCTTCGTCCTCCATCGCCGACAAGGCGGAGGCGTCTAGTCCATCGGCTGCAAGCTCCGGCACGGGCGGCAGCGGCGAGGAGAACGCCCTGTTCGACCTGCCCGATCTTCTGCTCGACCTGAGGGACGGCCTCTGGTGCTCGCCTGCGTGGGCGCCAACCGCCGACGAGTACGACGGTGTCGAAGCCGCGCTGCACGAGCCGCTCCTGTGGGTGGAGCAGTGCTGGACCTAAGCCGTTCCGTTCGGACGCGCGGCCGGCGGGCCATGGCTGCCCAGTGGTTGGCCGCAACAGAAGACCAATACACATGGACACGTACTGGTTTTTCGCTCCCAATTAATTCCTGCTTCGCTTCGCGCCATGCCCTCAGCTTATGCTCGGCGACGTGAAACAGATACTCCGTACTACGTACATACGCGGCGAGTGTTTTTACCTACCGGAGCAGTTTTAACCGCTGGTTGGTGCTCTAAAGATTTGTACCGGTGCCAAAGTTCCAGTAGAATTTCCGGATATGCTTCAAGCGCTGGCTAGACCATTTTATTCGTTTTCTTCACAGTGTGTTTGTTTTGTTTCTGGAATGCGAAGCATAATTCCCTGAAAATAGAAAGAAATTAGAAATTACTACAATCTAGCTAGCTGCTTCTTTTTCGAAATCTCAAACGTGCGGTTCATCATGATATTTGTCCTCTTGTCCAACGATGACTCGCTAGAATCATTCCTTCGATATTGTCCTTTTGTCCACCCATCCTAGGTTACAAAGCTAGCTGCCCAGGACAGAGACACGTAGCTGGGCCTCTTCATATTAGAAGTTTTTTCCAAGATTTTAATTCTTGGAAATTGTATTCTACTACCAAAGGGCAATTCTTCTATAGAGAAATCAACTGAACAAAAGTTGGTTGGAACATTAACATTCCTAAGGAATCAAAAGAACTGCCCATAACATCCACCACAACCTCTTTTTGCGAAGAAATAAACCAAACAGTAAGACGATCCAGAGATCAACTTACTAAAGATTAATTTTCATAACAGTAAAAATTTGTGCTTCGGGAAAGCTCGGGAACAAATGGATGTACACCGACACATCTTTGGACGTGAAGTTGGAGAGTTGCCATTTAGATATCTTGGTATTCCGATCTATTATAGGAGGTTGCTTAATAAGGAGTGGAAATGTGTGGAAGATCGTTTTGAACATAAATTAAGTTCATGGGTAGGTAAATTGTTATCTTACGGTGACAGGCTGGTCTTGGTTAATTCGGTCCTAACTAGTTTACCCATGTTTCTTTTCTGTTTCTTTGAAGTTCCTGTTGGGGTGCGGAAAAGAATAGACTATTATAGATCATGTTTTTCCTGGCAGAGTGATCATATTAAAAAGAAATACCGTCTGACGAAGTGGAACATAGTCTGTCGTCCAAAGGATTAGGGAGGCTTAGGTATTGAGGTTTTGGATATTAAGAATTAGTGCCTTCTTAGTAAATGGTTGTTTAAGCTGTTAACTGAGGATAGGATGTGGCAAGAGTTTTTAGTTAACAAGTACTTTGGAGGGAAAACTCTAGCCGAATTGGAGGCTAAACCGACGGATTCCCCCTTTTGGAAGGGTATCATGAGAGTAGAAAAAGAGTTTTTTAAACGTGTTAAGTTCACTCTTGGAGATGGTGAGGGGATTCACTTCTGGGAGAACTATTGGTTAGGTGCTTCTTGGTTAGCAACACAATATCCTTCTCTCTACTCTACTGTGAGTCATAAAAATGTTCTTGTTTGCTCTGTGCTTGGTCACTCGCTTCCCAACTTACAGTTTAGACGTGCTCTCATGAGAGAGAAATGGGAGGCCTGGTTGCATCTTATGGGAAGACTTATGAAAGTTAATCTAACTAACAACCAGGACGGCTACAAGTGGACTCTCACCACCCCAGGTTCTTTTACAGTTAAATCCTTTTATGCAGATCTTATGAATGGGGATGTTAGATTTCTCCGTAAATATTTGTGGAAGTTAAAGGTGCCTCTCAAGATTAAAAAAATTATGTGATTTGTGTTTAGGAAGGAATTGCTGACTAAGAACAATTTAGCTAAGAGGGGTTGGAATGAGTGCCATAAGTGTGTGTTCTGTGGGGAGTTAGAAACCGCTCAACATCTGTTTATTTCTTGTGATTTTGCTAGGAAGATTTGGAGGCTGGTGCATTTTACATTTAGTATATCACCTCTTTCTAGTATAGCCAATATGTTTGGCACTTGGCTGTTTGGGGTGGATAAGGTTAATAAGATTTTATACGCATAGGTGTATATGCTTTATTATGGGAAATTTGGAATTGTCGGAATAGAATTATTTTTAACAATGAGAAACCTGAGATTTTTTTGCAGGTTATTCATCAGGCCTCATACTGGATGCACCTATGGTCGCATCTTCTACCAGAGGACCAGCGTGCTCGCTTGGATGGAGAATACACTCGACCGATGGCAGTCGTTCGGGCTATCTTCAACAAGGCTGACTGGTTGCACACTAGACGATTGAGTTTGTGTAGTTTAGTTGGGTTTTCTCCATTTTTTTGTTTTCTACTTGCTCAGTGCTCGAGCTTTTGTGACTCTTTGAGTGCTGTTGCTGGGATGTAACTTTAACTCAGATGCTTTATTTTTAATAAATGTAGTGTGCATTAGCCTGATGTAGAGGCTAAGGCTACCCTTTTCAAAAATAAAATTAATCTGTTATACCCTAAAATAGGTTTTCATTCCGCTTTATAGGTAAAGCGCACACACACAAGCTGCTATACAAAGCATAGTTGCAGAAATATAAGTCATGTTTGGGAAACTACTCCCAATGCATAAAAATAAAGTCACGAATCATATTGAAATCCATATTTTATTCGTGCATAGAAATATCACAGAGCTGTATATGTAATTTGTTTTTTCTTATCTACGAAACGATTGAAAACACCTCTTATATGAAGAGAGAATTCCTTATTTGGCCCTTCCTTAAAATCTTGTTCCCTATTTGGCCCTGAAAAAAAATTTCTTCCCTATTTGACACCTTAAATTTATTTTCTTCCTAACATGGCCCTATAGTGCATTCTTAACACAAATAGGGATGCAAAAAGACTCTTTTGCCCCCATGAACTTTTGTCCTTTTTTTGTGTGGTACGGACCAGCTCATATATACGTACTCCTTTCGTTGTGGGTAAAATATTTCTACTCGGGTAGGGTCGATCTAGCTTGCTAGCTTTATAGCTAAGGCGCCCCAACATCCATACATGATTATTTTTGTCTTCCCATCTCGAGTGCGCTACCTACACCTAGGAGCGGTAGAGTAGCGAACTGTGTCGAACCCCCGCTCCCACTATGCCGGGGTCGTGAAATGCTAGGCGTAGAACGAGCCGCGTCCGGTCTCGTACCGTAGGGCACTGTAGCAGCATCCTAGACCAGGTACGTGCTGCAGTTCGCTCATTCGCTGATCGCACTGGAGCAGCATCCCAGCAACAGTTCGCTCCTGCATGCATGCGTGCGTCCACCCTTGTAAGAAAAAAAACCATTCGATGCCTCAATTGCTAGAGATGCACGATACTCGTTTTTTATCCGGAATACCTGACGCTTGTTCATCTCCTTGAAAAGAAAATCTCCATGACACCAGAGTCTCGAGCCGTGCCGAGTTCTTTGTAGCACGCTCTGCTGACCGTTTGCTTATATTTTGTTTGCTTATTTTTAACTTCAATTATGAATTTTAGTACAAAAATTCATCAGGGGCAAAAGGGTCTTTTTACGTCCCCATTTGTGTTTAGAATGCACTATAGGGCCATGTTAGGAAGAAAATGAATTTAAGGTATCAAATAGAGAAGATTTTTTTTCTTAGGGCCAAATAGGGAACAAGATTTTAAGAAAGGGCCAAATAAGGAATTCTCTCTTATATGAATTGTACTCTTTGTCTCAAAATAAGTGTCTTTGAAACAAATATATTTATATGTATTTTAGTGTTAGATGCCTTTATTTCAAGACACTTATTTTAAGACAGAGGAAGCACTAACTAAACAAGCACTAATCCACGGTCCGCACGGTTCAGAAAACTGGATTGTGGTAACCCACCGTAAGAGCATCTCCACTTGCAGCCTCCATTCACCGTCTGGATCAGCGTTGGAGCGGCCATTTGAGGGCCGTACATATGAGACGATGCTTATGGAGAGGGAGGGGGAGTTCCACAATAGCTAAAAATAAAAATATTCATACTATTAAAAATAAATTGGAGTTCACCTGTGCCATGGCCAACCCTTTGGACGTCCATAAATGTTTCACTAGATCATTTGGGAGCTGATCATGAGTAGTTTTATTCCGGATTTCCATATGTAGAGCGATGTAAATAGTCTAATACATCGATTGATTCGGAAACTCATACGGACGAGTGTCATCATGCATTGGATTTGCACGCTCATCCTCAATGATCATGTTGTGCATGATCACACACATATTCATGACCCCCCATCTGCTCGTTGGACCGAGTGAGTGAGAGCAAGGTACAGGGCAATGACAAACTTCTGCTGGAGCACTCCGAATGCACGCTCGACATTATTTCTTGTGCTCTCTTGTACCAAAGCAAACCAAGATCTTGCCTATAGAATTGACGATTGTCTTCATAAATGTTGACCACCTTGGATATATGCCATCCGCTAGGTAGTACATTTTGATGTAGTTGTGGCCGTCGATCCATGTTCACTGGAGGAGCATGACCTTCAACAAGTTTCAATAACACATGAGAGCTGAAAGAGCATTTCTTAATTCCTAGTGTTTTGTGTGTTGGTTAACAATAGTAGCGATATATTCGATCAGGTGATAAGTGGTGCATGTCATTAATTTCATCCTTTGCGTCGAACACTAATTTGTGTGAAGTTAGATCAGCTGTTGCAAGTTTCTGAAGGTAATCAGAATTTTCCAAACGGAAATTTCCGGATAAACGGACTATCTAGTTTTGGAAAGCACAGCGAAAACGGCTAGGAAAAGTAAACTCTCTGGCACTGGAGGTAGCCGGAGATTTCTGGTAAACCCGATTATCCGGCTACCTCCAGGGTGTTGAGAAAACGACTATGGATCAAGCATTTTTGGGACAGAAGTTAGCCGGAAATTTTCAACCAGAAATTTTCAAGAAATCGGATTATCCGGTTTGTGAAGATGGACTCGATTTTGGCTAAGTCCGAGAAGCTATTTGTCACTGGACCCTACCGGATATTTGCTACCGGAAATTTTCAGGAATCAGAATTTCCGGTTTGGTCAAAGGCACGCGGAATATCTGGTTCAAGTTTGAACCAAAAATTCCGACAGTTTTCTGCACTCCAACAACCAGATTTCGAGAAGGGGTATTTATACCCTACTTCTTCCCCAAGAGCTCTAGTTCGTCCAAGTCTTCCAGATCCAGTTTTAGAGCTTGCCAAAAGCAATATTTCTCTCAATACCTCCACTCAAACTCGTTGATTTTTGGAGAATTGAAAGAGAAGACTCCGATCTACATCTTCACCAAGCCGTTCTTCATTTTCCCATCATTTACTTGAGGGATTTGAGTCTAGGGTTTTTTTGTGGAAAATCTAGACTCCATTAATGCTTACTTGTTGATTGAAGCAAGATTATTGGTAATCTTGGGAGCCCGCAATTCGTTTGTGGGTGTGTGCCTCAAGCTCATTGTAAAGACACCGATTTCCGCCTCGAAGGAAATCAATAGTGGAAGGTGAACTAGGCCTTTGTGGCGAGGTTCATCGGAGAATAGGGTGAGTCTTTTGTGGCAGTGAGTAGGCATTTGTGGCGAAACTCACACCCCTACAACGAGACATACTCCCCTCAAAAGGAGGAACTCGGGATTACATATTTGTCTCCGCGCGCTTCCGTTATCGGTTACCTCGTCCCCTCTCCTTTACTTTATGTTTGTATCTTGCTTTGTATTGCTCTTGTCATATTGGTAAATTCACCATAGTTGCACAATCTAGAGAATTTACTTTTGTGTTAAGCCTAAATTGAAAAAGAAATAAAATTGGTCGTAGCACCTATTCACCCACCTCTAGGTGCCCATACTATCCGTTCAAGAGCGCTGCAACACGTTGATGTTACTGTGCGATCCTGCCATGCCAAAAAAAGCGTGTCAAATCCAAATATTCTGATCGGACACAACCTCAAGTATCACGCTGCAAACTCCAGGATACCCCTTTGTAGAATCATTGCCAACAAAATGGACAGTTCTTCCAGTTTCAGTGCATGCAACCGATACTCCCAAAAATCCCACTAAAGCCTCTTGCTTCATTTCTTGCCAGGATCCGAGCTGTTTCTTCCTCGTTTGGTCCTCTCAAGTAATTTGGGCCAAACACATCCACTATCGCCTTGCAAATGTTGTACATGTTTTTTTATAGCCATCGACTCAGAGATGTGCAGGTAGCTGTCCTGACCATTTACAGGGGCTCCATATGCAAACATTTTCATAGAAATAGTGCACTTATGTAATGATGAGAAACCAACCGTTCCCACAACATCTTTCTTCATCTAGAACTAGGGGTCATGCTCCCGCACGTCCTGCACCAAGTTGAGGGACAATCTTTTGCTCATCCGAAATCTCCGATGAAAATCCTTTGCATCGAATCTTCGCTCATCGTCAAAATAGTTGGCGAAGAGCATGCATTGGCCCTCCATCCTCATCCTCAGGCTGGTCTTCCTCCTCCCAAAGTTGGAGCCTCCTCTCTTTGGTGCTTCATTGGCATCATCATCGGCTTGGAGTTGTGCAAAGAAAGCAAGAATGAACAAGTTCTCGTCTTCCTCGACATCGATATCGGTCTTTTCTTCCATGAGTAGGTACAACATCATCTCATCGTCGATGTGTAACATCCCAGTGTTTGGGAAGTTATAAGGATCTAAATGTGCATTTTCAAAGCATGCATCTAAAAGTACGGGAAATTTTGGCGCGAAAGTTTAAATGAGTCAAAGTGACCAAAGTTTCACTTGACATGATGAAATAGGTCTATTTCATCTGGTCAAGAGTACATTTGGAATGACCTTTATAACAAGTATCTTAAGAAACCAAATCATCTTATTACACAAACCATAAATTGGTTGTGACCAACACAAACTCTCAACAACCTTAACCACAAGTCTTTAAGTGACTTGGGATAATTCACTAGGTATCTAGAACTCAAAGAGGGGTGAGTATCCAAATCACATATCTGATGATCATACTTCTACCAATGAGTAATACACAATTGAACCATCTCATCAACATAGATGTTATGTCCCATGAAAGAACTACTCTCTAAGTATCAATTCAATTACCCAACATCTTCCTAAATCATATAATAACTATTAAGTGAACCTCTACAAGTAAATAACAAGGGTTCAATAGAACCAATGATACAAACAAGTATTAACTCAAAACCTACAAGTGGGAAATGATATGATAATTGTATTAACATATTTATCGAATATGTACATATCTCATCAACCATAAGAGAAGTACCTAAAAGAAGAAATAAATCTTCTTAAACTACTGTTAAACCTTGATCACCACATATGATATTTCCAAATCTCTATGTCTACATTATGCCCGACAAAGATTACAAGGGGAGAATATAAAATAGCAACATGACACCTTGAGAAAACAACTACCAATTCTGACTTAAATCATTAAACCTCAATAACTTTCACATGCTCATTGTTTCAATCCTCTTATACAACTGAGTATCTGAAATCTCAACACATCAATGAACCTTTGATCAACTTACTATTAAGTCATCATTCCACAAACACTCTATATTTCCATCCACATCAATATTGAACAAATCAAGTATCTCTGGATACAAGTTTAGAGTAACAAGAAGTTATAACCTCTATTAGAGGAATTGGATTGATAGTTAAGTAAAACCAATCATGTATGAAAAAAGTATCTATCTTTTGGGAAATAAAATAAGAAGTATATGGAAAGGTAATAAAAGAATGAGCTAACTCTTAATCTAGATCTTATTATTTTGTCTAGATCATTTTATCTTGTTATTCTCTAATCCTCTCTAAGACAATCTGCAAGAGAAGCAATCCATAAGAAAGGAGGAACTATCACAAGAAGATCTAAAGAAGGATTCTTCAGATTGTTCTAGAAGTGCCATTCCAATCTATTATAAGAGTAATTGGAAACTCTTATATCTTGATATGATCTTATGAACTTCTCATGAAATAGTGTGATACTCCAATGTTAGTGTTATATAGAAGTAGTTTGGTAACAAGCCTGTACACTTTGTTAGCAGATCACTTTTGTATACTCAAACAATTGAGTGTCATACACAAACAAACAGAAGGTTGAATAACCTAGTACATCTCAGCCTCTTGTATATGAAAAGTAATTTGGGAACAAGCCTTGCAAACTTGCCAACAGATTCTTCTTATATGCTTAAGGCTAACTGATGTCATAAAACAAACTTTTATATTTTTATAATCATCCAAGTAAAATCTTTGCTTGGGAACACTGGTTGTTATCACCACCAGGGGAAGATAATTGAAGGTGGAATCCAAGAGATGATATTACTTGCAAGTGACACAAGGTGAAAACAGAAGATTAGTGGCAACTAGAGAGAAGAACATCAAGCAATAGAAGACCACAAGAAGCAATACTGCCTCAGAAAGGGATCATAATAAATTATCCACTGAATCATTAGGATATATTAGAGAATCGATAAACTCTGTCAAGCTCATCAGAGACGATGAACTCATAATAATATATTTAATGTAAACAATTATCAAGTATGAAATAATAACCAGCCATTTCATCCACCTGTCTTGATATGTGGAGGTTAATGGTAACATGTTTAATATCTTGTTTTCCATATTATTTCCATATGTAAGACTAACAGATGATAACAAAAACTCATCTATATATAACCATGTAAATGATTACATGTTCTAAAAACAACATGAGATATTATCCACATCTGGAAACTGGTGGAAAAGAAGTAAATAGGTTCTAAAGACATTCATGTTCTCCATTTGATCAAGTGCTGAAAATAACAAACATGGTTTACATACACTTAGGTAAAATGTCAACAATTAGTGCTAAGAGTTTCAATTATAAGAATAAAAAGTTACATAAAAGAAAACAAGTCCATTCAGTAATCAACACCATTTGGTTTGGTATGGAATACAATTCTCTATTAAGTGATTTTCATTTCAATGCATAGAAACATTACCAAGTAATGTTACCAAATTATTTTATAAAAGAATTTGTCTCTAAAATGGCCCAATTAGAACACACCACTTGGTGAACCATATGTGTGTTGTGTGAATATGATATTCATGCCTAAAATAAATTTTAAAGCCATTTAACAAATTAAATGGAGAGAAATAACAAAAATCACTTAATCTAGCACCCTAGGTATAAAATTCAAATCTTACTCAAAATTGAAAAATAAAAACATGGTACGCTTGGAAATTTCATAAGGATTTCAAAAATGATTTATATTATTTTTTCTGTTAACAGAAAAGTCCAGAAAACAAAGTTTTCTCCACAGTTTTGTTAAACCGAAGGACCTATCGGTAATATGTAAAGCTTTTTAGGGGGTTATGCAGAAAATGTCCTTTTGTCTTCCTCCAGGCCGGCAGAGCGCGTGTCGACGCCGCCGCTGATGCATGGCCACCTCCTGCTCGCGGTCCTCGCGCACGGATAAGAGCTAGGAGGGGAGCCCTGACCCTCCTCCTCACCCTATCTTCTCCCTCGCACTCTCTCTGTACCAAATCCAAACCCTAACCCTAGCCGTTCACTGCCGCCGCTCATCGTCGTCGTGTCCAGCCACGGGAGAGCAAGCTGAGACCACCATTATCTCCGCCTTGATGTCCTCTACCGCCTTGGTGAGTCTCGTTTGCTAGGAAGGTCAGAGGAGGCCAAATCACACCGTCTTCCCCAACTCCGGCCGTCGGGCGAATTTCGACGCCGCCGTCGCTCTAGACCTCGCCGTGCCTCATCAACATCATCATCGCGTTCCTGGTGAGCTCGCGCACCTCAGGGTGTTTCCCGCTTGGCATTTGGGTGACAGAATCGCCGGGTCGCCGTTGGCCGAACCCCGCCGCCGCGCCGGTGGTCGCCGGGATCACTCCAGTGACCATTTGGGCACAACGCCACCACCCTTCAGTTCGCAGAGGTCTCCTCTAGCTAGTGGGAGCTTCGAATCGAATCAATTTGTCGCGGATCGACGGATTTGAGCTCAGCAGAGGAGATCCTCTCCTCTGATGATGCGAGCATGATGTCATTAGGATTTATTTTATTTTTCTTTTAATTTTGATTTAAAAACCATATATGACAGGTGGGACCCACGTGTCAATTTAAATAAACAGAAATTCAAATAAACTTGATAAATCAATATCTTTTAATTTACTTATCAGAAAATGGTAAATAAAATATGTAATTGTTCAGAAAAATAAAACCTATCTATTTATAATATTTTCATAAATGTTTCATAAAGTTTAAACTTAAATATTTTCTTTAATTAAATTATATCATTTAAAATTGAGAAAAATAATAAATAATTCATAAAATCAGAAAAATACAAGTAATATACCAAAATGCTCTAAATGACAAAAGCAACTCATATATGATGTTTTAAAAGTCATTTGGCCAAGTTTTCATGTGTACAATATTTTGCGTAACCATTTAATTAATTTAAAATTAATAAATTAATATCTTATTCAAATCTTTTCAGAAAACTTCAAATGATATACTAAATTAAAGAGAAAAACATTTCCAACTCAAATATGACAAATATAAAACATTTTTTTAAGTTATAAAGTTGTTTCTAAAAATTTAATGAAATTCTATAGTGTTCCATTATAACCAGAAAACAATTACCACAACAATATTTTCATTATTAATAAAACCCTAGTGTTTTCACACCTACTAACCTATCATCCCAAGTTATTAGAAAGTTATGCGATGATAGAGTTAGTTGTATTAGTTCATCATTTTCAACTAAACTCTTTTTCATTAGCTCTACACTTTTGAACATAAAATCACACATGTGTATTATCTCGTCAACAATTGTTTTCCACATGTTATTGTTTTCTCGTTTAATCATGTGATAAATATTTATAACCTAAACACGATAACAATTGTTTGTTAAGTAAAAGTGAAACACATATGAGTCTAAAACCAGTAATAACAACATCACCACAAGTAACGAAACAACTCACCTAAAACCTATGTGATTAACTTATCGTATCGATCATAGCTTACACTTGTAAGCTGGGGTAATTTCTAGGTTATTTCGCGATGCATCTCATTACTATGCATGTATCATCTTGCCAGTGCTTTCTGTAGTCCTTACTGGGACTACTTTGCTATCTTTCGGATGTCAGGATTTCCTACGAGACCCTCGAACCCGAAGACTTGGAATATGATTGTTGTATCAATCTTAGGCAAGTTCATCACTTGCTCATATCCTTTGCTGTACTTCATAACAAACTAATTGCAAAAAAACTCTATCGTATTACCACCTAGTCTCAAAAGAATGCATGATCCTATTTTTACAATAATATGACTAATTGAATGACTACCCGAGTGGTAGTGTTCTGTTTGGTGGGCGGATGGGACCACGGTAAGATGAATAGGTCAAAGGAAGGTTCCATCTGCATGGGAAAGTATTACCTAGGAATTAATCACAAATGTCGTCAGAACTCGGTGCGCCGTAAATACCGCGTTAACCATGGGTCTTCTATGGGGGGGGGGGGGAGTAAGTCAGCTGTGATCTTTTCTCGTTCACATGTCAACGGGCTGCCAGAGACGTACGCTGTAGCTCTTGCGATACTACATGAACATGGGTGGGATCTCTTAATTCCCACGGACTCTGGGGTCTATGAGTGTCTGCCAGGGGCGTGTAGATATCCATCGTGAGGGGTGGAATCAGGCGTTCAACCTGCTGGCAGAAATGGGTGGGCACGTGTTGCGCGGAGAAGCACGGTTTGGCTTGGACCAACAACCGGGCCCCACACCTAAGTGGGAGTGGACAGGAATGTACACCTGGTTGTGCAACATGGTCTTGGTCGTCCATGGTTAAAGTAACACACCTCTGCAGAGTGTAAAAGGATGTGGCATGTTATCCCCTGTTCCGGGAAGGAACTGCGAACGCTACAGGAAAATCAACTCCATGAAGTTCTAGTCCTGTGATGGTCTGGCGGGCATAGTTTTCAGAAGTAAAAGCAACCTCTTGAATAAAGCTTTACAAAACCTTGCATTAGCTTATGACTCTTTCGAGTCTAAAGCTGTAGTTAGTGCATCAATGAACTTGCTGAGTAACACTCGTTACTCATTTGTTCCCGTTTGACCTCTGCTTAGAGTTGAAGCCTGATGGAAGTCGTCATCGTGAAGCATTGCTGATGGAGGAGAAGCTATCAAGGTGTAGGTGGAGTCCATTCTTGGAATTAGCTGTTATAATCCATAGATTAGGGCTGACATCAGCCGTAGTGGATTTAGTTCTGAGCTAGAGTTCTTCTCCACCTTGGAGCTTCGAATTGCTTCTTCTGATGTTTTATTTGCAGGAGATGTTCTTGATTCATAAAAGAGATTCTCAATATTTTGTAATGAAGTTTGTATCCTATATCATTGCTTGGACCCACTGTGTTTCTGTTGTACCACTCTAAGAGATGTAATATTCACGGGTAAGTCCTTCTGTGAGTATTATGTCACCGACTTGCGCACTACACATGCAGTGGTGTGCCGGGTCATCACGGATGGTATCAGAGCGAAGCGACCTTAGGTTAAAAACCTTTTAGGAGATCTGTAGGTTGGTAAAGACTATAGGAAGCCATCTTATCTACACCACATTTCCTACAACTATGATGACCATTCACTTGAGAATGATACTTTCATACTTGTATAGAATTTCTTACTCAACTTGAGTAAATATACTTATCTATTTTCTTTATACCTAGGTATCAATAGTTAGAAGCTTATCATGTATCAGTTTTATTGAGAAAAAGAATTCTGACGTAGTCAGAGATGATTAAGTCAAAGTAATGATTACCCCATTCTATGAATGTATAGGGTGGAGTAGAACATGGTATAAAATAAGTATATGAGCCAACATTTAGGGATGTTTGAGAATCATGAAGAGACATTAGACCACAGTAACTATGGGGTATACATCATATCCTTGGTTATCAAGTATAGAGGCGATCACTATAGTATAGTATAGCATTAGGAGAAGGCATAAGCATTGATGGAAGCTACATTACTACTCTTAAGGTGTGATCAACATCATGAAGGATCAAAAAATTCCATGAGAAGACTATCGTGATCAAGATGAAGGACTTTAGTTGTCACGATACTTAGTCCTATATGGAACCAAGTTAGAAAAACAACTACTATAGGATCATTTTGTCTTGGTTTATTCCATTGCAGTAAGGCATGCAATTGGAGTAATTACCTGGGCAAAGAGTGGTTATGTAGACTAGGATTACAAGGTACTATATACCTACTTGTAGTGTATATCATTTAAGAGCCTTCGTACTTGAGATGTTTTACTCTAAGTACTTTTATTTCACGGGCTTTTGATGCATGAGTGATAACTGCATTTGGGAGTTACTGAATCTTATTTGGATCTTTGATTGACTAGATCTGTACATGAAGATTGAACTTGATGTGCATATGCATGTGCAAAAACACTGAGTTCTACCTTGATGTTACTGGTCTAGAGGGTATAGGATTAGTATGAGAGCTGTCTGAAATCTCAGTTGATTGAAGCAACCACCCAAGCTCTGGAAGTTCTTGAAGTCAAGAAGGCAAAAATCAATGAAGCCACTAATGGGAATGGACCACATTCCACATCTTGTTTGGAGTTGGTGAGATATTTCATTAACACATGGTGAGCTACCACAAGAGATGCCAATATGATAACATGAGTAGTTACATCCTATAAGGAAACATGTAGAAGTTCGATAAATAAACTTATAGAGTTGTCCCGTAGAAGTTGAAATCCAAAGATATAGAAGGACCATAGGAACTAACCAGAAGAATAGGTGGTAGTCATCTGTAGGAAAAAGTTAAAACTCGAGGAAACTCGAAGTTATTTTCGCTAAATAAGTGAGTCTAAATCAATGTACACTAGGTTGTACAAGTTTCTTTGAGCAGTATTTCTCTTGAGACCACTAAATCCAATTAAATGGAAATCTAACCATAGACGGTATCCAGTGTACCGGAAGAATTTTATTGGTTATTCATCACCTGGTGGATATACCAAATGTTCTTCAGAAAGTTGTGAGAGATAGTTAACCATACCTATTCATCGGAGAACGAAACTTGGTATCCACTATATGGTGGAAATACCACGTGTTCTTCGTGAGACCAGTGGGAAGGTATAGTAACAAAATGGGGCTGGCCCAGTAACATGCAAAGTATTAGATCATTATGCAAGACAGTGAAAGGTGAACAATCCAGACAAGAGGCAATACATGCCAAGGTCAACACAAGAAACATATGTGAAGATTCAACGGTCTACAGAAGTTCTCTCTACTATTTTTTTTTACGTGAGAGAGGTTGAACTTCGGGACGAAGTTCTTGTTAAGGGGAAGATACTGTAACATCCCAGTGTTTGGGAAGTTATAAGGATCTAAATTTAATATGTGCATTAGCAAAGCATGCATCTAAAAGTACGGGAAATTTTGGCGCGAAAGTTTAAACGAATCAAAGTGACCAAAGTTTCACTTGACATGATGAAATAGGTCTAGTTCATATGGTCAAGAGTACATTTGGAATGACCTTTATAACAAGTATCTTAAGAAACCAAATCATCTGATTACACAAACCATAAATTGGTTGTGACCAACACAAACTCTCAACAACCTTAACCACAAGTCTTTAAGTGACTTGGGATAATTCACTAGGTATCTAGAACTCAAAGAGGGGTGAGTATCCAAATCACATATCTGATGATCATACTTCTACCAATGAGTAATACACAATTGAACCATCTCATCAACAGAGATGTTATGTCCCATGAAAGAACTACTCTCTAAGTTATCAATTCAATTACCCAACATCTTCCTAAATCATATAATAACTATTAAGTGAACCTCTACAAGTAAATAACAAGGGTTCAATAGAACCAATGACACAAAAAAGTATTAACTCAAAACCTACAAGTGGGAAATGATATGATAATTGTATTAACATATTTATCAAATATGTACATATCTCATCAACCATAAGAGAAGTACCTTAAAGAAGAAATAAATCTTCTTAAACTACTGTTAAACCTTCATCACCACATATGATATTTCCAAATCTCTATGTCTACATTATGCCCGACAAAGATTACAAGGGGAGAATATAAAATATCAACATGACACCTTGAGAAAACAACTACCAATTCTGACTTAAATCATTAAACCTCAATAACTTTCACATGCTCATTGTTTCAATCCTCTTATACAACTGAGTATCTGAAATTTCAACACATCAATGAACCTTTGATCAACTTACTATTAAGTCATCATTCCACAAACACTCTATATTTCCATCCACATCAATATTCAAAAAATCAAGTATCTCTGGATACAAGTATAGAGTAACAACAAGTTATAACTTCTATTAGAGGAATTGGATTGATAGTTAAGTAAAACCAATCATGTATGAAACAAGTATCTATCTTTTGGTAAATAAAATAAGAAGTATATGGAAGGATGATAAAAGAATAATCTAACTCTTAATCTAGATCTTATTATTTTTTCTAGATCATTTTATCTTGTTATTCTCTAATCCTCTCTAAGACAATCTGCAAGAGAAGCAATCCGTAAGAAAGGAGGAACTATCACAAGAAGATCTACAAAAGGATTCTTCATATTGTTCTAGAAGTGCCATTCCAATCTATTATAAGAGTAATTGGAAACTCTTATAGCTTGATATGATCTTATGAACTCCTCATGAAATAGTGTGATACTCCAATGTTAGTGTTATATAGAAGTAGTTTGGTAACAAGCGTGTACACCTTGTTAATAGATCACTTTTGTATACTCAAACAATTGAGTGTCATACACAAACAAACATAAGGTTGAATAACCTAGTACATCTCAGCCTCTTGTATATGAAAAGTAATTTGGGAACAAGCCTTGCAAACTTGTCAACCGATTCTTCTTTCATGCTTAAGGCTAACTGATGTCATCAAACAAACTTCCATATTTTTATAATCATCTAAGTAAAATCTTTGCTTGGAAACACTGGTTGTTATCACCACCAGGGGAAGATAGTTGAAGGTGGAATCCAAGAGATGATATTACTTGCAAGTGACACAAGGTGAAAACAGAAGATTAGTGGCAACTACAGAGAAGAACATCAAGCAACAGAAGACCACAAGAAGCAACACTGCCTCAGAAAGGGATCATAAGAAATTATCCAGTGAATCATTAAAATATATTAGAGAACCAATAAAATCTGTCAAGCTCATCAAAGATGATGAACTCATAATAATATCTTTAATGGAAACAATTATCAAGTATGAAATAATAACCAGCCATTTCATCCACCTGTCTTGATATGTGGAGGTTAATGGTAACATGTTTAATATCTTGTTTTCCATATCCTTTTTATATGTAAGACTAACAGATGATAACAAAAACTCATCTATATATAACCATGTAAATGATTACATGTTCTAAAAACAACATGAGATATTATCCACATCTGGAAACTGGTGGAAAACAAGTAAATAGGTTCTAAAGACATTCATGTTTTCCATTTGATCAAGTGCTGAAAATAACAAACATGGTTTACATACACTTAGGTAAAATGTCAACCATTAGTGCTAAGATTTTCAATTATAAGAATAACAAAGTTACATAAAAGAAAACAAGTCCATTCACTAACCAACACCATTTGGTTTGGCATGGAATACAATTCTCTATTAAGTGATTTTCATTTCAATGCATAGAAACATTACCAAGTAATGTTACCAAATTATTTTATAAAAGAATTTGTCTCTAAAATGGTCCAATTAGAACACACCACTTGGTGAACCATATGTGTGTTGAGTGAATATGATATTCATGCCTAAAATAAAATTTAAATCCATTTAACAAATTAAATGGAGAGAAATAACAAAAATCACTTAATCTAGCACCCTAGGTATAAAATTCAAATCTTACTCAAAATTGAAAAAGAAAAACATGGTGAGCTTGGAAATTTGATAAGGATTTCAAAAATGATTTATATTATTTTTCCTGTTAACAGAAAAGTCCAGAAAACAAAGTTTTCTTCACAGTTTTGTTAAATAGAAGGACCTATCGGTAATATGTAAAACCTGTTAGGGGGTTATGCAGAAAATGTTCTTTTGTCTTCCTCCAGGTCGGCAGAGGGCGTGTCGCCGCCGTCGCCGATGCATGGCCACCTCCTGCTCGCGGTCCTCGCGCGCGGATAAGAGCTAGGAGGGGAGCCGTGACCCTCCTCCTCACCCTCTCTTCTCCCTCACACTCTCTCTCTCTCTGTACCAAACCCAAACCCTAACCCTATCCGTTCATTGCCGCCGCTCGTCGTCGTCGTGTCCAGCCACGGGAGGGCAAGCTGAGACCACCATTATCTCCGCCTTGATGTCCTCTACCGCCTTGGTGAGTCTCGTTTGCTGGGAAGCTCGAAGGAGGCCAAATCGCACCGTCTTCCCCAACTCCGTCTGTCGGACGAATTTTGACGCCGCCTTCGCTCTAGACCTTGCCGTGCCTCATCGACATCATCACCGCGTTCCTGGTGAGCTCGCGCACCTCAGGGTGTTTCCCGCTTGGCATTTGGGTGACAGAATCGCCGGGTCGCCATTGCCCGAACCCCGCCGCCGCGCCGGTGGTCGCCGGGATCACTCCGGTGACCATTTGGGCACAACGCCACCACCCTTCAGTTCACAGAGGTCTCCTCTAGCTAGTGTTAGCTTCGAAACGAATCAATTTGCCGCAGATCGACGGATTCGAGCTCAGTAGTGGAGATCCTCTCCTCTGATGATGCGAGCACATCATGGTAGGATTTATTTTATTTTTCTTTAAATTTTGATTTAAAAACCATATATGACAGGTGGGACCCACCTGTCAATTTAAATAAACAGAAATTTAAATAAACTTAATAAATCAATATCTTTTAATTTACTTATCCGAAAAATGGTAAATAAAATATGTAATTGTTCAGAAAAATAAAACCTATCTATTTATAATATTTTCATAAATGTTTGATAAAGTTTAAAGTTAACTATTTTCTTTAATTAAATTAAATCATTTAAAATTGAGAAAAATAATAAATAATTCATAAAATCAGAAAAATACAAGTAATATACCAAAATGCTATAAATGATAAAAGAAACTCATCTATGATGTTTTCAAAGTCATTTGGCCAATTTTTCATGTGTACAATATTTTGCCTAACCATTTAATTAATTTAAAATTAATAAATTAATATCTTAGTCAAATCTTTTCAGAAAACTTCAAATGATATACCAAATTAAAGAGAAAAACATTTCCAAATCAAATATGACAAACATAAAACATTTTATTCAAGTTATAAACTTGTTTCTAAAAATTTAATGAAATTCTGTAGTGTTCCATTATAACGAGAAAACAATTACCACAACAATATTTTCATTATTAATAAAACCCTAGTGTTTTCACACCTACTAACCTATCATCCCAAGTTATTAGAAATTTATGTGATGATAGAGTTAGTTGTATTAGTTCATCATTTTCAACTAAACTCTTTTTCATTAGCTCTACACTTTTGAACATAAAATCACACATGTGTATTATCTAGTCAACAATTGTTTTCTACATGTTATTGTTTTATCGTTTAATCATGTGATAACTATTTATAACCTAAAAACGATAACAATTGTTTGTTAAGTAAAAGTGAAACACATGTGAGTCTAAAACCAGCAATAACAACATCACCACAAGTAACGAAACAACTCACCTAAAACCTATGTGATCAATTTATCGTATCGATCATAGCTTACACTTGTAAGTTGGGGTAATTTCCAGGGTATTTCGCGATGCATCTCATTACTATGCATGTATCATCTTGTCAGTGCTTTCTGTAGTCCTTACTGGGACTACTTTGCTATTTTTCAGATGCCAGGATTTCCTACGAGACCCTCGAACCCGAAGACTTGGAATATTATTGTTGTATCAATCGCATGCAAGTTCATCACTTGCTCATATCCTTTGCAGTACTTCATAACAAACTAATTGCAAAAAAACTCTATCGTATTACCACCTAATCTCAAAAGAATGCATGATCCTATTTTTACAATAATATGACTAATTGAATGACTACCCGAGTGGTAGTGTTCTGTTTGGTGGGCGGATGGGACCACGGTAAGATGAATAGGTCAAAGGAAGGTTCCATCTGCATGGGAAAGTATTACCTAGGAATTAATCACAAATGTCGTCAGAACTCGGTGCACCGTAAATACCGCGTTAACCATGGGTCTTCTATGGGGGGAGTAAGTCAGCTGTGATTTTTTCTCGTTCGCATGTCAACGGGCTGCCAGAGACGTACGTTGTACGTCTTGCGAGACTACATGCACATGGGTGGGATCCCTTAATTCCCACGGACTCTGGGGTCTATGAGTGTCTGCCAGGGGCGCGTAGATATCCATCGTGAGGGGTGAAATCAGGCGTTCAACCTGCTGGCAGAAATGGGTGGACATGCGTTATGCGGAGAAGCACGGTTTGGCTTGGACCAGCAACCGGGCCCCACACCTAAGTGGGAGTGGACAGGAATGTACACCTGGTTGTGCAATATGGTCTTTGTCGTCCATGGTAAAGTAACGCAACTCTGCAGAGTGTAAAAGGATGTGGCATGTTACCCCCTGTTCCGGGAAGGAACTGCGAACGCTACAGGAAAGACAACTCCATGAAGTTCTAGTCCTGTGATGGTCTGACGGGCATAGTTTTCCGAAGTAAAAGAAACCTCTTGAAGAAAGATTTACAAAACCTTGCATTATCTTATGACTCTTTCGAGTCTAAAGCTTTAGTTAGTGCATCAAGCCACCCTCTGTATATTATGAACTTGCTGAGTAACACTCGTTACTCATTCGTTCCCGTTTGACCCCCTGCTTAGAGTTGAAGTCTGATGGAAGTCGTCATCGTGAAGCATCGCCATCAGCAACGCTGATGGAAGAGAAGCTATCAAGGTGTAGGTGGAGTCCATTCTTGGAATTAGCTGTTATAAGCCATAGATTAGGGCTGACATCAGCCGTAGTGGATTTAGTTCTGAGCTAGAGTTCTTCTCCAGCTTGGAGCTTCGAATTGCTTCTTCTGATGTTTCATTTGGAGGAGATTTTCTTGATTCATCAAAAAGATTCTCAAGATTTTGTAATGAAGTTTGTATCCTATAGCTTTGATTGGACCCGCTGTGTTTCTGTTGTACCACTCTGAGAGATGTAATATTCATGGATAAGTCCTTCTGTGAGTATTATGTCACCGACTTGCGCACTACACATGCAGTGGTGTGCTGGGTCATCACACGATGTCCATCCATCGGAATGGAAGTGAGATCAAACAACTATTCGCCACCGGGCAATAAGAGAGATAAAAAAAGACGTCGCCCTACCGGTCAAAACGCCGAACACCTTTGGCACGAGGTGGGCGTTCGTGGTCGCCGGGGGTCTGCCAGGCGAGATGACGACGACCTGAGCGGCGGAGGCGGGTCGGAGGCGCGACGACGAGCACCGTTTTCTCTACGCGGTGGTTGTGCCGCCGGGCTGCGTAACGTGAGTAGAGGCGGCACGAATGGTGTTCGTGGTAGGCGGGCAAGCGGACAGCGAAGCGAGGGGCGACATGTTTCGTGTTTTTTTTGTCTGTATCGCTGACGGTGCATCCCCGTGGACACGCTGAGTCCTCCGGAGCTACCAAAACAACCAATGGACAGCGAGGTTGTGTTGATTTTTCCGGACGGAAAATAAGTCATGTCCGAACTGAAAAACCCATTGGGACGTCCAAGTGGGTGTCGTTTCTCGTCGGGGTCGCCCCAAAAGTCTTTGGGCCAGGGGGGGAGGGGGTTTTGGGGGTGCCGAGTGGTGATGCTCTAATATCTACTCAAAATGTAAGATGTTTTAGCTTTTTCTAGACAAAATGTATCTAGATATGTTTTAGTTCGTAGATTCATTTGCATCTTACACAAAAATATGTGTAGATATATTTTGTTCAGAAAAGGCTACTCCCTCCATTTCAAAATAATTGTCCCAAAGTTAGACAAAAATGGATGTATCTAGACATATTTTGAGACGGAGAGAGTAAAACATTTTACATTTTGATTTTGATACAGAGGGAGTAATCCACAACGAGGATGGCATGGCACTAGTACTACGAAGCGGTAGAGAGAGCTCACCGGCCACCTCCTCATATGACAACACACGCTGACAGTGACCGGTATCCCGTCAGGGAAAAAAATACTGTTGTTTTGTCCGCATCGAGCTGGAGGTCTCGGGCCCACAGGCCGGGTCGATCTCGCGATGCCCCCGGCGTTAGGAAACCTCCAGCGTCGCTCGATCGGGGTGGTGCACTGTTCACGGTAGGTGGGACATACCTTGGCTGGTTCAATTCACTCTCTCTCCGTCAGCTAGCCGTGTGTCAAGCTGCAGCTATCAAATTATTTGCGGCATGGACGGACCATCTGATTCCGATTCTCCGGCGCACGCGCGAACCACCTAGCTAGCTACTCGCCCACCGGCCAGAACTCTACGATCGACTAGCCCTAGCTTGCAGTATTTGCAGACCGGCTCGCTGCTAGCTGCAGCCAGTCGGCCGTAAAAACGCCTGGTCTGACCTGAGTAACAAGGAGGAATGTCTGTCGCCGGTAGCTGCAGCCAGCCAGCCAGCCGGCCGTAAATGCGCCTGATCAGATCGATCCAGACAGTAGTTAACAATCGAAGTCGACCGATTCGATTATTCATCGCCGCGTGTTTTATGTTCATCAAGACGGACAGATACTTGTGAAATTGCCATTCATGCAGGTCGAGATCGATCCTCTTTAATTTGCTTCGCTTTTGCGATACTTCTCCTCCTAGCTCCTCCTCCTCCTCCAGGCCGGCCATGCGTAAATGCACGACGGAGCCACGCGCGCGCAGGACGTAAAGCGTGGCCTGCATTTAATGCACAAGGATGCTGCCCGCCACGTAACCTGTCACGTCGCTTTTGCCTTTTAGGTTCCCCCTACATGGAGCATGATGCTCGAGTACAACTGTATGTGCGTGCAACTACCGGATGCAGCACCGTCGACGACGACCCGGCCGGCCGGTGGAGACTACTGGGTCCTAGCTACACGTCTACACGTATAAGGACAAGTATAGACATGTTTTCATCTGGAAAAAACAAGTATAGACAATGTATGTAGACGTCGATCGGGGAGCTTTCAGGTTCTTCCTTCCATGGATTGATGGCCTTCACAATGGCGTCAGGTGGTCATGCATCGGCGCTCGTCGATCAGCAGTCGGCCGTGGCAGAGTAGCTTTCCACGCTTGAATGGAGACGGACAAGCCGTATGGCGCGGCCATGGACGTGCTAACCACCGAGCTAACTATGGACAACAGGAGCAAGCTTGTCGTCAGCAGCTAGCTAACTATGCCATGGCTGTCAAGCTGCAACCACATGAGCGCGATCGATAGTGTGGTCCCGCGCGCGAATATTCCGAAACGGTTTTCTTCCCGTCAATCGATCTACCAGTATCGATTACTTAACTCGCCGGTCTTAGTTTACTCACGCGGAACACATGAGCAGGGTATCTAAATGTCACTCGGCGTATAGCCTAATCAGAGCTGTCTGTATAGTGCACTGCATGCATGTGGCCACTGCGCCAGCTAGCTAGCAGCATTAGAGAAAGCTTCTGAAGCTTTGCTTTGCTTATGGTGCAATGATGCCATCTTTTACTTTTGGTCTGGTGGGAGGACTAAACTAAACACACGCTAGCTGAGACGGTTAGTTGGGGTGTTTTTTATGGGCTTACCACGAGGCGCGCGCCCCATGCAGGCTGTATTTTATGTGCGTATACTGTATAGTGTAGGTGGGATCAAGCTTCGGCGACGATGACTTGCTGCATTAGGAGGGATCGTGTCCGTGTGCGTGCGCGCAGAGTGTTCCAGAAGCGCTTAATCAGCTAAGGTTCGTATCTGGAAATAGTCAGCGAATCCTGAGGTGATTCTGTTCATGTAATACCATACCGCTGCATCTTGTCACCTTCCTTAACTGCACCGTTTGTTTTAGTGTTCCCATGTTGTTCTCAGTTCTCTCTGGATTACCAAGTTTTTTTTTTGTATCCCGTATAGAGAATACCCGAACCGCCTGCTACAGCTATCTAGTTATTTTTAACAGATCGAACTAGCTCCATTTTGTAATTGCAGCTCCAAATCTTCAGGATCTCTGATGGAAGATTCGACAAGCCCAACTTGGGTGGTAGTTTTCACACGTCCTGCTTGAGTAGAGAAGTTTTTGTTAGTTGCAAGTTGCAACCCATTTGCTAGCAGAGAAATAATACTCATGTCGTCACTATGCTGCCGTTGCGATATTGGTTACAACCGCTGAGTCCGAAGAAGGGGTTGAGATTCCTCCCCTGCAGTCGGCGATTGATGACATAGGTGAAGCATGTCTTGGATGTTCCCGTTTGAAGTTACAAGGAGCATTTGTACTAAGTACTTCGTATTGGTATCTAATAAACCTACGTGTTCGAGTTACGCTCCGTTTGAAGTTTTTTTTTTACAAACAAACACTCCTAATTGTAGATTTCATATAAAGAAATCACCAATATATTACAAACCCACAGAAAAAATAGGTAATCAGAAACATCCCAAGCACTACAACACAGACACAGATGCTACAACTCTTCACAGTCAGGTTACAAGTTACAACTATGGTTATGTGGCAATATCATTCTCAACTTTGGTTGCTAGCCTGGGTGCCATTGCACGAAATCCCACCGATAAATCATGGATTGGATTCGTACCTTGAAATATTCCATCTCCCGTGTTGGCGGTTTAGAGAAGACAATGGAACCATTGTCTTGGAAGGTCCATGGCCCTCATCCCTCCATAACTTTCTCTTAGCTGTCAAGCGAAAAGAACAACATCAGGTACAACTCGTAGTCCACTACATGAAATTTGACATATTGGGCAAGCCCCCATGTTGCACTGATGTTTTTGAAGAACCCAATATTGGGTAATACTCATTTTCCTTGTGAACCCTAGCCAGCACAAGCCATCACATAGCTTACGTCGTCGACCGCAGTTCCTCAAAACTTAGATCATCCACGTCTTTTCTTTTCCAAACCCGAGTTATCCATTAAACCTGCAATCTAATCATCTTTAGAACCTACATGCTGCCCCATGTGTTTTTTTTGCTAATTTATAAAAATCTTTACTGCATGTGTTGGATTCAATGTTGGATGTCATCAAGAATTATTTCTTACAATGAATATATTTTATGTGATAAAAAGGAAGAATGATCATTATAATGTTGAGCATATTGCAAATATGTCTTGAATAAGGAGATTATGCGAACAATCATGTTTACCTTCAAGACATCATCTTTATTAAGAAAGAGAAGAAAATACTAGGTTGATCAAGTCAAAGTGTAATGAACGGAACAATACTGATCAACACACAAAGCTAAGTGATGTGCCAAGTGGGATCATGTGATCTCGAAATACGGGAAGAAATTCTCCATATACTTTTGTGAACTAAGTTATGTGTGTGGAGTATCTTTGTGAGGTTAGATATCTTCCCACAGGGTTGCCTCGAAATGAATATTTTATATTTCCCATGAAGATGACGACAAGTGGTGATCGTCATAAAGGGTGTGATGTGCAAGTTGAAAATGAGCACCAAGAAGAGATCGTATTTTTGAAGCTTTCCACGCATAGGGAGATTATGATGAACTGAAGATGGACACGAGAAAAACTCTCCCACATTAGTTTGTGGGGGAGCAATTTAGAATTCTTCACCAAGCGAAGTGCAACCAATAAAGGTGGTCCAACTTGGATCAAGATCGTCATCATCTAGCTCAATTGGATTGCCCAAGGCAAAGCTATGATATTGTTAGTTACCAGTCTCATGATGTTAGTTGGGAGGCTAGGTTATAGGATAGATAACCGTTGTTCTAAGAGGGCTCTCAAATGAGTATCTTGATCGTATTTATCATAGAGAGCTCAAACCTTTGCATCCTTACCATCATCCGTCTTACTTCTTATTTACATTTTCTCTATGTGTGGTTTTAGAGGTTTTCAAGATTTTCGACAAGCTCAAATTCATCAAAAAAAGGATTTCGTATGAAAAACTTATTACATTTTTCATTTTACAGGTTTGCCGGTTATTCTTTTATAGAGAGGTCTACCCCTTTCTCCATTTGGGTTTTATCCTCTCTTGTTGGGCAATTATATTTATCTACATAACATTGTAGTGTGTTGTTGTGATTCCAACGAGGCCAAGATCATAAAAAAACGAGTTCATATGCAAAAGATATCGTGCTTCTCATGTGTGTGTCTTGTTTTCCGTTCTGTATAGCATCCAGAATTAACTCGGAAAATTCTAGATCTATTCTGGACGGAGTGAAAACTGGATAACGGGAAGATTTCCCGTTGATCTATAAAAGGGGCTTCTTCCCCAAACTTCACCCAACTCTTGAGCACGATTTTGACCCCCATTGTTGACCTTATAAATCTTGTCTAACTCTTAATCCCTCCAATGATTCTTGCAGCTTTTTATATAAAGAGAGAGGAGATCTATATCTACCATTTCACCAATCGATCCCCTCTCCTAGTGAGGGAAATCTATTGGATCTATCTTTTGGTATTCATTTTCCTCCCATCTTTATCCATAGCATTAGTTGATTTGGTGAGATTTGAGAGTGAACGATTTTGACCACTTTATGGATTCTTCCCATTACATTAGGTGCATGGGTTTGAGTTTTCCACGGAATTCGTGAAAGAGAAAGTTTGTGAAGCTTGTTACTATTGGGTGCATTGTGCACCCTACACGGTTTGTGCTTGGAGGTTCCACCTTGTTTCAAGAAGTTTCAGAGATTGTTGGAAGTCTCCAATTTAGTTGTGGAGAAGTTCCCAAACTTGTTTAAATGTTTAGTCAACGTCTTTAAATCAGCCTCATAGTGGACACGAACTTCTTCCTCACCGGATAACCTCAAGGTGAATAGGGTGAGCACAACCGTGCGTTAGAGTCACTTGGTAGCTCCACACCTCTATAACGAAGACACACTTCCATTGCGAAAGGAACTTCGGAAATTATCGCGTGCCTTCATGTCCCACGTTTATCTCTATGCTGAAACATTACTTATGCATTTACTTTATGATAGATTTCGTGCTTGAATTTATCCATCTTGCCATCACTTAGGTGGTTAACTTGTTTATCATAAGTTGTTGGTGCGTTTTTTTTGAAATGGAGGTCCTACCCCCAGCATCTTCACCAAACGGTGCACACAACCAGATTTTTATTAATAGTGAAAGCGAAACCACGAAGGCTTTACAAAAAATTATAACGATTAACCGAAAGCCACCTTCCCGACGATCATCATCACACCTACAAACTCTTGATGAAGGGGGTGGTCAAAGTCGGGGCCGCATGCCCTGACCTAACACGCCAACGCACATAATCTAATCTGGCTGTTTCCGCCAAGCCACCCGCTAGCGGACTGGGAGCACATAACCGGTTTAGCAGGCCCACAATATGCAACAAGGCGCACACCGAGAAGCCGTTGCCGCCAACCCATCTTCTGGAGAGATCAATGCAGAAACCTTGCCAAGCCTGCCATCAACGCCACCATGGCACCAGCCAGCACCACCATCATGCGCACGTCCATCCTTCAGCGTCCATCGCCGAGACTCCGTGGTGCCACACCGCCAAGACTCGCCGTCTTCGACGAAGATGAAACACCGCACCACCAACAAACCCCCTCCAGGTAGCATGTGTTCTAAAAACAATGCCACAAAGGGGGTAAACGACACCGAAGGTGTCGCCGTCATCCGATCTAAATAGACCAGATCTAGGGTTTTCCCTAGAACAGAGTGCTGGAAGCGGGTGATTAGCAGCAGCGCCTCCTTCAAGAAGGTGACGACACTCGTGAGTTCCACAGTCGTCGGCATGAGCCTGGCTTGCACCGGCCACCGTCCTCGCCCCCTAGATCGGTGGAGTAAGGTCACCACACTGCCAATCTACCTGGAGCCGCGGAGGAGTGGGAAGACGTGGACTTCCAAGGTGACGCCTTTAACAAGGTAACGAAGCCGTAGGCGTCGTCGCCGCCCGCCTCGACCGGAGTCGGGGCACGACTTTAACCGGTAGCCGCACATCCCCACTCCAAGCACAGCCAGCTGGCTGACCTCCTCCGACGAAGAAGAAGGTCAACACCACCTCGCGTAGGGCCGAAACCCCATGCCTTCTCGTGTTGCAGCTCGAATCCAGGATCGGTTTGCTGATGACGGGAAGAGATCGGACGCGTAGCAGATCGGAAGGGCCCAATCCCGCCGCAGCCGGCCGTCCTCCACCGCCGCCACCGCCGCACCACGGCCCTGTCGCCGTCGAGCCACGCCACCACCGCCGACCTGGCCGGAAGGAATCGCCGCCGCCCACCAGATCTTGGGCCGAGGAGCAGGCCGCCGCCACGCCACAAGGGCCTTGCCCTATGAAGATCTCGGAGACGGCGACGGAGGGGAAAGGAGGACGGGGGGAGGGGGGTGGTGGTGGCTGGAGAGGAGCGGATGGGGGCTCCCTGGTGCGGGCGGCGCCGCCGCCCAGGGGAGGGACACGGGAAGGGTATATAAAAACCTAGCTTGTTTAGGTTGTGTGCTTTCTAAATTAAACGCTATTCTTATTCAACATTTACTCAAGTCTAAATCATAATTATTTTAGAACTTCCATTCACCTCCTCTAGGACGCATTCTTATACTTTCACCCGATCCAAATGCTTTCCTCGCCGTGATCTCCAAACCATATTCCTCAAAATGCTGGGAACAAAACCAACCATAAGACCTCAGATTATTTTTTAAATACCACTATTTAAAAAACCAAAAATACGTAGATTTATTTAGATCTAATACAAGTCGACATCCCCCGTGCCGATAAGTACATATTGGCATACCCCATGCCAATAAGTTCTAATCGCTTGTCATAGAGGTCTAATATCCATGATTAGTACTTCTCGGCTAGATGGATGATGACAAATTTGTTTTGGCAATCACAACACCGTTCGGCAAGCGAGAAGTAGCACGGGATGGATAAAGGGTGACATGGTCAGCTGTTACCGGATCGAGCGGAAGCTCGGTTGAAACTGAACGGTTAATTTTTTTAGCAAAACACATGTGACGGGAAATGCTATGACAAGAAGGAGAGAGATTGGATGAAGAAGAAGACTTTTATGCTCATGTGAAGGGAAAGAGATGTGGTGTCTGTCGATTGTGGAGTGAAATAGATGTTACGATGCCCTCAAACAATGATACACCCTAAACGACGCGTCGATTGTGCACCGATGGAGAGAAAATACTATGAACCGAGCTAAGTTATGACGCAATTGGCACGAGAGATGCCAATGAGGGATGCCATCGGTGTATTAGAACTGAAATTATTTGAATCGGAGTTATTTTTGGAATCTCTAAAATAAATATTAAGGATAGACAGACAAAGTTGGACTAATTTATTAGTTTTCAGTAACCATAGATTCTTTTCCTTGGTAAAAATCAATTTTATTTTGTCGAGCTCCATCGTGTACTATTTAGTTTAAAACAAATAAGCCATCGTAAATTTTGCTCGGGACGAATAGAACAGACTATGTCGAGCCAAGAGCATTTCTATTAGTATGAAAAATGATGGATAGCAAAATCCACAATCGATCTTGTCTTTCAAGTCGCACGTTGCTTTCTACCACATTGTTTTAAACGAAGTTTTACCGTAACAAACATTTCTCTATTCATTGCAAAGTGGTAATAATAATGCTTGAAAATCTAGAGAGCTTGCCGGAAACCAAGGCAGGGGTAGTGGTGCCGGACCTCCCTTTATCGGACGAGACTGACCGGATGGGGAAGAGTAGTTTGGAGTAGACTCGACTCAACATCGAGACGGCGAGGGAAAAGAAAACCCTCGAAAAAAGAAGTTAAGTATAGTGACATATAACTAGGGGCATCTCCAATGTTTATTTTTCAACCAGGCTATAAGGTGGGCTCCACCATACCTGTTATAGCACGTTGAAACTCTCACAATGTTTAAGGATTAGTTGGACTATAAGATGGAGCCCACCATCCAATTTTTCTATTAGCTTGTCTACCGAATGGAAGCTAAAGGCTGCATGCAAACAGTGCAAACAATGTGGAGCTTGGTCAAAAGTATTGTAAAAAATTCCATATGGCCGAGCCATACCAGTGTGGCTGGGTCTTAAGCCTACTTTATTCCTTAGGGCATCTCCAATGTAGAAATAAGGGGAGGCCTTAAGCCAAAAAGTGGTCTTAAGACCCACCCTTATACATTGTGGGACTATACCTTAAGCTTAAATTCTTAAGACCCACCCATACCACTATGGCCTTGCCATAAGGAATTTAATAAAGCAAAGTAATGTTTCTCTCACCTACTTTGCCATGTTTGTTTTTGACAATTGGTCAAATGTTCTCCTATGTGGGCTCCACCTTAAGGTCTAGCTAGATCACCAGCGGTAGAGGTGCCAGTTTTTCTAGGGTTTTGCCTCCGCTCCTGCGACAGGCGACTCTAGGGTTTCGTGGCTGAGTTTGGTGCCACCGATCTCCATTGGTGGGCATCTGGAGCTTAGGTCCTCCGTCTGAGGTCTCGATCAGTACACGCCATCGTCCCTCCCTTTCGCTTTCGACTCTTGCTGGTCGTTCGGGGTGATCAAGGGGTAGACCTAGTCTACTGCCCACCCTTGGCGGCGGCGAGATCGGATCGGTGAGGCAGAGATAGCGAATGATCAGAGCGTGAAGACGAAGGACAAGGTGGCAAAGGAGTTGGGCTCCGATCAGGATCCGACTGCGTGTGAGAATTTTGATCCGAAGGGGAAGGAGCATGAGGAGATTCCTCAGACGAACTGCGCCGGTGACGGCGTGACGGCGATGATGGGTCGACTCAAATTAACCTCGAAGGAATCTAAGGCTTTTGTTCTTGATGCTACGGACGAGGACATCCTTGGTGGCCCGGAGTAGGCACTAGTAGGAAAGGTTTTGGCACCCAATACCCTCCATATTAACACTATCTCGGCGGTTCTTCGACCCGCATGGGGAAACCTGAGAGGGATGAAGGTGAGAACAATGGGCGCAAACCTCTTTCTTGCAGAGTTTGAGTCAAAGACAGACATGCAACGGGTGATCAACGGATCGCCCTGGGTCTTGAGCAAGAATGCAATCTTACTCAAGGAATTTGACCCCAAGGTTAGACCGGCTGATATTATCTTTGACAAACTCTTGCTGTGGGTCAGAATTTATGGCCTACCCTTCCCCTTGATGTGTTCAGAAAGGGGATCACCACTTGCTAGTATGTTGGGCAAGGTTGAAAAAAATGGATGTTGATGAGGATGGTCGTGCGTGGGGGGATTTCCTCCGGGTTCGAATCGATGTGGACATCACGGAACCTCTGATGAGGTGTGTGGCAGTGGAGTCACCGAGTCTGAAAAAGACAATGTACTTCGAGGTGAAGTATGAAAATCTGCCCCTCTTTTGTTTCTCCTGTGGAATGTTGGGTCATTCTTCCGTGAGGTGCCTGACACCAGCTAGCAGAGATGAGGGTGGGCTACTGCCGTGGAGCAGTGATAGGGTCTGCGTACCGGATTATAGGAGGAGAGATTCTAAGTCTCCTTCTGGCAAGGGGTCCAGGTCGGGACAGGGTTCAAGTTCTCAACCCAAACCGGCTGAGCAAAAGGAGCATGAGGTTACGTCCCCCGTGAAGCCTCGTAAGCAACGGACCAAGAAGAATGTGCAGGCAGAGAAGCGCACTGATGTGGCTGGGAATGCAGGGAAGTCCACGGGCTTGAAAAGAAAGCCAACTTACAAGGCCAAGTCATCGTCGATCCTGGCAATAGCTATCTTTCCTGCAAATCCAGAAGTTAATGATGGTTTACCTAATGGTGTCATGAATACAGCGACCAGGGAAGCATCGAGTGAGGACTCGAATAAGAAGAGAAAGAATTCAGCTGGTGAAGTGTCTGTGCGATCGGCGGATCAGGCGGTGGCTGGCTCCTAGCCCCGCCAAACGCAATGAGTTTATTAATTTGGAACTGTCGCTACTAGAGATTTGCTTATAGCAGCATATCCTACCACAGGCGAACAAGAAAAACCATGCGCCTGGGCTAATTAGCGCAGGCGAACAGGTAAACGGTGCGCCTGGGGTAAGCCTGTTACCCCAGGCGAACCAAACTCAGCCGCGCCTGGGGTAAAGTGTGGCAGGGCCACCACCGCTGACCCCTGGCACTCTTCCTTTACCCCAGGCGAACAGAATACCGGTTCGCCTGCGGTATAACAAATACCCCAGGCGAACCCGGGCAGAAGCGCCTGGGGTAAAAAGTGGACTGGGGTAGCTCCCGTTAGCGCAGGCGTACGACATCTCTGTTCGCCTGGGATAAGGAAACGCCTGGGGTAGCACCCCTTAGCGCAGGCGCATCCCATGCCATATTCGCTTGGGGTAATCTTTGACCTCAATATAAGTGCGGCCAGCCACCCACCACCACCCCTATCCACCCCACTCACTCACTCACTAGTCCAAACTCGAGCCATTAGTGCTCCTAGCTCAATCCCCCACACCCCTCCACCATTTTTAGCTAATTTAACCAATCATGTTTGTTATATTTTAGCTAGTATGCTACCCTACTTTCCCTCTTCCAAATCTCTCCACTAGATCTACTAACCGGACACTAGATCTCACCACAAATGCACCACTAGCTACTTCTAGATCTATCACTCTCTTATCGGTCGTCTCTCCGGTGATCTTCGACGTCGTCATCACGTCTATATATTTTGCATTGTGTGTCATCTTAATAGGTGCGTGGGATTGGTCGGTGGATGAGAATTCGTTCTCTTTTTCATTTTATTGTGTTGCCATGAGGATGAGTTGCCAATGTTTTGCCGAAATGTTGATTCATTTCCTTTTCGGCAAATTTCTGGCGCTCCGCGTTACACCTTTTGTAGGAAGGTCATGCCGAATTTTTCCGTGAAAACCGGATCTAGTTAATGAAACCTTTCTCTCTTGCATTTTGTAGCAATGGTCATTGCGATGAGGACAAGCGTGGTGCATAGGTACGTGCGACGCACGACGACCGAGATGCATCGAAACAACCGCACCGAGATAGAGTGTCCGTGTCGGAAATGCAAGCTGGGGTCTTTGTTCAAACCAGAATCTGGTAATGTGGAGAAGCACCTGCTCAGGTATAGTTTCATGGAGGGCCACACTAAGTGGATGGATGATGATGAAGACGATGATCACGTCGAGACCAATTGGGCGGCGACATGTGAAGATGATCAGGAGGAGTCTGAACATGGCAATGGAGAGGACGAAGAGGCTGTCGACGAAGACGACTATAATGAAGAAGAAGGGAGTCATGGTGATCAACAACATGAAGACGAGGACATGAACACTCCGCTAACTTCAGTCGTGCGGGACCCTCATGTTCAAGATCTTCTTCTCAAGAACACGTCGACCGACGCCAGACGTAAATCTAAGATCACGCAACTAGAGATAGACTCTGCAACTCCGTTGTATGACGTAAGTCGCGGGGCGGAGGAGTCACGCTTGAGAGTAGCTCTGGATCTTCTAGAGATGAAGGCAAAACACGGATGGACCGACACAAGCATGGACGATCTTCTGCGATACCTGAAGACGCACTTACCTGAAGGGAACACATGTGCTAGTAGTCTACAGGAGGCCAAGAAAATCGTGTGCCCCCTCGATTTACCGCACACAAAATACCACGCTTGCGTCCGTGACTGCATAATTTATCGTAACGAGCACGCGGACCAGATCAAATGTCCGGTGTGCGGTGCTGATCGTTACAAGAGGGGGACGAAGAAAGCTCCTAGGAAAGTTGTGTGGTACTTTTCACTCATTCCCCGTCTGCAGCGGTACTTCGTGGACCCCAAGGAAGCAAAGCTCATGCGCTGGCACGAGGACAGAAAGAAGGCGGTGCTGAGCGATCCAGAACGTGTTGAAAAACCAGTGCTAACACACCCTTCGGATGCACGTCAGTGGAAAGCATTAGACGCATTCGATGAAGAATTCGGGAACGACCCAAGGAACATCAGGCTTGGTGCGAGCACCGACGGTCTCAATCCGTTTGGCAACCAGAGCAGCAAACGTAGCACCTGGCCCGTGTTTGTATGGATGTACAACCTCCCCCCGTGGCTGTGTCTGAAGAGGAAGTACATACACATGAGTATGCTGATTCAAGGGCCGACCCAGCGAGGGAGCGATATCAACCTGTATCTCGAGCTATTGAAGGAGGAGCTAGACACGTTGTGGGAGGAAGGGTGGAAACATGGGACGCCTTCAAAGAAGAAACTTTTCGTATGAGAGCCGCACTGATCACGACGGTGCAGGACTATCTCGGATACGGATATATTGCGTGTCAGGTGTGCCATGGACACAAGGCTTGTGTCAGGTGCATGGAATTTACCCCGTTTCTACAGCTACACAAGGATCCCGGATCTTCTAAAACCGTATACATGAGGCATCGAATGTGGCTACCACAGAACGACCCGTGGAGAAAGCGCGGAGACCTGTTCAACGGTAAAGATGAGCTCGATCTACCTCCACGCAAGAGAAGAGGAGAAGAGATCGATACTCTATTGAAGAATTGGAAAACGTGTCCTCCGTCGGGAAAGGTACATAAGCGGAAGCGAGGAGAGAAAAAGTGTCCTCCGCCAGAAGGACCGCTCTTGGGGGTATGGAAAAGGAGGTCCGTGTTTTGGGACTTGCGGTACTGGCCAATCCTCGGAGTGCCTCACTGCCTTGATGTCATGCATATCACGAAGAATGTGTGTGAGAGCTTGCTTGGCACCCTGTTCAACATGCCAGATAGGACCAAAGACGGGCCAAAATCAAGATACGACCTGATGGTCCTGAATATCAGGAGCGAGCTTCACTTACCGCCTTCTACGCGTGAACAGACGGAGGAGGACGAGGATGAGGTGGAGGAGATGGACGACCGCAAGCGGAAAAGGGCTAAGAAACACCAAACTCACCGCATGAAACCCTCTTGCTTCACTCTAAGCCCCGACGAGCTCGCGCAAATATTCACATGCCTCCTCGGAGTGAAATTTCCCTTAGGTTACGCGGGGCTGATAAGCAGATACCTAGACGCGGAGAAAAAAATCTTCAGCGGGATGAAGTCTCATGACTGTCACGTGATGATGACGCAGATACTTCCGGTTGCAATCAGAGGGATAATGGAACCGCACGTCCGTCAAACGCTCACTGGCCTCTGTAACTTTTTCGACGTCATCACTCGGAAGTCGATAAGCGTGAAGAAACTCGGAAGGCTGCAGGAAGAGATCGTCACCATCCTATGCGAGCTTGAGATGTACTTCCCACCTGCCTTCTTTGATATTATGGTACATCTCTTGGTCCATATCGTGGACGATATCACCAATCTTGGGCCGGCATTCTTGCACAACATGATGGCGTTAGAAAGAATGAACGGGATCATCAAATCATTCGTTCGTAACAGGGCACACCCGGATGGAAGCATCGTCCAGGGATTTCTCACCGAAGAATGCATCTCTTTCTGCAAGAATTTTCTAGGCGATGAGAAGCCAGCTGTTGGTTTGCCCGCAAACAAGCACCTTGACAGGTTCATGGGGGTAGGCCACAACACTGGCAAAAGGGTAATCGACACGGACTCCTGTGGTCGGAGAGCCGATTTTGAAAGGGCCCACCTAGTAGTGTTACAACACATCGACGATGTCGACCCTTGGATAGAAGAGCACAAAACCGCGATAAAAAACAGTGCTCGCAGGCCGATGACGGAAGATGAGATATTTAGAGCACACAACTCCTCTTTCGCGACATGGTTCATGAAGCAGATTGATGCCGATCCCCCGCCAATGACATGTCAGAAAGATAAAATTGTATTGGCCTTGTCATATGGCCCCGCGCCCAATCTGATGACTTATCAAGCATACGACATCAATGGGTACACATTCTACACGGAGGAAAGAGACAAAAGTAGCGACTATCAAAACTCGTCTATAACGATGGAATCTTACACAGGCAAAGAGATTAGAAGATACTACGGAAATATCGAGGAAATCTGGGAGCTTGACTACGTTGGGGTAAAGCTGCCGATGTTCCATGTCAGATGGGCTACAAACGTCACGAAAGAAGACGAATATTTCACCACTATGTCGATGTCTGAAGCCAACAAACCCAAGTTTAAGAACCCCACCGCGCAAAATGAGCCCTGGGTATTGGCTAAGCACGTGGAGCAATGCTTCTTCATAACCGACCCGGCAAAGCCTAGTCGTGTTGTCGTAAGGAGAGGAAAAGGGGCCCTCGTCGGAATGGATGGAGTCGCCGATGAGAAGGACTTCGACGGCTTAGTCGGAGACCCGATGATGGAAGAACCCGGTGAATACGATGCACCATACACCACAAGAAGAAGCAGGACCACACTACCTAGGGCAGGTCTTCCATTCACAAGAAGAAGTCACGATATGGCGGTCACGTATTCAACATCGACCAAGAAAGGCAAGAGTAAGATTGTGACGAAAGGTTGAGAGAGGGAAATACTCGCGATATGTGCGATATAACATGCTAATAGCTACTATGTACAATGTGTTTTGAGAGAGAAACAATTGCGGTATCTCGCTAAATCAATCTATTTACGCTCGATGCGACACTAAATATTTTTGCACATGTTAACTTTCATATGTATGTAATTTTTAAGTGAAAAAAAATGTGGGAGCCCCATATAATAGCATTCGTATTGCTCGATGTGTCCCAGGCCGGGGTGGGCTGTGTAATTTAGAAAATCTGAGCACAGACGCATATGTGTGAATATGCGCCTGGGGTAATCTTTATCACAGGCGCTTCTGAGAGAACATGCGCCTGGACTAAGGCTATGTGGGCCCGCGCAAACCAAAACCCTACGAATTTTAGCGCATGCGCATCTACTAGGTTATGCGCCTGGGGTATGGATCTGTGGGCCAGCGCATAACAGGGCATCAAGCGAAGCACATTGGTACCGGTTTGTGATACAAACCAGTTCTAAAGGGTCTGTCCCCTGGGCCCCCCACCGTGCAGCAAATAGCCGCAAGGCCTTTAGGACCGAGAGACCCTTTAGAACCAGTTTGTATCACAAACCTGTTCTAAAAGTTTAGCGCAGGCGCATTTTCTAGGTTATGCGTCTGGGGTATGGCTCTGTGGGCCCGCGCATAACGAATCGCTACGAACTTTAGCGCAGGCGCATTTTAGTTTTGTTCGCCTGGGGTAAAGGGTAGCGCAGGCGCATATCACTCGTTGTGCGCCTGTAAGTCCTCGCTCTGCTAACCCCCCAGCCCGCACACTTCCTTTCTCTCTAGATCTTGCGCGCCCGCACACTTCCTCTCGATCCCCAAACCGCACACCGCCGTCGTCTCACTCATCGCACGCCGCTGTCGTCGTTGTCGAGCAGCAGGAGGAGGAGCGGGAGCAGCAGCAGGAGGAGGAGCAGGAGCAGTAGGGGAGGAGGAGCGGGAGCACGCCGCGCGCCGTCCCTCTCATCGTCGTCGTCCACGCCGGCCGTCGTCACCCACGCCGCCGTCGCCCACGCCCACGACGAACCCAGGTCAGCCCCCCCTCTTCCAACGCCCGTGTGCAGTAGTGTTGCTTTCCCCTGCAAACTACCCCTGCATCTAGACATCGATCGATGTCCATGGCCCTGCAGTTGCTGCTACCGTGCTTTCCCCTGCAGTTGCTGCTACCGTGCCCCATACAAACGCATGTATAATCAAATTCCACCGAATGATGTCCATGGCCAAATCAATAAAATCAGATGCACATCCAAGTTCTAATTTATCAAACTGTTAAGTGGTAGACTGAATAAAATTCATAACTTGCTTGCAGTTGCTTGCATATGTTTTTTTCTCAGGTTTGGGCTGGGTATATAAATACACATACACTTATTCAGATTGTAGAGTGCACAAAACAGGGGTTATATCATTGTGTCATCTTCATTTCAGAAATTATTACCTACGGTTTTTCACCTTGTAGAGTGCACAAAACAGGGGTTTATCTCAAAAATGCTGCTGTTGCTTTGATAAATGCTGCTGTTTCTAGTGTTTCAAATTTAGTCTTTGCTAGAAGTACTCTAGTGAAACTATTAGCACAAGCAATAATTTATCTATTCCAATATGTTCAGTTTAAGTGGTTTAAGTTACTCCAGGAAGCAAGTTCTAAATTCTTGCTGAAATTTTAGTTAACAAAGTTTGCATGACACAAATTGCATGATGACACAGATATATGAATTTCCTGGGTGTTTTTGTGCCATGTGATGACAGCAATGCAAGAAACTGTTTTTGTGGCCATGTGTGCATTCAATTTATGTTGCAGGTACATTGAGTGCCAATGTTTTGCCGGAACGTTGATTCCTTTCCGTTCCGGCGAATTTCTGACACTCCGGCATGACCATTTATAGCCGAGGTCATGCCGAATTTTTCCGGTGACTAACCGTATACGTTTTGTCTACTGCTAGGCATGTCTTCTTCTACTACGGATCCGGCTTTATTGGACCACTACATCCTTATGGCCCGAGAGTCGCAAGAGGAAGATCGGACACAAACTGACGAGCTCCCCGATGTCGAGCCCCACAATGATGACGGGATCACCGGTGGCGAGGAGGAAACCACTGATAGTGGCGCCGGGGGTCCCTCAGGGAGCAGCACGACGGGAAAGAAGCGTCGGCAGCGAGCTCCGAACAAGGTCGGCACCGTTCGAGAGAAATTCACGGAGGTGGATCCTTCCAGTGGCACGCCTGTGATGCCATTGGACCTTGTGAAGGGGTACTTCCTCCAACTTGGCGCGATCCTTCGAGACGTCGTCAATGTCAATGAGCCGACTCTCAAGAAGAAGCCAACTCTGCGCACCCAACTCATCTCGAGGCTGCACGCGCGGTACGAGTTCCCTCCCCCCTACAACAACGAGAATCTGAAGGGCAACCTGGTGAACAAACTCGCCCTCACTAGATTCACCAAAGCCCTGAGCAATTACAAGACTATGGTGAGGGCGATGATTAGGGACGAGGAACCATTCGAAGAGATCCATCGCCACTTCCCGCGGATTACGCCCGATGACTTCAAGACTTTCCTAGAGAACCAGTCGCTTGATTTCACTAAGAATCAAACGGAATGGGGGAAGAAGCTAGCGTCAAAGAACATCGGTCACCACAATCTCGGCTGTCGTGGCTACGACGGGAAGGAGCCAGTTTGGGCGAAAGAGGACCAGGCCTACATTGAAAAAGGGATTGAGAACCCTTACGCCAAGTATGCCCATGACCCGCAATTCCAGAAATTCATGAGGTCGAGGTACAGAAAAGTAACTCCGACCGGGGAACTTGTCTCGGACCCGAAGATGGTGGAGGGTATTATTTTGGTCACGGACGATAGCGTGAAGAATGTTGAGAAGCTAGTGGTCAGAAATTTACCATTTCATGCAACTCATCATCATCAAGTCCATGATTTCATTCTAGTACGAAACCATTTCCAAACCGTTCATATGTTGCTTCTGCAGCTAGAAGAACAACAACTTGAATCTTCCTCGTCGCAGACGTCGACGGCCAAAGTCGCGTGGGATAAGCCTTTCATCAGGGGGTACAACAAGGCAAAGAGCCAGGACCCTCTGAAAAGGCCGCACTTAGGCCGTATCACCGGCGGCGGACTTAATAAGAAGCACGCCAACTATGGCTTGGCTGAGCCCAGCACTAAGGAGTCGCGGGCGGCGAAGAAGAGCGAGGAGACGGAGGCGCTGAAGAAGAAGGTACATGACTTGGAAACAAACATGGAGAAGAAGATTGAGAAAACGGTGGGGGAAAAGATGAATGCGCTCATCCCCGCCGTATTTGAAAAAAATATGTGGCTACATCGCCGGGGGCTCACAGGGGCCGTTACCGACGTTCAACATACCGTCGATGTTGGTCGTGCCCGCCGCGGCCGCCGCCGGTGGTCCGTCGACGTCGGCCGTGCCTGTCGCCCCCGCCGTGCCCGACGCGCCTGCCCCCGATGGACCGTCGGCCGTGTCCGGCGCGGCCACCACCCCGTTGCTCGACGAGCCCACCATCACCTGTGGTCCGTCGACGTTAGCCGAGCTCAATGCCCTCACGGTAAATTATTGACCGTCTCAAGCTGTAGCCAGTTCAATATAACCCTACTCTCTGACCTATCCATGCATGTTATCGCAGGCTGACGCGACGGGATGCACCTTCCTGCTAAAAGTGGGCAGCGAGTTGAAGGATGTTGCAAAGGGGAGCATCTTGCAGCCACTATCCCGCAAGTACCACTGCAGAGATATACCGGCCAACGAGCTTCGGGTTCGCGTCGATCTGGTGCTACCGGGATTCGAGAACTTGTATCCTCCTAATCAACCCGCCGATGCCGACAGCGAGCTGAATCTCGGCCAACTGGACAATCAAATCTTGCTATGGCCGAAAGCCCTTATTCGGCTGAACACGACGTCAGGGTCGGCGCCAAGCCAAGCCATGACCGTCACCACTACACCGGTTGCGCCCGCGGCAAGCCAACAAGACAAGGTCCAACATGGCAATGTCCTCTCTCCACCTCCGGTGGATCCTCCTCCTCCCGAGCACGAGACGTCCAATGACGAGCAACATCACGAGCATGAGACCCATGACGACTACATGGATATTGAACTTGCTCCCATTGACGATTTCATAAATCAGTTGGATGGCGAGAAGCCGGTTCCTCCGGAGTTACCCGCCAGAACTCTTGATATCCAGAAGAAGGTAGATGGCGGAGAGGCCGGTTCTTCTGAGTTACCCACCAGAAAACCGGATATCCAGAAGAAGCTAACCTATTCCCAAGAAACTCCCGAGGAGCAGACGGCCTTTACGGCTCCACAGCCTACGCTGGTTACCCCGAATACACTCCGTGCTACGGCCGCGGAGGCGGTAAAACAAAGCGGCACTCCCATCTGCTTGAGGCCGAAGAAGAATCGGAAGAGGCCGGTAGCCAAGAAGAAGAAAGGTGGTGCCTCCTCTAGTAGCCAGCCAGCGGCCGCCCGAGTCCTGGACCGTTTGCCGCCCGCCGTCCCGTGGAGGAAGGTGCATGAGATAGGTCAGCCGATGCTGCCGCCAGAGGTTGTCGCTGTCATGGGTGGTGACATGAGGACCATCCACGACGGGATTTTGTTCAAAGAGAATGAACTTCTACGTGAGAAACATCCCTCCTACCCGCTATATGTGGTCAAGGTGCCCCGATCCGTGGGCTTTGTGGATTCAAATCCGCAGAGGTGTTCTTCATCAGATACGAAGACATATTCAGGGTCTTCCACTTGGGAAAGCTCGACCGAAGCATTGTCCGCCTGGTATCGCTCAGCATGGCGCACGATATGGTCATGGAGAATACCCCGCACATCGCGATTATGGACCCCTACTACATGAATGAGGACTACTTGCGGTCACATGCGGACCGGGTTCTTATCACGACTTACATAACGGGGTTTTTGATAGATAACAAGGATAAGAACGCCATTCTCATGCCATACTTTCCCAAGTAAGTAGTCCTCTCCGCTTCACGTCGTTACATTCTTTCTAGAATCTCCTTAGTATTCCGATTGATGATATTGATGGCTTGTTCGAAATGTTCTGCGCAGAAACGGAGGATGCGTACTCATCGTCATGGAACCGCATTGGTCGCAATGCACTTATCTCGATGCGGGTAGGGCGGTGCAGAAGGACTACACCGACATAAGAGCTGTTCTTAATAGTGCCCTCAACGGCTTCGCCGCCGATTTAGGCAAGCCCCTAAAAAAGGAGAAAATAGTCCGAGGCGCCTACGTGTGCACCCACGTAACAAGCTTCCCCTGCCTCAAGCAATCGGAGCAAGAATCTGAGTTGGAAGCTTGGTATGTCATCTTTCAGATGAGGGAGTACTTAAAGGATGCCCAACAGGCCCAGCTACCAAGTCATCTCCGAGACCTGACCACAAAGATGGCCAACACCCCCGATGAATATGTGCGGGCTGAGTTCCGTCGCATCCAGCGGAAGATCTGCACGATACTCTCGTCGGATGTCATCAGTCGGGGTGGCTTGTTCTTCCACGGCCACGCACCACCGAGCAACCGTGACATAGAAGCACACCTACGAGAGCAACGTGACACCCGGACATTCAACACGCTAGAAGGCGTTCGTCCGTTCCCGCCGAGACTATAGGATTGACAAAATGTTAGTATACACTTGCATCATATAACTTTTAGTCCTTTATTTGTCGTGTTTTATTCGTAAACCTTGATGCTTCTATTTTTTGATAGTTATTTGCGGTCTATTATCACTTTCGATGCTAAACTCGTATTTTTGTCCTATGCACAGATGACATGGTATGTTGTGTATGTCGGTAGGGTTCCCGGAGTCTACGACGACTGGGACCAATGCCGGAGACAGGTGCACGGTTTCAGCGGCAACAGCTACAAGGGGTACAAGACCATGGTGGAGGCGGAAGCTCGATACGCCACTTACCTAGCGAGAGAGAAGACGGAGAAGACGAGGGCCCGGATGACCACCTTCGCCATCGCCGTGCTTATACTCCTTGTACTCCTAGTGTTGATGCTACTTGTTGTTTTGCTTGTCTAGATAACTAAACTATCGATTTGTTTGAACTATGTGTACTCCTCTAGTGTTTGAACTATGCTTGTAACTAAACTATCGCTTCGAGACTATTTGGTGATGATCGAGACTATTGTTCGAGACTATGTGTTGATGATCGAGAATATTTCTGTTATTTTGCTGTCATTTTCATATTTATTTCTGTCAATTTGCTGTAATTCTGTTATTTTCGTTTCTTCTATTTTTTGACACAACAAAACCATACCCCAGGCGAATAAGAAATCATACCCCAGGCGAATCTTTACCCCAGGCGCACAGTGCCTGTTCGCCTCAGGTAAAAGGCTTACCCCAGGCGCACATGACCTGTTCGCCTGGGGTATGTCAACTTACCCCAAGCGCATTTTGAGGTTCGCCTGCGGTAAATCATTACCGCTGGCGATGTGGTCCCAGGCGAACCAATATTCGCCTGCGGTAGCATAATTTGGTTCGCCTGCGGTAGACTTTTCCCTAGTAGTGTGTCGAGGTTTGGGTTCGGACTCGACAGTCGGAGAGCTACGTTGGCTCGTGAAAGAATACCTACCCTATATCATTTTTCTCTCGGAAACGAAGATTAAGGAGAAGAGAGCTCAGAACTTAATGTGGTCCTTGGGATTTACAAATAGTCTGGGCGTTAGCAGTATTGGCCAAAGTGGGGGCCTAGTTCTTTACTGGAAGCAGCCATATAATGTGACTTTGAGAGGTTCTAATCAGAATTGCATTGACGTCACTGTCACATCGATCTTAGATGGTGTGTGGCGGGCTTCCTTCATATATGGCGAGCCTAGACGCGAGAGACGCCATGAGTTTTGGAGTTTGTTGCGGAGAATGCGTGGTGGGTGGAGTGGACCGTGGCTGGTCTGTGGTGATATCAATGAAGCACTCAGCCAGGAGGAACACTTTGGCTCAACGGGGCGATCCGATGCACAAATCCAGTTGTTCAAAGATTGTTTAGAGGATTGTGAACTAATCGACATGGGTTTCTCGAGGCCCAAATTCACATGGTCGAACAAGCAGGAAAGTGACAGCAATGTACGAGTACGCTTGGATAGAGCAGTGGCAAACGGTTCTCTGTTACAATTATTTGATGATTTCAAAGTGGAGCATGTGATAACGACCACATCTGACCACTATGCCTTAGCTATCAGTCTGCGCAAATTCATCACACCGAAATGCAGCAGATCGGTACAGAGGGGCTTTAAGTTTGAGGCGGCATGGATTCGTTCACCCGAGTACAAACAGGTGATCGAAGAAACCTAGCGTGAGAGCATTCCAGGGCCGGCGTCGCTGCAGAATACGTGGGCCAAGTTGCACCGCGTGGCAACAGTATTGGGCCAGTGGAGCAAAGAGAGTTTTGGTCCGGTCCGTAAAAAAATTCAGACACTCGAAAGACATTTGAAATACTTGCGCTTGGCGCCTTGGACTGGTACGGACGCTGAGGCCAGGAAAGTGGAGCGTGATCTCTGTGAACTATTCGAGCAAGAAGAGATCATGGCTCGCCAACGATCTCGTATCGATTGGCTCAAAGCGGGGGACCGTAACACGGCATTTTTCCATGCACGCGCGTCTGCTCGTCGCCGCACGAACAAGATCAATTCTCTGGTGCGGGAGGATGGGACACGGTGCTCGGATATGGGGAGAATTAAAACAATGGTGGCAGACTTCTACTCGGATCTCTTTACCTCAGAGGATTGTGACCGTGTTGATGAAGTATTGGCTGCAATTCCGAGCAGGGTGACTAACGAGATGAATGATGACTTGCTTAAACCCTACTCGGAAGAGGAAATCCACACTGCCCTCTTTCATATGGGCTCTACTAAAGCACCTGGGCCGGATGGTTTCCTGGCGCTTTTTTATCAAACTCATTGGGAGTTGCTTAAGGAGGAGATTTGTGGTTCTGTTCGCGGTTTTCTGAATGGGGATTTGGTACCTGAAGGCCTATGTGATTCGGCGGTCGTTTTGATTCCAAAGGTAACAAACCCAAGCAACCTCAAGAATTTTCGTCCTATAAGTCTTTGTAACGTGCTTTACAAAATTGCATCCAAAGTATTAGGTAACCGCCTGAAGCTCATCCTTCCTATGATTATTTCTGAGCATCAGAGTGCCTTTGTCCCTGGGAGGCTAATTACTGACAATGCTCTCATTGCATATGAATGTCTCCATACCATTCGTAAGCAAAAGTCCAAGAAACCCTATTTTGCGCTAAAAATCGACATGATGAAGGCGTACGATAGAGTGGAATGGTCTTATCTCCATGGGTGCCTCGTTAAATTGGGCTTTGATACTGGCTGGATCAACTCGGTGATGCGGTGTGTCACAATGGTGAGATATGTTGTGAAAGTCAATGGGGATCTAACCGAACCTGTCATTCCCTCTCGAGGGATCCGACAGGGGGACCCCATCAGCCCCTACCTCTTCGTCATGTGCACGGAAGGGCTCTCATGTCAACTCTCTTTGAAGGAAAATAATGGTGATCTTATTGGTGATCGTAATGGAAGGAGAGGCCCCCCGGTGTCCCATTTACTATTCGCGGATGATAGCATTTTCTTCGCCAAAAGTGATCTTTCAAGTGTTAATTCTCTTTGCTCCACTCTACAATTATATTGTCAGGGCTCGGGACAGAAGATTAATCATGAAAAATCATTCGTTTTCTTTGGGAAACATTGTGAAGTGGAGGTCAAGGAGAGAGTGAAAAACCAATTGGGAGTTCACAGTGAAATATTCCAAGACTCCTACCTTGGCATGCCAACGGAGATTGGCAGATCCACTTCTATTTCTTTCAGCTTCCTAGCAGATCGCACATGGAAGAGACCGAGTGCAATTTCTGAACGACCACTATCTCGAGCGGGTAAGGAAATATATCTGAAATCAGTTATTCAAGCAGTCCCAACGTATGTTATGAGTTGTTTTCAGATTCCAGTTGTGACTTGCGTGGCCATGCGCAAGACGATCGCGAACTTTTGGTGGGGCGTGGAAGAGGGAAAGAAAAGGATGCACTGGAGGTCGTGGGATTGGATGTCCACTCCTAAACCCTTAGGTGGCATGGGCTTCCGCGATCTCGTGCTATTTAACAAAGCAATGCTGGGTAGACAAGCGTGGAAGCTAATTACAGAACCTGATTCGCTGTGCAGTCGGGTCCTAAAAGGAAGATACTATCCAGATACGGATTTTTGGCATGCATGAAGGCCACGTTCTGCATCCTTCACATGGCGTAGCATTCTTTTTGGTAAGGAGCTAGTCAAAGAAGGAATGCGTTGGGGTATTGGCAACGGAAGAAGTACCAAATTGTTGGTGGATAATTGGGTTCCAGGGATCCCCCCGGACAGACTCAGGCCTCGTGTGCTGATCCCAGCAGAGGCCACTGTCGACATGCTCTTGGACCCAGACACGAACCGATGGGATACAAAGGTGGTTCGTACCTTGTTTGATGACAGTACTGCCACGAAGATCATGCAGATTCCCCGTAGAAACATGGGAGGTGATGATTTCCCGAGCTGGCCACATACACGGTTCGGCAACTATACTGTCAGGTCTGCATACAATATGGCGCGGACATTTAAAGTTTTGATCAACAGGAATCGGTCAGGGAGAGGTCTATGCTCCGATCTTACGGCAGAGACCAACCTGTGGAAGAAGCTTTGGAAGATTAAGGCGCCGGGGAAGATGAAAATTACGCTATGACGGTTTGCACATGATTTTCTACCCTCTAGACATCAGTTAATGCACCGTCAGATTCCGGCGCCAGGGGGTTGTATTTTCTGTGCGCGGGAGGAGCGCATCGAACACACAATGCTATTCTGTCACTATTCTGCTATGGTTTGGCAGGAAGTGAAGAAGATGGTTCCGCTCAGGCTACTACGGAAGAATTTCTCTAGTCCGAAAGTTTGGGTTCTAGACTTCCTAGCACGAGCTGATGAACGTCAAGCAGCCACGGCTGCGGTGACCTGCTGGCATCTCTGGAATGCCAGGAATTCAGTTCGCAATGGAGACAAGCTACAAGTTCCGACTAGTCTTGCTCTTCAAATTTTGTCTTATGTTGACATGATCCAGCTGCATTTATTCAAACAGCCATCCATCACTAGACGAGAGACCGTCTCGAAGCCCGCCTGGTCTCCGCCAACTGAAGGTACGGCTGTTATTCATGTAGATGCAGCGTTGTTCAAAACTTCTTCTAAAATGGGGGTAGGTGTTGTAATCAGAAGCCACAATGGAGATTTCCTGGTTGCTCTTAGCCAGGTTCTTGATGAGGTTACAATACCAGAAATTGCAGAAGCACTCGCTCTCAGAAGTGCAGTCACCCTTGCTCGACAAGAAGGCTTGGACAAGATCATTGTGGCATCGGACTGTTTATCAGTCATCCAGCGGATCCGATCAGCTTCGAGGGATCGATCCATGGTGGGTATGGTAGTTCAAGACATCAGAGACTTGGCTGCGTCTTTTGCCTCTGTGTCTTTCTACCATGTTAGTCGCTTGATCAATAAATCAGCACACACTCTAGCTCGCAATTCTGCTCTTGGTAGTATTATTTATCGTTCTATTCCGGAGTGTATCTGTGAAACCCTGTGTATTGATGTGTTTTGATCAATAAAGTATTTTACCCCTCAAAAAAAAAAAAGTCTAGCTAGATCTTAAACATTATGAACTTTTTATACAGCTATAGCATATGTTATGGGTCCGAGCTTATGGCCTGAATTGGAATTAAACATTGGAGATGCCCTTATGGCCTGGTCTTAAATCTACATTGGAGACGCCCTAGGTGTTGACACCATTCTTTGAAAGCATTCGGTTTCACCCTTTGCCGTATTTGAGTAACCGTTAGTTGTACGTGATCATCTTACATCCGATCTCCCTGCTGTAAACACATGGTCATCCCCCAAAAGCGCATGATAGTATACTCTGGAATCAAGCTTCGAGCCTTTTCCTACATTACAAACACATTTCCTCGGGAAGAGCAAAAACAAGTATACACGTTGTACTCTCCATTTTGACTCGCGGAATTAACAATCTCACACTGCATTACTCTTGTGGGTATATATAGCTCACTCCTAAGCAGAGAGTCGTAGCAGCAACTTGAACTAGCAAGTGACAGGCAAGCGTACGCTCATTTGACTGTTGGAGGTTGTGAGCCGTGTCCAGTGCCCACTTCCCGGTTTTCTTGCAGAATCCGAACCACCACGACGTACCCAACCCGCCATGGAAGAGAAGGGAGCGCTGTCGCCGGCGTCCAATTCTTCCACCGCCACTTGCAGCAGCCGCGGCTCCGTCCCTGGCTCCCCCTTCGCGACGTCATCCTCTTCCGACGAGTCGAGCGCCGGCGTTGGTGCCGCGGGCAGCAGGAAGCAGCCGCGGCGGGACCTGAAGCACCCGTGCTACCGCGGCGTGCGCATGCGGACCTGGGGGAAGTGGGTGTCGGAGATCCGCGAGCCCCGCAAGAAGTCGCGCATCTGGCTCGGAACCTTCGACACCGCCGAGATGGCCGCGCGCGCGCACGACGTCGCCGCGCTCGCCATCAAGGGCCGCGCCGCGCACCTCAACTTCCCGGAGGCCTCGCACGAGCTGCCCCGCGCCGCCAGCGCCGCGCCAGAGGACGTGCGTGCCGCGGCCGCGCTCGCCGCGTACATGGACTGCGCGCCGGACGCGGAGGCTGCCCAAGACACGGACAAAACCGAGGAACCAGCGCCGGCACCAGCGCAAGCGCAATCGCCGGGCGACAACGCTGTTGATCTCGCGCTCTTCGACCTGCCAGACTTCCTGCACGAGTTCGGCTTCGCGTTGCCTCCCTCGACGCACGAGCACGATTTGTCCTCCTGCTGGGACGACGACTTCCGGTTCGAGCCGGCGCCGTTGCTTCTCTGGGAGCACTGACGGTCCGTCCTGCGACGAACAAGTAGCAACTAGGTACCGGGCTGGCAGCACGCGGCATGCCTGTCAAGATTCAAGTTGGGTTCATGATGATTTTGCATGCGGTGTGTTGCTGATTCGAGTACTAACACAATTGAAGATGCAATAGAATCGGAGCATTTGTTAAAACTCAATAAAGCTCGGGTTGCTTTTACATTTTTATTCGTGCTACTTATTGTTAACTCGCCAAGTTGATCATCAAAGATTTAAGACCTGCTTCTACGGTGTTCCATATTCATGTCTCGAGTCTATATGCCGATCAGCAAAATTGACCAACATATTCACACTCAGTCCAAGTACACGAACATGTGACAGCATTTCAAGCCCAATAGTAGGATGCATTTTCCTAGACCAAAAATCTGATGGAACATCGAGGTGCCGTGGATCGAAAGAGATTAGGTGGAAGAAGGGACATGGGAGGAAGAAGGATGAGGCGCCAAGAGGAGGGAAGGGATCGGGAAGAGGTGGATCGAGCGGGAAGAAAATGGGCCATGATTAGGCCCACAAGTCTAGAGAATCGAGGGACAAGATTTTTCCGAAAGAGCGTAAAACACCGACCTCTGCATCGATTGCTTGATACGGGATAAGCTAAGGAAGAAACACATCAGAACAAGTTAAACTTCTTAATTTATCATAGAAAATTTCTCCATCCCAAGTGTTATCTACCGCGCGCAGTGCATCCATGCGGCGGGAGGGGTGGACACCGATCTAACAAAAATCAATGTCGCTACGACGACTCGTAGAGGTTAAACCGTGGTCAAATGAGTAGCAACCCCCGCTCGTCCCCTCTCCTGGGGATTAGAGAGAAGACTGGTCGAAGTGTCGACACCGAAGACGAAGTCCAGAATGCGGGCCTAGCGAGAGGCAACCCGCATTAAGAGGGTATGTAACTCCTCATCCTATCTACAATAATCAAGTGGAAATAATTTTTTTCCCTTAAGAAAGTTTTCAGAGTTATGAGTCGTAAAAAGCGAGAGATTTGTACATGAATTGAAATTGAAGCCTTCCGTGTAAAGTTTGAACAAACTCCTTAGATGCCAAGTATGCCATGCCGATGCCACATACATACAGCGGGGCACAGATGTAAGTATGCCCTGCCTATTAATTTGGAGCCAAAGAGGTTGTGCCAAAAAATAAGTTGGTACCATGTACACGAATATGATGCTCCTTTGGCGAGCAATGGCGTAGGTGGTGGCATGCTACAAAGTAGGGTTTGGACTTCACCGAGGGCATGCACAAAGGCAGTACGCAATGTAGACTATGGAGTACTAGTTGTGCGATTGGTCCTGACTCATCATATCAAGACTTGGTGAATCGCGAGGACCTAGCTAACCACGAGCTAGCTCTCCAGACTAATCGTACGGCAGCTAGCAGGACCGGGCTGCTGTACGTGATCAGAGAATGGTGAGCCGGGAAGTGTTGCCAGCTTCAGTCCCATCTGATGAGTTTTTAAGAGAGCTACTGTCTGATCATAATGACTCGAACGGTCTAGATTAATGTGGCCTAACGACAAAGATATCCTCGTTTTCATTCACTTACCAACAGCAGAAACAGAACAGACAACAGAGAGCACCCACAGCCACGCCCGGCACAAAACAATGTGTATTGTATAGTAGAGCGGTAGAGCCGTCCGTATCCCACTGATGCAATCATGCCATGCGTTCCGCGAGAACACATATTTTACCAGAACTACCGCCGCTCTGTCGTCTTTCCGCTTGCCTGCTGCCTTGATTTTTTTCCAGCTCACCATTTCAGGAAAATAGCTCCTGCCTGCCCACAATTCGATGACGATTTAGCAGCAGCATTCCCTGAAGATATATTTGTAATGCCAACACCCAAATATCGGATGAGATTAATTAGCAGCAGGAATAGTTTATTGTGGGATAGCAGAAGGTGCAGTCTGTTGGCGAGTCCATATGGATGGAGGACGGACAGCGCTAATTCAGCGATCGAGCGGCTGGCGACCTGAACGTTGGCATGCACTTGGTCCAGTTGCATGTAAAATACGTACCCATGAGCTAGCTCCACAAATATATGAGCGCAAACTCGCGATCGGTAGAGTTCGGTTGTGTGTTGGATTCCAGCATGCACGGCTAAGATCGTGTGTATTATTTCTCTACCAGATAGATCTAGAAAGCTTCAAGGTGTAGGAATATACAAAAACCGATAGGTGGATCCGCGAGAGCAGCGGCATGGCGATCTTGATCTTGATCTTGCACCGCAATTGAATACTCGGAAAGGGGGACAGCTCAGCTTACCTCGTGCTCACGTCCCGCAATAGTCTGGGGCGCTCATGTGCAGCCTCGCTCCTAATCTAACAAACTAGTGTTAAGCCGTACGGTTTCAATTAATTGCATGTGCATGATGGCGTTATCCTATACACTAACAGTGCTGTCTACTATCGCTCGATCATCATGATTCACGCATACATTCGTGTCTATTTCCTTTGTGTAATGATACGCCGTTCTAACATATAAGCATAGGCATATGCAGTTGCCTGGACATTGTTAAATTTATCTTTGCTCGAGAGTGGGAGTACTTTTCCTCCTTTTTGGCTTTAATCATGCATGCACCCATGCATGAGAAACAATGACCTGTATTTTAGTGCTTGCATGCCTGAGAGGCGTCAGCCAGCGCTGGCGAGCGAGCTCTCTTTAACTATAACATAACAAACTGATCGATGCTATAAAGCAATTCCAATTCCGTTTGTTAAACACGATTTCGGATTCGGGGTGTGGATCTCTTGGTACATATATATATCCCCAGGCGGCGCATTGTGCCCTCAAACTATGTATTTCTGGTCACATGCATGAACCGCATGCATGCAAGGACAATCAGAATTAGATCGAATACGATATATAGTGTGGTCAGTGGTCTAATCATGCATGTCCCAACGCAGATCCATCAGCAAACACGGCCGGGGCTGGAATTCAATTAAACAGGCACTACAAATTAAAATAAATATATAGCTAGTAAACGTCGTTCGAACTTCGAACCATGACAAAACAGGACGACTTGCAGAACACAAGAACATGACGAACTACACGTGGTTACTTGTTAATCTGGTACAATAGCTACTTATTTCCGAGGGTTGTTCATTTGATTACTTAATTAACGACAGTATCTCTGCGGGTTTTCTAAAGAACGATCGCGTTGCTTCTAAATTAGACTGGCTGTTATCCTAGTACTCCCTCCGTTCCCAAATATAAGATGTTTTAGCATTTGTCCATATACATAGATGAAGAAATGCATGTAGACATATTTTAGTATGCATGTTCACTAATCTTAGCATGCATGTAGACAATATGTGCAAGTGCTAGAACGTCTTATATAATGGAACGGAGGGAGTATTTAACAACAAATTGCATGCGCATGCACCGAGTTGTCATGTCCCATAGTTAGTCAAAACAAATCAAAGGGAATGTGTCTTGGCCGTTCTGCATTTTTAATCCAGCAACGCCATTCTTTTGGGTCTTGGCCCCCTACCTATCCAATTCCTTCCTCTTTTGGGGATTCGAATTATCACGCAATCGATCCATGAGCCTCATAATTAATCATCTCTACCTAACAATGAACCCCTCTTCTCAAGAAATGGTGCTACTGATCAACTATATATACACTAACAAATGCTTGCAGGGCTGTCCAAATCAAGCTTTTCTAGCGAGCCACTGTATTCACTGATGCTCTATGTATGCTCCCTACAGGATCTTTACAAGAAAGATGAAACCTAGATGAAAAGGTGCTGGAATATTTTGGCCCATATGTGTGTGCTGAAATATTGGATCTATATATGGATAGCTCAATAGATAAATCCTGAAATCTCAAAATGATCCATGTGTACAAGTGAGTGGTGGGAGTGAGAAGTTTAGTCCCACATTGAAAGTTTGAGGAGTTGCACACCACCTTATAAGGTGGAGTGTTGTAGCGATTGTATGTGAGTGAGAAGAAAAAAGCCTCTCGCACACTCCTCCTAAGCCGCTCGCTCGTCTCGACACGACACGACACGACCGCGTTTCGTGAATCGAGGCTCGAACCGAGACAACATTTGTCTTTATTTTGCTCTTTTGAAAAAACTGAGTTCGTAGTCGTGACGGACGCGTCACAAATGAGTTGGTTCGGATTGCTCCCGTATTAGGGTTTTCCGAATCGCACTATAAAAGACGCGCGTCGTGGGCGCTATAAACACAGCGAAACCAATCTAGGTTTGCCACACCTTATTCCTTGCGCCGTCACCGTAGTCTACTCCATCCCGAGCGCCGGCGTTCACCGGCGAACGGGAGAGCAGTTCTCCGGAACCAGTTGACTTTGTGATCTTATACGGGAGAGGCCGCATTAGATTTTTGGGAAGCGCTTCGCGCGACTGCTCGCTGCTTCCACGACGGCTCGTCTTCCTAGCAAGTCAGGTGGTGCTGCATACCGCCGTCTCAAGCGTCGTCTACTGTGGCCCGTCATCGCCAACGTTGTCATCAACAACGATCGGTACGGAATCTGTGATCCGATCTGTCTGTTTAACATGTCTACTGTTTACAGGTTTAGGAAGATCGTGTTGCTGTTATTCATGTTGTGTACTGCATCCAGTATGTTCGAGTTCCACATGTTAATAGCGGTCTTTGCCATGGTTTATATTCTGAAAATTATGCTTAATTGTTCAACAAAAGGAACAAAACAAGTGATTAGACTTTTGTAAACGTTCTCTTCATTTGTTTAATCCCCATCTTCCTCCACCAAGGCACAACAGCGATGATAATGCTATTATTGGTATGGGTTCTTTGAGTTGTCAACACTCAACAATGCCCTACTCTCTCTTGTCATGACTCATGAGCAAGGCAAGCGTGCTTCGAGGCATTTGGAACGGACGGAGACAAATAAATAAATAAATTAAAAGGGCCTGATTCATTATTTATTTATGCTGTAGGGTGGTGGTTAAGGCAGCAACATCTTCGATAAGAAGAATCAGCAGTGATCTTGGAAAACTTGACTCTATATTATGCTGCGACGTACCAAGTTGGTCCTTGCGCCTACAGAGTTTCAGTTGAATATTAGTAGTATCGATTAGCTAAGTTTTGGTGTCCGTTACAGTAGAGGAGAGGGAGAAAGAAACAAGGAAAATCGAATCCGAAAACTTGGGTGTGCGTCCAAATCCGTGGCCAACCATTGCATAGCCACGGCCCCGCGGGTACTGTGTCGCTTCCTTTGTCTGCTGATACCTTGGAGTGTGATCCTGCCAAGCCGCCAACTGTCATTTACAAGTGTTCTCAAGGACGGACGCTGTCAGAATTGTGTTCACCCCATGATTTCAGTTCCCAAGTGGCAAAGGGAATTAGGAGGGACCGGATATATTCGCACAATGCAGGTCGGGGCAGGAAAGTTAGGTTGGTCAGAGCAACTCTAGCAGACCCTGTACGGCCAAACTGAAAAATTCCGACGAGTTTACGGTTATGGACAAACTTTTTATCTAGAACCATGTAGAAGTTCGCAAACATGTAAACATTTTACAGGTCACTGAGAATGCGGGCCTTTGACCTCTATGTCTACCATTTGGAGGGCAGTATGGCTATAAACTAGCCGAAATTCTCCACCCCTCTCCCTCCGTCGTCCGTACCTGGAGCTCTAGCCATTAATTTCTCGCGTCTCCCGCAAAATCTTGTACTCGCGTTTGAAGATTTGCACTCGCGGCGCTCGGCATGTGGACGTCCGTGCGCACCGAGGAGCTCCGCAGTGGCAGCAACATCCGGCGCACCGGGGGAAGGGGGAAGGGGGAGAGGGGCTTCCTACCAGCTCCGCTTCAGGCCGCCACGGAGGCCGGGCAGGGGGCCTATATCTGCAGGCCGCGCGCGGGGGCCTTCGTGCCCACGCCGGCCGCCGCGGGAGGCTTCGTTCCCGCTGCGGGGGGCTCACGCCGCTGACCACGGGCTCTCGCCAAGAAAAAGAAAAAAAGGAGAGATAGGAGAAGGAATATGGGAGGGGGAATATTCTGTTTTACCGTTCGACTATACAGTTTCTGTTCGACTGCAGTCATCCACCCTGTAAAACACGTTTTCCGCGGACTAAAAGCCGCATTTGTAGTTCCGCAGTTTTCATCACCGCTAGATCGATGCTCTCGGAAGCTACAAACCGAAGGACAATGGACGTCATGCACGCTGTAAAGTGAAGGGACGTACGCAAGAAACTGGATGGCTATTATGGCGTCCGTAGAAATAACATGCACGATGACGTCGACGAGTGTGATTTGCCCAGCTCAAGCGTACGAGTATCATGTTCATTTCGTACGGTGCAGAGGTGCACAAGAATCATTTGATTCCGAGAGGCCTGGCTTCCTCTCTACCTGATGGGGTCCTTCGGCAGTTCAGCCTCGTACTATAGATGCGAGTCATGTGAGGTTGTCTATGCCAAGATGATGAGGCAGTTCAGCCTCCAAGGATCAGTTTCTTCTCCCCCCGTACGTGGGGAAAATAATCCTATACGACCTTAACAGCAACGACCCAGTCGTGGACCCAATTTAGTACCGCATGATTTGATTAAGGGTTAGATGAGCACGTTCGGCAGCAAGTATGATGCCACGTGTATGATGCTAGAGGTGGTCCACGACCTGGGTCGTCCTAGACATGGTCGTATAGGATTATTTTCCGTACGTGGAGGACCTAGAGCCTCCTTCTATTGAAACTTCTTTTGCTTCAAAACATTCAGGAAATCGCCACAAAGACCGCGAGCACCCTGGGCCGGCAGAGGAATTAAGGAGATTGGGGACCGGAGGGTTTTCTATCTCAATATGATTGGTACGAGCGTGAAATACTTTATTGACAAACAAATACGTGGCACCCAAGTTATCACACCATAAACATGGCCGTTGTTGTAGAAAAACTCCAAGTTCCTTAAGAAATGCTTCAATTCATATTAACTCCGTGGGCCTTAGCCAAAGATTTGCACTCAGCTTCACTATTTGAGCCAGATACAATAGCATGTTTGCGAGCACTACATGATATAAGATTGAGACCAAGAAATACAACAAAATCACCAGTGGAACGTCTATCATCAAGGCAACCGGCCCAATCAGTATCAGAAAAACACCCAAAATTATAGAGTAAGATTGTTGAAAAGTTATTCCAAGACTTATTGTGTCCTTAATATGTCGTAGTATCCGCTTAACTAGAGTCCAATGTGTTGTTGTAGGTGTTGGAGATATGCCCTAGAGACAATAACATTTAGTTATTATTCTATCTCAAAGTTCGTTATTAAGTTTATATCTTCGTGCTATAACCGCTATGGTATTTGAATAGTGAGTATTCAAAGGAAAACCTATGTGCCGGTGTAAGGATATGAACAAATAAGAGTTCATAATCATGTCTCTAAGATTAGCTTGTGTGTTGTGAGATGATCACGTTCTCCTCATCATGGACTTTGATAAAGTCTAGCAACTATGAGGGTTTATTGTTAGAGTAACAATAATACTGAACCAACCCAAGTATATGATCTTGCTAAGAGATAGACAATTGTTTTACGATTTAGCAAAGTGAGTATAAAATTTTCATTGACTAAGATTCATATACTATGAGAATATCTAGTGACGACATGTCCGACAGTTATATTTTGAATGTCTTCAACTATCTACCGTAACAGGAGATTATAACGTTGACATTTGGGTATGAACTAGAATGTGTAATGAAACCGAGATCGTTCAATAATAATACTTAACTACTCCAGACGACGACGAGATACATCCTCTAGGCCCTCTCAGCATCACCGATGTCAACCAATCTCTGGCCAGACGTGAATTATCACAAAGACATCTGAGATATGTAGGAGAAAAAGATCGATATTGGTACGAGTTGTGTGTGTGTGTGTGTGTGTGTGTTATGATCAAAGTGTTCGATCGGACTAGACCACTATTGTCTCACCTCGTGCCATCGTTGGTATCGTGTAGTTGAGGGGACACACCTAATGAGTAACTTGAAGGCTCCCTCATCCTTCGTAAACACACACGAGCCATTATGGGCGTCCATGGTTTCGTTGTTAGTTATTGTTGGTAAGTTTACGAACATGTATGTGTGTTATAGATCCTTTAAGGTCACACGCTAAAGGTGTGTCAACCTTTTATTGAGAGTATTAGTCTAGATGGTTTTGAAAAAGTTCGGAGTCATTCCCATGTCACGGGAACGATTCCGGAGTCATTCAGAGGTGTTCCAGTGAAGTTTCTATGAGAAAGAACTAATGCCGAAAAAGGGAAGGAATTACTTCGGAGAGATACGAAAGACAAACAATATCAGTGGATAAGGTCGATGATTTATCTATAGGGTATATAAGCTTCGGAGGAGTTTTGGAGAAAACACGATAAAGGGGGAGTGCCGGAGGAGGGTAGAATTGCCCCAGGGCTACACCCCAATATTGGGTGGCTTCCATGTGGTTCCAAGAGCCACATACAAGGCGCAACACCTCCCCTAGAATGTTCCTTGTTTTATTTTGGAGAGAAAACAAAAGACCAAAATTAAAAGGAACAAATAAGGATAGAAAAACATGGGAACGAAGAGGACTTCCAAGATTGTGAGTACATTCCGAGTTGGCTAGGGGAGGGGTGCGGCTAGCCTAGGCTGCCTCCCCAAACCTACCTACACATAAGGCAGGTGCCCCCTGCTAGCCACTAAGTACACCCACCCCTCCTCTCATTGAGAGACACAACAATTGGCCTCCGTTCCTATTCTCTCTCTAGTAGAATTAGACCTCCTTCTAATTGTGTTTTTGAGGTGTCCTCTCCCAATAAGAGCTCGCTCTAATCTATAATTCTCTCTCATGTGTTGAGAACACACGTCTCATATAGGTCTAATCTAGTTGATTATATCTATCACCAAAGCTACGCCGAAAGGCTGTTCTCTCTTCATTAGCGTCGAGTCCTGGACGGTGGAGCACTGGCGGGTTGACGCAAGTGGATGCATGGATACTATAAGAGGGATTACACGTGTGATCCTTGACAAATAATCTAACGACATCCTTGATGCTGGGCCTAGGTGCGAGGATCTACGATTTTTTAGAATCTACTATGACTACACTGATCTTCCGCTGCCCGTATTGGTAAGTACTAGCTCACCGCATGTATGGGCATGCTTTGTTATCTTCATAGCAGATTTTGTTGGTTACATTGGATATAAAATTTTAAATTCTGCAACATACACTAGTAGTGGTATCATAGAACACTATGCGTATATATGACATGATTTAGAGCATGATTTTGTGTGGGTATTGCATAAACTTGTGCAAGCATATTAGGAAGTTCTCTAATATTCAGTTTATCCTTGTTGCTTCTCAATAAGTTGTGTTTTTTTGTTTCCGATGACATGGTGTGATTTTTTTTCTAAATTTCTAGCAATCCTAGGACGTTTGAGTTTCCCTTTCATATCTCGTCTGATTCAAAGAAGTGTTGAAAGCGCATGGTGCCCCCATATGTGGTTTTGGTAATTAATGGCAATACTTATGGACTAATTGAAGGGTTTGTTGCATAGAAAACAATTTTTTCCTACGCGAGATAAATCCGAAGGGCCAAGATCTAATCTAGAAGATGAAAGGCAACAAGGAGAAAGAGAAAGTCTTAAGGAGAACATACCCTCGAAGACACAAAGCGTTACGAGATCAAATCTCGTTGGTGATGTAGTCGAACTCACACCGATCTCAAGATCGCGAAGATGAGCGCCGCAATCCGGCAGCGCTTCCGCACTCTGTTACACGTACAACTCGATGACGACCTTCGTTCCATGGATCCAGCAGGGCAGCGAAAGTAGAGGATCTCTCGGAACTCCAGCATCACGACGGCGTGGTGTGGTGGAGAAAAAATCGTTCAGGGATTTTTCAAGCGCATGAACATGAGGCGGATCAGTGGGGGGAGGGAGGAAGAGATGACACAAGTGTGTGTGTGTGGGAGAGGGAGCTCCTACCACTCCTTTTATAGGAGGAGATGGCAGCCACGAATTTTTGAGTCTCTCCACCTCTCTCTCATCATGTGAGTGGAGTCTCCACTCAACCCACTCATTCTTCCATTAATTCCCACTCAAAATCCCAAGGGTTTTCTTTAATAAATAAATAAAACAATTTTATTTCTTTATTTTAATATTTGTTAATTCCATTAACAAACATTAACATATAACCCCTTGAGTTAGTTGTTAAATCTATTAACAACCATTTGACAAGAGTCCTTTTGAACTATTTCAAAATTACCCGAAACAATTTCGGCGCTGTCCAAACTTTTCTCCGATATTCCGTATCCACTCAAAACGCGTCATCGAACCTTAAGTGTGTTACCCTACGGTTCGTGAATAATGTAGACATGATCGAGACACCTCTCCGATCAATAGCCAATAGTGGGATCTGGAGATCCATAATGACTCCTACACATTCAACGATGAATATAGTGATCGTGTGAGCCATAAATGTAGTAACCAATTCCCTTTGTCTCGCGATATTTTACTTGCCCGAGATCCGATCATTGGTATCAACCATAGCTAGTTCAATCTCGTTACCGACAAGTACTCTTTTACTCGTTCCGTGATATGACATCCTTGTGATGTAGTCACATGCTTGCAAGCGGTGTTGATGTGATATCACCGAGAGGGCCCAGAGTATATCTCTCTGTCATTTGGATGGACAAATCCCACTCTTGATCCATGAGCCTCAACTAATACTTTTCGAATACCCAACAACACCTTTATAGTCACCCTGTTACGGTGTGACGTTTGATGACATCAAAGCACTCTTCCGGTGTTAGTGATTGACATGATCTCATGGTCTAAGGATTAGAGTTACTTCGTATGTTTGATATAACAATGTAAACTTAATGACTTGATCGCATTGCTATATTCACTTTGGGTCTATGTTCATCACATCATTCTACCAATGATATGACCCCGTTATTAACAACATCCAATGTTCATGATCAGGAAAACTTGATCATCAGTTAATCACCGAGTTAGTGAAACGAGAGGCATTACTAGGAACAATTGTTTGTTTATTAAACACACATGTATCAACGTTTCCGGTTAATACAATTCTAGCATGAGAAATAAACATTTATCATAAACTAGGAATAAGACAATAACTACTTTATTATTGCCTCTCGGGCAAATTCTCTTCAGTCTCCCACTTGCACTAGAGTTAAAAATCTAGTCTATAAGCACTTTACACATATGGCGTTCTAGTGTTATTACCATGCTTCACATGTGGTAAACTTCATAAAAAAGAACTGAACTGTTCAGGTCCTATCGTATTTGCATGTCTTTGCGTCTATACGCATCACTCATTCTCTAATGAGATGACTTTGTATATATTTGGTCAACCGGTGGGTCCTTAACTTAAACCAATGTTACTAACATTGTGAAAATGTAGCTTCATAGTGTGAGCATTCTTGGAAATTCACCAAGTTCAATAAAGAACTCCTTGACACAAAATACTCATTTTATTTGTTGTCTTTGTTGCAGTACCCATCACAATACTTTAATTTTGAAACTCATTCAAATCCAGCATGGAACTTTCTTCCAGCCTATTGTGCTACCTTTCATCACATGTTTTAATTGAGATAAAATTATTTGAATAGATGACAAGACTATTAGTGTAACATATTACAACGAATATTTTGTCATTAATATATAGGAAAACATATCCTTTAGCATTTCTAGAAAATGGCATAAGGATCTCTCCCACTGTTGTCTAATCATCATATGAATTATCCTGCTATAACATTCTATAGCACAATACTCATATGGTTGTGTACATAGCATGGAACACATGACTTAGAAATCTTAATTTCAATTATGCTCATCATGTGTCAAAACACTTGAATCTTGCTCAATTCTTTTTCATGTGACAAGAACTCCTTCTTGTCATTTTGATATTGACTTACTTCAATATTTCATCTGTGTAATTTGGCTCAACCATATCAGTTGCTTCAATCCATCTCTTATAGATATTGATACCCAATATCTCCTAAGCCTTTCATCAATATAAAAATCTTAATCGTGTTAATTTAAAATACATATTTTCCAATCAAATATATGTCATCTACATAAAGCATTAGAAATATGTCTTAGCGCTCCCACTTAATTTCTTGTAACTCTACAAGCATCTTTACCGTTCATGATGGAATTAAGATGTTTTGACAGCTTCATTAAAGTAAACCTTGCAACTTCGTTATGGTCACTTCAACTATTGAAGTTTGCATACTTTTCCAGCAACCCTTTGAAATTTACAATAAACTCTCAGATTGTGTCAAGAACACATCCTCGATCAAACTTCCTAGAGAGAAGAGTTGGTTTTGTTATTCAACTGCCATATCATAATATGTAACTTTTGCTAGAACTATCCGCAAAGATTAAAGCATCACTACGGAAGACCAAAATCTTGTAGTAGTCAACTCTTTGAACTTCGTAGAAAATCGACAAGCACAAGTCTCAAAGGATGTAAATATCCATGTCTTTGTTGCTATATAGACCCGTTTGATATCGTTAGGCATCATGCCTTTTGAAAGGACTATCAAGTCGCATACTTGATATTCATACCGGGATACTATCGCGAATATAATGACTCATAGCCTTTTTTACGAAGTCAGTGCCCATCATTTGCTTCCTTTATAAGTTCTAGGTCCTTTGTTGTCAAAACAACACTTCACTCTCAAACCACAAGTTGGTCTAAGTACAAAGTTTTAGGACTTTTGTGGTTCAGTTCGCAAACTTATTCAAAGTATCTACAACACATGTAGTGTCTTCTACTTAGTCAAAATAGGAAACCCTAGAAAAACTTCCAGTGTTGCGCTACTCTTGACATGATAACGAAGATTCTCTAATCTTGTTAAGTTTGTACTGTCCTCCCACTCACTTGTTTCGCAAGAACTACTTTCTTGAGAAATCAACCCTTTCTAACAAACAACATTTGTCTTTGGTTTGGTGATAGGAGAAATACCCAATGGATTCGTTGAGATAACGTTATAAACATATATGTATCCTATTTTGGTTGTAAATATTTTACACATGCTATGCATACCAAAACTTAAGAAAAAGACAATTTGGGTCACTACCCATACCATAACTTATATGGTGTCAATTTCAATGGATCATGATGACGCTCTTTTTAGTGTAAAAGCGGTTATCTCTAATATATAAACTACAAAATTATAATGGAAATTTTATTAATCTTACCATTTCCAACAAGGTATGATTTTGTCTCTTGAATACTCCAAACTAATGTGGGGTATTCGAGAAGTATAAGTTGTAGCTCCTCAGATGTTTTGCTAAACTTGTAACTCAAACTTTATCCTTTATGATCCAATCATAAATACTTGATTATCTTATTACAATTATTTTCACTTCATACTAACAATAGTTTGAACCAATTCAAAAATGTCAAACTCCATTCTCTTTAAATAGATATACTCATATATCTACTCAAATCATCAACGGAATTTTATGAAGGAAAAATTAATCCACCACACATGACTACACATAATGGACTATATACATCAATATGTATAATCTCCACTAAATCAGTCGTCCCTTCTATTTTGGCCTATGAACGGAATTCTACTCATCTTTTAGAAGAGGTCTCACAAGCGTCAATTTATTCAAAATAAAATGACTCCAGAAGTCCATTAACATGGAGTTCCTTCATGTTTTCTTTTCCGATATGAACTAAAATGTGGTGTCACAATTTAAGTGAAATTATTTTACGTCTTGCAACGTTTAGTATTTAGTCTTATAGATGTACACTTTAGCAACACGATTTATATTAACTCATCCATCAATTATGGAATATGATCATAGTTTGAACAATCTCATTTGTTCTCACAAAAGACCCGACCAAAATAACAACCTATTAAGTTCTTAAAATAATTCTTGAATGTTTGGTTCCATACGACGATGAACACAATAACACTTTATTTCTGTTCTTGTCATGATCGATTTCACATATACTACTCGTTCCTTTTAGGCCCTTGTATTTCTTGCATTGTGTTGCTTTGTATGACAACTCATACCAACCAATCTGGTATCAAAATACCCCCCAAAAAATACTTTGTTAACTAGTAATACATCTATAAGTTGTATATCAAGCATATACACCTGAGCTGGACTTTTCCAGTTATCTTCTTTTCTGCCATATATCATCTTGTAATTCTATTTTCAATATTCCCTTTTCTTTACAGAAGAATCATTCAACATCAAACAATGCTAGTCGTATTAGCATATTTTCCTTGGCGTGTTAGTCATATACTATCACCCATTGAGTCATACTTTGAGTTTGATTGTTCTACTAATATCACCATATTAATAGTATTCTTCCAGATTTCAATCTTAGCAATATCCAAGCAAGGTAAATGATTTTACCCCTACTTTTAATCCATTCCATCATAACAATTTTTTGATTAAGCTACTATAGCTCGAAGGAAGGAATTTAGAGGATAAATTTCAGCGCCCAACTTCTTCGAAGATTCAAACACCTAGCGTCTTCAATCATTGCATATATTCAAATAATATAAGAACACATTGTCACGCTAAATTATACTCATTCATGTTGTCGAATATGCAACAAGTCCCTCGGGTGAACCGATAGGGTTTCGATTAGGAGAATGTGTAGGCGCTGGTGACAATCGTCGGCAAACAGGGGGGCACGATTTACCCAGGTTCGGGGCCCTCGTAGAAGTAAAACCCTTACTCCTGCTTCTGTCGATCTGTATTAGCAATAGATCGGTTACAACGGGGGGTGCTCGAGTCGAGAGTCAGATCTAAATCTCAAGGCTTTGGTGGTGTGATATTGCTTGGTCCCCCTCCCGGTGGTTCTCCTGGCCTTATATAGGTGGCCAGGTCTCAAACCGCACCCGGGGGATACAAACCCTAACCTTAAGACGGTTACAAGTTTCCTTTCTTGACCATCAAGGCCTTGCGGGTGGGCCTTGATTGGGCCTTCTAGAACTGTTTATGGCATCTCCCTTCGGCCATAGGCCTTGGGCCTTATACCGGGTAGCCTCACCCGGTAGATCCAGGATTCATCCCCTCGTCAGTAGCCCCCGATCGTTTACTCAATTGAGAATCTATCGGGTAGACGCTCAAAGTTCGTCTGGATTTCTTTTGATTGGTTGCTTCAACTATTCGATGTTTAGAGGGTGCATACCCTGTGCGCGATGCGCATCTTGTACTCGAGCATCGAGCGATGAATGTGAATGTATTTTGGCTGTTTTCGCAGAAGGATATGGCTCAGTTGCTTGGCTCTCCCGAAAGCTCGGGGCCAATTAATTGCATCTAGGGTAAAAACAGTTCTGGCCTACACAAATTAGAGACCTCCGACTCGAATTCGGCGAGGTGATCATTGCGACTGGGCCGTGGAGGTCTTACCGAGTCGAACTTAACCTATAGGGGTACCCAACGCGTCCGCTAGGATTTTTCTTCGTGTTGTTGACACGGAAATTTACCGGAGGATGCAGCTTGAGTGCGATTCAAGGCCCATAAGAGAGATCTTTGGGTCTTACCTTCGTACTCGAAAGAATACGGCATCCGGATGTGCCTAGTCGGCCGAACGATCCAGGGCAAGGATGTGTAATTACATCGTGTGTCAGAGTGGCAGGAACTGCACACTCGCGAGTATCTTGAGAGTTTCCGAGTGAAGAGATTTTCCTTCTTGTTGTTCTTATGCAAAAGAAATTTTTGCACTTATAATATTTTGCCCATACGAAAGAATTTTCGTGTCTGGAAGCCTTGTTGTACCCATATGAAAGAGATTTCGTGTGTGGATAGTTATGCGAGAGAACTTATGCGAAGGAAGTTTCGCGCTTGGATATGCCCGTACGAAAGAAATTTCGTGTGAGGGAGCTTACGCGAAAGAATTTTCGCGTCTTGATATGCCCATACGAAAGAAATTTCGTGTCAGGGACTTTATGCGAAAGAGTTTTCGCGTTTGATGATGTGCGCAATGATGTCATTGCGCACTTGCCCGTTCTGACTCCTCCCGATGGGACGTGACAGAGCGGAGCAAAGCACGATGGCCCACCTTGTCAGCCTTTTGACTGGAAACGAGAGGTCGTTTCCGGTTTTCCCGCGAGCCACGCGCCGTAAATGCGCACGATCTGCTATAAAGATCGTGGCAGAGATAAGTGTTCATCGCCGCCTCGTTTCCACTTCACGCGTGGCGGCCGTGATGAGCGCCACGTCACCAGATCTACGGTTCAGATCATCTCGGCCTATGTATAAGTAGCCGTCCTTTAGGCGATGGGTAAGTTTCCCTGCCATTTGCTCCCTTTCTTCCTCCTCGCGCACACCTTCTGTTCTGCAAGCACCAAAGAGCTCTCATGGCTGGAGGGAAGAAACGCAGCGCTGCTGCATCATCGTCGAAGGAGGTCGGAGACGCTTTCGCGCCACCCGCTGTGAGATCGGGCGATTGGCGCTCTGCCAACACCACCAGGAAGAGCATCAATGAGATGCAACGGGAGGGGCTGCTGCCTCCCTACGGCGAGAAGCTCGTGCGCCACCCCAAGAAAGAAGAGGTACCAAATCGTCGCGCAAACGAGCATGTGATCTTCTCGGAGCACGACTCGCGCGGTCTCTCTCTTCCTCCCCACCCCTTTCTTCTTGGATTGTTGTATGTCTATGGCATATAGATCCATGACTTGCCTCCAAACACGATTCAGCACATCTCATGCTTTATCATGCTTTGCGAGTGCTACTTAGGCATCCGCCCGCATTGGGGCCTCTGGAAGGCCCTGTTCAAGGTGCGCATCTTCCGAGAGAGATCGCGACTAGGCGACCCGGGGGAGCCACTACGTACCGGCGAGTTTAGGATCCAGGCGAAGACGGACATCCCCTACCCGGAGATGTACTTCGTCGATTCCGCACAACGATGGCGGAATAAGTGGTTCTACGTCATCGACAACAGTGCGGGTGGAGCTCCTGAGTTTCATCCACTCGCGATTCTGAAGCGCAGGAAATCCTGGGCGCATAAGATTACCGCCGAAGATAGCAAGATCGTCTCCCCTCTACTCGCTAAGGTGGGGAGCTTCCGCGACAAGGCGATGGGGGTTCCGCTGAATGGATTGCATTTGGCGACTGTCTTTCTTCGGCGGAGGATCCAACCCCGTCAAGACAGGCCTTCGACTATGTGGGAGTATCAAGGTACGCAGGACCTGAGCCGCGTCTGCGAAGACCTTCTCTCGAACGCCGAGTTCGAGAAAAAGACTGCGGCCATCACCAAGCTGAAGAAAGGAGAGGCCTTCTCAGCCTGTTCTCTCGAGCCATTCGAGGCAGCGAAGCCTCCTCCAGCTGATGTAAGTTTTTCTCTATTCTTATTTGTTCTCTTTGCAGTCTTGAAAATTTATCGACTGAAGTTCTTCTCTCTTTATCTTCTTCTTTCGTAGAGCTTGAAGGTAGCAACATGCTACCCGCCAGTTTCGGATGAAGATGCCTCGGATCTCCTGGCGAGCAACATCGACGCCCATCTCGAAACCAGCATTGCTGAAGCTGACTCGAGCTCCGAGCACGACTCTTCGGACGACGTGGAAGACTCGGGTAGCGATTAACTCCATCACCGCAAGCACCGCAGGCATGGGGATGACGAAGCCATTTCCAAGGACAGCTCCTTGGGTGATGGGTCCGGCAAGGCGACTGAGCCTCTCCAGGTGGCGCCTCTAAATGTGCTTCCTCCCCTAGGCCGCAAGTCGAAGGTTTCCACCGACTGGAATGTGGACATTATGGATGACGATGATGAGGATGAGTAATTTTTTCTTGCGCGTTGCCTTTTAGTCGAGAATCGTTTCCCTTTTCTTTGTCTTTGTCTGACTTTCTCTCCAATAGCAGCCTTCAAACCATCAGCCCCGGCCAGTATGCTTCCTCGGTTCCCTCTGTGAAGAGGAAAGAAGTTGCCAAAGGAGACGTTCTAGCCGCAGAAGCCACCCGAAGGTCTCCAAGTCCTGCGAGGGCAACCATAATTCCTGAGTACGGGCTACCTGGTTTTGCGGGTGGAGCTTCTGCAAACAAGGAGGTTTCGGGCAGCTCGGCGAATCCTGTGTCTACTGTCCAAGGCCAAGTAAGTTTATCCCTCCTTCTTGCATCTTTTGCTTCATTTGGTTGGAATTTCTATCGGGTGCACGACAGTGCTCCCGATGGGAGTAGCCCCCGAGGCCATGGTTAATTGCTTGCGGTTAGCCACGGACTCAAGTTGAACTCTTTTCTTCCTTGTCTTTCTTTATTCTATCGGGTGCACGGCAGTGCTCCCGATGGGAGTAGCCCCCGAGGCTATATTTGACTGTGTACAGTCGTGTATAGGCTCAAGAGATTTTGTCCTTTAACTTGAATTTATGTCTTGGGCTTTTGCAGACTCTCATCGATTCCCTTGCTTCCATCGGTCGTCGAGTGCTCTCGGCTGAGACGGATTGCATTCCCCTTCGGGTGGATCGCGATCGAATCGTCGAGGACGGCCGATCTCTTCAAGGTAGGTTAAACCACTCCGTTTTACTATTTCCGTTGATCACGAAAATTTCTTAAGCTGTATTCGCTGCTCTATAGACCAAGTTACCCGCCTGAAGGCCGAGAAAGCTGAAGCTGTCGCTCGGGTGAAAACCCTTGAATCTGAGTTGGAGTCCTCCCGAAAGGAGCTGGAGTCCACTCGCAAGCATTCAGCTGATTTTGAGGGGAAACTCGTCGAGGCTCAAGAGGCGCTGAAGCAATGGGAGGAGGCAGGTGCCAAGCATGATAGTGATCTTGTTGGCATCGTCAGCCCCTTGGCTCAGAAGTTTGCGGGTAAGCTACACTTGAACATTCTTCTGTCGCAATGTAACTTAATTTGATGTCTTAGAGATTTATGGTGTCCTTTTTGTAGATGTCGTTGGGGTTGCACTGGACCTGCCTGGGAGCCAGCGACTGGACGCACATATGGATTCCTGCGCCCAGCTCCAGGAGCATGCGAGTGGGATCTGCTCTCTCGTTGGTGAAGCCACCCGAGTGTTGACGCAGTTCCACGAGCGCCTACTGGTGGATGTGGCGACTCCACCTATGTTGGGTGGCCTTCTGAAGGTGTTCTTGGACGATGAAAATCTCCTCCAGGCTTATTCAGTCACACAGTCTGAGTGCGGGGCTAGGATGGCTATCCAATTTGCGCTGGTGCACAGAGTCTCGGATGACCTGGAGAAGGTGTACTCGAGCCTTCCCTACGATGCCTTAGGCAAAAAGTTAGCGCTCCGTCCCTTTGGCGCTCAGGCTGAAGTTCTTGCAAAGAAGCTTTCTGAAGTGCTTGCTCGTGCTAGTCGCAAGGGGCAGGCTGCTGCGAGTGGCACCACTTCTGAAGCCCCTTAGGCTAGTTTATATTTGCTTTTGTCTGTCGATGTAATGAACTCTGGGATGTATTCCCGTATTTATGTTGCATAATTGAAGTGTTTCTTGAGATCCTCAGTGTCTGATTGTTGCGTCTTGCTGTTGTGTGCTCCCGATGGGAGTAGCCCTCGAGCACCTGATAGATAGGTGGTGTGTTTCTCGAGTGGGGTCTTGTAATTTTTCTGAACTTGCTTCATTTCTTTCCAGGTAGTGGATCCTAGCACGGAGTATTCGAGTGTGTCTGCTGCGCGGGTGAATCCTCTTTTTGCTGCTGCTAGTACATTCTCCTCACTCCGTTACCGCGTTGCGGATGGCGAGCGCAAACTGAAAGCGCTGCGGGGCGTGGCTGATGTCGCCAAATCAAAGGAGAAACTTGCGGCTGAGCGTGAAAAGTTTGTGATGGAAGAGCTGACGGCCGTTGCGAAGGACATGCTTTGTAAGCCTGTAAGCCCCCGAGTATTTAGCTGCTTGCTTCCCTTTATGTTTTGACGTGTTTGCTGAATTTGCAATTGTTGAGCCCAACGGGCCTTGTGAGACTTACTGCGTGGATAACCACATTTCCTATGAGGCGAGTAGCTCCAAAACACATGCAGCCAATTTTTGGTCAGATCGCAGTCGAGGCTTCATTTTGGCCACCTTGAAGAATCGGGCGAGCCATGCGAAGATTCTTATTGAGTCTTGTCGCGATACACTTTCTTCTGTGCATCGGACGTTTTATCCATTGGGTACCGTTCCATAAGGATGGAGCGGTTTGCTAAGGGTCTTTCGTCAAGTAGGAGAGGTTTGGGAGTGCGTTCGCCAGCAACTTATCTGTGGAGCTCGGGTAGCTCTCGGCTTTGTTCGGGTGTGGCATCCTGAGATCAATTTTAACTCGGTGGCGCGGCTTCCCGACTCTCCAGTTGATTTTTCTCCTCATTACGCAGTCGTCCAACCCGCGGCGGAGCGGATTATTTGACTAACTTCCGAGGAGATTGATCAAATGCTGGCGGAGAGGACTGCTCACCGTCAGATGTAATCGTAGGATGTAGATATCCTGTAACCCTGTATAGCTCACTCGATATGTTTTAAGGTGTTTATAAGGTGTGAACCTTGTTGTACCTTGTATTTGAAAATTTGCATTTTATGCTAGGTAGGCGTAGCCCCCGTGTGTTTGGGGTGTACACATGTTGTTTTAGCATGTAAAATGGAAAATGCGAATAGCTATGGTTGAAGAACCATGTTTTTTTTTGATATGGCTGAGAAGCCATGTATTTGATCGAGCTACAGAATAACTGGTACAGCCTTATTTCTTGCGAATAGGATAATCCTAAGAGTAGAACTTGCGGAGATGCGCAACGTTCCACGGGTTGGAATAGATTCCACCGGTCTCCGGGTTCTTCAGTCGGTAAGCGCGGTATTATGAAGGGTCCTTCCCATGGTGGCTCGAGTTTGTGTCCGTCCTTTTGCTTGAGCCGCAGCACCATGTATCCTACCACGAAGGATATGTGGCGTATACGACGACTTTGGTAGTTGCATAGTGATTGCTGGTATACCGCGGATCTTGCGAGTGCGATGTCTCGAATTTCGTCGAGTGCGTCCACGTCTTCTGCGAGTGCCCTTATTGAGGTTTCTTCGCTGTATGCGACGACGCGTGGAGCACTAAATTTGGCGTCTTCGGGTAGGACGGCCTCGGCTCCGTAGACCATGAAGAATGGTGTATAGTTTGTTGACCAATTTGGCGTTGTGCAGAGGCTCCGTAATTCCTCGGCCCAATGCCCTGCTGCTGGCTTCACGCGATCGAGTAGCCGCTTCTTTAGGACAGCTGAGACTAATCCGTTAGATCGCTTGACTTGACCGTTAGTTTGCGGGTGAGCTACCGAGGCGAAGCTGAGGGTGATTCCCTTTTCCTCGCAGAATTCATGTGTTTCCTTGGTCGTGAAGTTGCTGCCGTTGTCGGTGATGATGTTGTGTGGTATGCCAAATCTGCACACGATGGAGTCGAGGAATTTCACGGCGCACTGGGCGTGCGCGGAGGTGACTGACATAGCCTCTATCCACTTTGTGAATTTTTCAACTGCTACGAGTAGATGCGTATATCCTCCAGGTGTCGACTTGCGTAATGGCCCTACCATGTCTAGCCCCCATTGGATCATGTGTAGTTCTGTGGCAGTGGCGTGTGGCTTGGGTGCAAACCTCTGGCAGGCGTTGCATCTGTCGACTAGATCTTTGGCATCTCTGGCTGCTGTGAGCCAATAAAATCCTACCCTGAAGGCTTTACCCGCGATTGCTCTCCAGCTGGCGTGGTGGCCGCAGTCTTTTTGGTGTATATCCCGGAGCAACTCCTTGCCATCTTCAGGCGCTATGCATCTCTGCAATACCCCTGATATCCTTTGCTTGTATAGCTCGCCGTTGATCACCCGAAAGGATTTGCTGCGCCGTATGATTGGCCGAGCCTCGCAAATGTCTGCTGGGAGAAGTTTGTTTGACAAGTAGTCGAGGTATTTCTGCGTCCAGACTGGCTGGACCCGAAAAACTTGCCTTGAAATATTGTGGGTGAACTCGATCATAGCAATTTGCGGGCTGGCTGTTGTCTCTGCTACTGCAGGTGTTCCCGCTAGCTTCTTGACTTTGACTGAACGCTTGATCATTCTTTCGAAGTAGATTCCTGGCGGTATGGGTCTGTTTGTGGACCCCATGTTTGCCGGCTTATCCGCTTCCTCGTTGCTGGATCGTTCAATGTGTTTCAGTTTGCACCCTTTGAAACTTCCTTCGAGTAGGTTGTACATGTCGCGGTAGGCGACCATGTTATCTGCGATGGCGTCGCACTCCTTCATCGTATGATGTACGATGAGGTTGGAATCTCCATATATCATCAATCGGGTGGCTCCGCAAGCGATCGCCATTTTCATGCCGTGAAGGAGGGCATGGTATTCTGCGTCGTTGTTGGATGTTGGGTCCTCGGGTGGGAAGTACAATCGCAAAACATACTGCAACTTATCTCCTCTGGGGGAGATGAGAATAACTCCGGCTCCGGCTTCTTCGTTCCTTTTCGACCCGTCAAAGTACATGATTCAGTTGCTCGTGTACTCTGGGGGTCCTGGCGTCTGCAGTTCCATCCACTCGCTCAGGAATTCTGCGACGACCTGGGATTTTACAGAGTTGCGTCCTACGTATATGATGTCCCAGGCGCCTAGCTCGATGCTCCACTTCGCGATTCTTCCGGATGCCATAGGGTTGTTCATGATAGTACCGAGTGATGCGTCGTTTAGCACAGTGACAGTTTGTTCCTGGAAGTAATGCTTGAGCTTTCCGGCTGTGAGTACGACCCCGTATGCGAGCTTCTGGTAGTGGGGGTATCGTTGTTTGCACGGCGAGAGCACCTCGCTGATGTAATAAATTGGTCGTTGAACTCCATACGCCTTGCCATACTCCGGCCGCTCAACCACGATCACCGTGCTTATGACTTGGTTTGTTGAGGCTAGGTATAAGTACAGTGGCTCCCGTTCTTGTGGCGTTGCCAGAACACGCCTACTCTGTAGTGCTCGCTTTAGGTCTGCGAATGCACTTTTTGCTTCGGGTGTCCACTCGAACTTGTCCGTCTTCTTCAGCAGCTTGTAGAAGGGCAATGCTTGCTCGCCTAATCTTGCGATGAATCTGCTTAGAGCGGCTAGCCGTCCTGCGAGCTGCTGTACACCGTGAAGATTGGTTGGCTCCTTCATTGTCAGGATTGCCTGAATTTTCTCTAGGTTGGCTTCGATTCCTCGAGCGGACACCAGATACCCGAGAAGTTGTCCCGCGGGGACGCCGAAGATGCATTTTGTCGGGTTAAGCTTGATTATGTACGCGTTGAGGGCGTCGAATGTTTCTCTTATATCCTCGAGGAGTGTGTCCTCCACTCGAGTTTTTATGAAAATGCCATCAACGTATACTTGTACGTTCTTGCCAATGAGCTTGGCGAGGCATTTTTGCATGCAGCGCTGATATGTTGCGCCTACGTTTTTTAGCCCGAAGGGCATCGTCGTGTACCAGTAGACACCGTGAGGTGTGATAAACATTGTCTTCTCCTCGTCCTCCTTTTTCATCCTGATCAGATTATAGCCCGAGTAGGCGTCCAAGAAGGAGAGGCGCTGGCAGCCTGCTGTAGACTGCACGATCTGGTCGATCCGTGGTAAGGGGAAGTTATCCTTGGGGCAGTGTTTGTTCAACAACGTGTAGTCGATGCACATGCGGAGGATGTCGGTGTTTTTCTTCGGGACCAGCACTGTGTTTGCTAACCAGGTGGATATCTTTATCTCTCGGATGAATTTTGCGGCGAGCATTCTGTTCACTTCTTTTCCGAGTGCCTTTTGCTTTGGCTCTGAGAACCGTCGAGTTGTTTGTTTGATAGGTTTGGCGTATTTGAAAACTTCGAGTGAGTACTCGGCGAACTCCCTGGGTATCCCTGCCATATCTGAAGGCTGCCAGGCGAAGATTTCCCGGTACTCACGGAGGAGTTCGATGAGCGCGCCTTCCTATGCGGGCGAGAGGGTGGTGGACACCATCGCCGTCTTCGCGGGCTCCGTCGGGTGTACTTGATGCTTTCGAGTGTCGCTGTTTGCACTACTTCGAAGTCGAGGAATTCTCGTCTGTAGTTTCTTCGGTTACCGAGCACCACCTCCAAATTGATTGTTCCGAGTGGTCGGACTGCTTTTCTTTGTACTATCCCGTGGAAGGATGTCTCTGATTCTGCGAGTCCATCCAGGTTCTTGTTCATCCTATGGAGTGTGTCTGCGTAAATTATGTTGATCCCGCTACCTCCGTCCATGAATACTCGGGCGAGTTCGTAGTTGCCTATTTGCGCTTGGATGATGAGCGCGGCGTGTCCTGGCCAATAAACTCGCGGAGGATGTTCCTCTTTGGAGTAATTTATCGGTTGGTCAGCCATCTTCAGGTATTCGGGTTTGGACGGTGGAGCTTGGACTGCCATAACTACTTGGCGTGTATTTGTTTTCTGGGCCCTGCGGGACAGGCAGACTTTCTGTATCATTCTGAGGAGTCCTGTTGGGTTTGGGTACCCATTGCCCCCGTGTTTGCGGCGGGTGGCGTTGGGAGTGCGGCCAACACCGCGTTTTCGTGTCCTGGTGGAGGTAGTGGTTGTGGCGGGTGGAATCCATGATGTCCTCCTCCTGGGAGCTGTTGGTAGCCCTGATTGACCGCAGCTCTGTTTTTCTTCGAGAAGGCCTCGTGGATGTCGAGGAACTTTCGGCAATCCTTGAGGAGGTGTGTTGCCTTAGTCTTGCATGTGCGCTTATCTGTAAATACATGTAGCGTGCAATAACCGTCAAGGTCCTCCTCGGGAGTTTTATCCTCTGGCTTTGGCTTCCATTCGCGATTTCCACGATGTCCGCTGTCACGATTTCTCGTAAACTCTGCCGCCACCAGTTCTTCTCGGTCGTCGTGATCGTAATGCTTTCTCCTTTTCTTTCGACCATGGCGGTCGTCCTCGGGTGCGATCGAAGATGCCTTTTTGTTGCGCACCGAGTCCTCACCGTTGTCCCATCTGTTGCCTATAGCCATCAGCTCTCCGATGGTTTTGGGTGCGGCTCGCCCCAGTTCTTCTCTGAAGGCGGTTCGTCGAGCTCCTTTGGTGAAAGCTTCGACTGCGACCTCTTCCGATATGTTTCCCGCCGTGTTTTTGAGCGTGGTCCATCACTGGATGTACTCGCGAGTAGACTCGCCACTCTTCTGCTTGCAAGCCCACAGCTCCTCGATTGACGCGGGTCTTTTATATGTTGCTTGGAAGTTTTTGTAGAAATCGAAGGTCAGGTCGTCCCATGATCCGTAGCACGCCCTCGGTCTTCCTACGAGCCAGCTACGCGCAGCGCCTACAAGATGTAGATTAAGATACTGCATAGCTGTGGTCTTGTTCCCACGCTAGCATTTTACTGCCGTGAGGTAATTCGACAGCCAGGATTTGGGCTCCAGCAAACCGTCGTATTTTGGCACTTCTGTAGTAAGCTTAAATCATCTGGGCATTGGTGCCTCGCGGATTTCGCGAGTAAAGCACAACACGCCATAGGCTTCTTCGTCAGAGGAGGTGGATGGGGAACGTGCGCGGTTCCTGGCTGCTCGGGCCTTGTTGATTATGTTTTGCGCGATGTCAGATCGCTCGTTGTATCCAGGCTGGTCGCGATCAACCTCCTTTTGCGTCTCCTTGCCGCGGTGTCGCGAGCGGCTGCTATGATGCCGTGGGCTGCGATCTCGATCTCTCGGGCTGTCGTCGCTGGTGCTCGGGCTATCACCGCGTCACCGGGCTTCTTTTCCTCGGGTGCGACGAGGTGACTTCTCCCTTCTGGGCGATGTACTCCCGTGCCTGCGGGGTGTGTCTTTGTATTTCCGAGGAGTTTTCTCAGTCTCCTGCGCAGTCGCGTTCTTGCGGCTTTGGGCTGCGAGTCTCGCGGCTGCCATGCCCAGTCCCTTATGGACTTGCATATATTGCTTCGCGCGGGGTCGTTCTCCCCTGGCTGGTACGCCTGCAGGTATGTGGCTGCAGCCAGGACTGCGGCGGCGGGGGTCGTCGGGTGTATGTTTTCGTCGTCATCGACATGCATAAGGGAGGTTTCGAGTGTTCTGCTAATCCCACTGAGAGACCCGCCGTCCAGAGCCACGGCTTTTGAGACGTATCTTTTCTTCGGGGGGTTGCTCCCTACCGAGCGTGTTTTGGAGAGAGCCGCGCAACATAGACTTGACTCGTCCGCCAGCGTTTTCCGCTCGTCTAGATCCTTGCGAGCTTCTTTGGTCAGCGCTGCCGATTTCACTAGATGGTAGTGGTATGCGGTTAGATCTTCCTGAGGGGCTCCTTATTCAATTGGTTGGCCTGAGTGTACGGCCGCCTTTGCCTTGACCCAAGCTTCTCGCGATACTTTTATGAGCTCTCGTTCCATTGCGCTCTCTTCCATTTCTTCGGGTCGATCGTTCGATTGTGCCATGCAGACCTGAGCCAGATATGGCCCGTGAGTCCTAGGCGTGGATTGACGAGTTTTTCCAACCCGAGAAGGTTCCTCTGCAGCGATGGTGTGGAAGTTGCGAGTACTGGAGCGGACAGATCCGTCCCTGGCTGCTAGGTCGCGACCATCATGGTTGGACAGAGAGTCGAGAGTTTCCGGGCTTGAGACCGACTTGGAGTCCGATTCTTCGAGATCGGTTTGCTCGGGGAAGTGCATGATTCCTGCTTTGTTGGCGCGGAAGTGGAAGCTCCCAAACGTCAGGGTGACGCTTTTCTCCAATCCACTGAATGCCGGGCGCGACGATGATCGACCCGAATCGGATTGGATCTGCTGAAGTCGAAGCTCCGGGGCTCCAGCTGAAGGTTGGCGATGATGAGGCCGAAGATGCCGTAGATCCAGCGCCCGCTGTTCCCACAGACGACGCCAATTGTCGAATATGCATCTCAACAAGTCCCTCGGGTGAACCGATAGGGTTTCGATTAGGAGAACGTGTAGGCGCTGGTGACAATCGTCGACAACCAGGGGGCACGATTTACCCAGGTTCGGGGCCCTCGTAGAGGTAAAACCCTTACTCCTGCTTCTGTCGATCTGTATTAGCAATAGATCGGTTACAACAGGGGGGGTGCTCGAGTCGAGAGTCAGATCTCAATCTCAAGGCTTTGGTGGTGTGATATTGCTTTGTCCCCCTCCCGGTGGTTCTCCAGGCCTTATATAGGTGGCCAGGTCTTAAACCGCACCCGGGGGGATACAAACCCTGACCTTAATACGGTTACAAGTTTCCTTTCTTGACCATCAAGGCCTTGCGGGTGGGCCTTGATTGGGCCTTATAGAACTGTCTATGGCATCTCCCTTCGGGCATAGGCCTTGGGCCTTGGACCGGGTAGTCTCACCCGATAGGTCCAGGATTCATCCCCTCGTCACATGTTGCCACAAATAAGTTTCTAGATATCAATATATATTTCACTTGATTGTTTCTAAAAACAGTTTTTTCAGTTCCTAAAATACCTTGATCAACAAAACATTCTTTTGAAGATAAAGTATTATGGAAGCAAGCATGATACTGGATTCTAAGTAGGAATTATTTGCTCCATAGATCAATCAATCATTAATCATATGGAGTTAGGTAAGTTATACCAAAAATGTACAATGTGACTCAATTTTAAATTTCACTAATACGGTACCGATCTTAAATGGTTTTACCATATCGTAATAGTTATATCTCAATTAACAATCTAAGTGTAAGGTAGTTTGTGGATGCCAATGAATACTACAATTTATGCAAATTCACGTTGATTGGTTGTTCATGATAAAATAAGTTCAAGTTAATTCAAAATTACTACTGAAATCCCACTGAAAATTGCACAAACCAAATTCATTACACCAAAACTGATCATCACGTGAGATGATGTAGCTGCAAAGGCGAACATCGACATGTTCATCATATCATCCATATGACTCATGCTTTACCTTTCGTTTACGTGTTCCGAGGCCATGTCTGTACATGCTAGGCTCGCCAAGTAAAATCGTATTATTGCGTGTGTTCCGAGGCCATGTTTGTAAATGCTAGGCTCGTAAGCACCCGTTGTATGCGGGCATTGAGTCTGTCACACCCGATCATCACGTGGTGTCTCGAAACCACGAACTTTGTTAACGATGCATACTAAGGAAGAACACATTATTATCTTGATATTAAGTGAGAGGGATCATCTTATAATGCTACCGTCGTGATCTAAGCAACATAAGATGCATAAAAGGATTAACATCACATGTATGGATAATGGGATATGATATGGTCCTTCTTGCACTTGATCTCCATCTTGTGCATCATGGTATGATCTCCATCATTCCACCGGCGTGGCACCAAGGTCTGTGGCACCTCCATCTTGATTGTCCATCAAAATTACAACATATCACATGGATATGATATACAACACGCATGCCATAAATAATAAGACAACCATATGGCTCCTGCCGGTATGTAAATAATTTACAAAAGATATCATCTCATACATCAAATTTGTAACATTGACCATATCACATCACATGCCCTGCAAAAATAAGTTAGACGTCTCTAATTTATTTTTGCATATTTTACGTGGCTTGGGCTTTTGGGGATAGAACCGTTCATACCTACGAACATGAACCACAACATTGATAAACATATTTTTAACAACCCTTTGTAGATTAGATCTTAACTATAGTAGGAGAAACGGACACTCCCTCTGCCACAAGTGAGACAAGTCTCGCGAACAATGTACACGTAAAGTTTGTCTAGGTCAGTTTCATCCTACTATACCACTAAGATCATAAAACACTCAAGGAGGCAATAGCATGATCATCAACGCCCACATATACATATGTGTTCTACCCGTAGAAAACATCTACGCATAGATCCGGCTCTGATACCATTGAAGGATTCGTTGCATAGAAAACAAAATTTTTCCTACGCGAGATAATCCCGAAGGGCCAAGATCTAATCTAGAAGATGAAATGCAACATGGAGAAAGATAAAGTCTTAAGGAGAACATAGCCTCGAAGACACAAAGCGTTACGAGATCAAATCTCGTTGGTGATGTAGTCGAACTCTCAACGATCTCAAGATCGCGAAGATGAGCGCTGCAATCCGGCAGCGCTTCCGCACTCGGTCACACGTACAACTCGATGACGACCTCCATTCCCTCGATCTAGCGGGGCAGCGGAAGTAGAGGATCCCTCGAAACTCCAGCATCACGACGACGTGGTGTGGTGGATAAAACTTCGTTCAGGGCTTCGCCAAGCGCATGAACATGAGGTGGATCAACGGGAGGAGGGAGGAAGAGATGACACAAGTGTGTGTGTGTGGGAGAGGGAGCTCCCACCCCTCCTTTTATAGGAGGCGATGGCAGACACGAATTTTTGAGTGTCTCCATCTCTCCCTCATCATGTGAGTGGAGTCTCCACTCAACCCACTCATTCTTCCATTAATTCCCACTCAAAATCCCAAGGGTTTTCTTTAATAAATAAATAAAACAATTTTATTTCTTTATTTTAATATTTGTTAATTCTATTAAGAAACATTAACATATAACCCCTTGAGTTAGTTGTGAAATCTATTAACAACCATTTGACAAGAATCCTTTTGAACTATTTCAAAATTACCCGAAACAATTTCGGTGTTGTCCAAACTTTTCTCCGATATTCCATATCCACTCAAACGCGTCATCGAACCTTAAGTGTGTCACCCTACGGTTCGTGAATAATGTAGACATGATCGAGACACCTCTCCGATCAATAGCCAATAGTGGGATCTGGAGATCCATAATGACTCCTACACATTCAACGATGAATATAGTGATCGTGTGAGCCATAAATGTAGTAACCAATTCCCTTTGTCTCTCGATATTTTACTTGTCCGAGATCCGATCATTGGTATCAACCATACCTAGTTCAATCTCGTTACCGACAAGTACTCTTTTACTCGTTCCGTGATATGACATCCTTGTGATCTAGTCACATGCTTGCAAGCGGTGTTGATGTGATATCACCGAGAGGGCCCAGACTATATGTCTCCTTCATTTGGATGGACAAATCCCACTCTTGATCCATGAGCCTCAACTAATACTTTTCGAATACCCAACAACACCTTTATAGTCACCCTGTTACGGTGTCACGTTTGATGACATCAAAGCACTCTTCCGGTGTTAGTGATTGACATGATCTCATGGTCTAAGGATTAGAGTTACTTCGTATGTTTGATATAACAATGTAAACTTAATGACTTGATCGCATCGCTATATTCACTTTGGGTCTATGTTCATCACATCATTCTACCAATGATATGACCCCGTTATTAACAACATCCAATGTTCATGATCAGGAAACCTTGATCATCATTTAATCAACGAGCTAGTGAAACGAGAGGCATTACTAGGAACAATTGTTTGTTTATTAAACACACATGTATCAACGTTTCCGGTTAATACAATTCTAGCATGAGAAATAAACATTTATCATAAACAAGGAATAAGATAATAACTACTTTATTATTGCTTCTCGAGAAAATTCCCTTCACTAATGTTTGCATTGAGATATTCTTATACATCTTGTCCCTAGGAAAGATTGGAGTTCATGTGTTGAAATTTATTATCCTTCTTGTTGGACCTTGATATATTCAAGGATTTATATGAAGAATGGCCATGGTTTGAGTTGAGCTTATTGCAAGTGTCTTGAAGAAAAGTATTAGATGGTCGTTCATGATTATCTTCAAGCCATCATCATATGAAGAATGAAGAAGCAAAGATACAAAGGTTGATCAAGCAAGTGATCAACACACAAAGCTATAAGATGTACCAAGTAGGATTATGTATCTCGTGGTATGGTAAGTAATTGTCAATATAACTTTGTCAACTAACCCATGATATGTGTGTGTGGCATCTCTATGTGTGGTTAGGTATCTTTCCGTGGTCTTGCATCAAAAGAATGATTTCCTAGCCCATGGTATATGTTGTCGTCAAGCGATGTTCTTCATCAAGATTGATATGGAAGCTCAAGTGAGTCATCTCGAAGAAATCCTATGCTTGATGCTTGCCACCCTTTTGGTGATTGTGGCCTTGTGAAGATTTGCCGAGAAGGGTCTGTCCCATAATGGTGTATGGGGGATCTAGTCTCTCCCATAATGGTGTATGGGGGAGCAACTTGCAAGACCTCATCAAGCGAAGAATGTGCTAGCAAGCACGATCAAGAAAGAGGATCCAAATTGAGAGAGTCAAGATCGTCATCATCTAGCTCAAGTGGAATTCTCAAGGCAAAGGTATAATATTGATAGTTTTTCTATTTTACCGGTCTCGTACCTTTTGGGAGACTGGGTTATAGGATAGATAGTCGTACTATCAGGAGGGGCTCTCAAGTGAGTAACTTGATCGAATCGTTATGGAGGGCTCAAACCTTTGCATACTTGGCATATCATCTTTCTTGCTTCTTATGTGTCTTTTGTCTCATTTGGGTTTTAGTGCTTGTCGCGATCTTCATGACAAGCCTTGGTTTCTCGAAAACGGATTTCGTAAGAAAACTTGTTGCGTTTTCGGTGGTGAAAATATTCCGTTCATCTTTGAGAATGTCCCACACCTTCCATGTGTGGTAGCTTCTCCATACTTTGATTTATCAATATTTTGGATACTCCTTACTGCTATCTTTCCAACGCAAAAGTTATGAGGTTTCTAGTTCAGCCTCAATGATTCAGAAGTGAGCCGGATATTTCCAACCGAATTATTCGATACCTACCGGAATATCCGGTTCTGATGAGGAGCTCGTTTTGTTGGCTAAGGACTATAGGTTTTCTGCGCAGAAGTCAACCGGATATTTCTAACCGGCTTATCCATACCAACCGAAAAATCCGGTTCTGGAGCCTATTCGGGACATAAGCGAGCCGAATATTTCAAACCGGATTATTCGCTTCAATCGGATATTTCGGTTTGGTCAACTCCTTCATGGTTTCAGATCTGAGGAAAAACAAGCAACCAGAATATCCGGTTCAAGTTTGAACCGGAAATTCAGGTCCCATTTTCAGCCTCAAACGGCTAGTTTTTTAGGGACCTATTTAAGCTCTTCTCCCCCATTGGTCCCTAAGCTTCCTAAGCACGATTTTCCCCTCTCTCTCCACCATTGTTGACCTTGGAAAGCTTGCCCCCCTCCCAATCCCTCCTATGATTCTTGCATATCTTTGAGGGAGAAGTTAGAGGAGATCTAGATCTACATTTTCACCAATCCATCTTCCTTCTTAGTGAGGGAAACCTAGTAGATCTTGATCTTGGAGTTCTTGGTGTTTCTCCTCCATTGTTCTTCCTCTCTTATTCCCCCATAAGATTTTGTTGCTTTGTTGGAATTTGAGAGTGAAGGATTTGAGCACTTGTTCTCTTGTCATTTGCATCGGTTGCATCAGTTTGTTCTCTCCACGAGGATTCGTGGAAGTGAAAGTTTGTGAGCTTGTTACTCTTGGGTCTTGGACCCTAGACGACCTGTGGTGTTCTTGGGAGCCTCCAATTGAGTTGTGGATGTGTGCCCCAAGATTGCAGTGACATCGAGAGCCTTCAATTGAGTTGTGGATGTGTGCCTCGAGATTGAAGGTTTTCAATAGTGGAAGGTGAACTAGGCCTTTGTGGCAAGGTTCATCGGAGAATAGGGTGAGGCCTTTGTGGTGTTGAGTAGGCCTCTTGTGGCGAGCTCACACCTCTCCAACGAGACGTACTCCCCTTGTGGGAGGAACTCGGGAATACATCATCGTCTCCATGTGCCTCGGTTATTTCTATCCCCGAGATTTTTACATATGGAATTTACATTGTGATAGCCTTCGTGCTTGAAGTTATACATCTTGCTATCACCTTGTTACTTGTCTTGCTTAGCATAAGTTGTTGGTGTACATAGTTGCGCCTAGAATATTTAGGTTGTGTGCTTGTTAATTTAAACACCTAGTTTATTTCCGCATTTAGCAAGCCTTAACCGGAAAAGTTTTAATCGCCTATTCACCCCCCCTCTCGGCGACATTGTTGTTCGTTAAAGTGCTTCAGTAGCTTTGGGTTGCACCATAGTTAGTCTCAGTAACGGCATAGTGGAAAGAGCATGTGGGTTGGACCCGCACATGTGTCATGCACAATTATGATCGTTTTAATTGGGCTTCGATATGTTTTTGTATATCTGATGGTCAATCACCCCATAAGGTTAATCTAGCAATGATAGTAAACATACCTCGATGTTCCCAGGTTATGACGATTGTTTTCGTAGAACTTACAACCACACTAAAACTTGCAAATAAAGCGGTAGAGGCGTCTAACTTGGTTTTGCAGGGTGTACATGCGGTTTGGTATAGCTATCTTGTTATTGTTTCTTAACATGATTGCCAATGCCAAAGGATTGTCATTCGTCAACATCGACTATCAGACGTTCATTGCGGATCACGAGAGGAAGTACATGGCAAGAGAAAATGGTTGTTTCTCTATCGTGGAAAGGCTTGAATAAATTTTCACCGTGCCAGAATTTCTTCGAATTTTCTAATATCGTGAGAATAACTAAGATGGAGAATCCTTATTGGGTTGCGTCAAGAATTCCTGAAGAACAAGGGCTATGCCAGATCACACAAATTATAAATTGGCTGTGATGTTTATCTATTTTTGTTGCACCTTGATTGTGCAGTAGTCGTTTATTAGGGCGATTCCTCACTTAAAATATCAAGGTGGATAGTGTTCTACCATACTGTAGCACCGTGAAACTATCTTGGTTTGACATTCATCACTTGTATCCAAGGTTCAACATGTTCTTATTGTCGGCATACGGGTATGGACCGATGACTTGTATCCAAGGATCATTCCATATGGTAGTGTCATTCATTTTTCTTGACGTTCAGGCATGAGAGCCATGATCTTGGAACACTGATGTGACGTGATCACATGCTCGTTGGGAGACCCCAAGCGGAAGGTATGATGCAGTCTAGAGTATGTTTTCACGTAGTAAAGAACCAGAGTTATCGAACCAGTAGGACTTTGTAGCATGGAAGAAGGTTGCGCTATCAACAATGCCAGAAAATACTGACGTTGACAAGGCATGGAACCTCACACAAACACAAACTCTCTGTTGCCCAGAAGGTTGTTAATCTTTTGGTCTTGCTGAAAACAGGAGAATTAAATGTATAGAGTCTTGGAAAACAATAAAAAATAAATCAGGAAAGCAAGGAAACAATTATGAAAGTGATTAAAAGAAGGTTTGCAGTATGAGGAAAATAGGACCGGGGGCCATAGGTTCACTAGTGGTGTCTCTCCAAAGAAAACAAACATGCTGGATGAACAAATTATAGCTCGGCAATTGACAAATCATGAATGTATAACAATACTATTATGACAAGATTAAGTTCACGAGTTCTAACATTGTAGTCATTACGTCAAGGTATATGGAACGCTATCCAGCATGCATCTATATCTAAATATCCACCTCAAGAAAGCTATCCAGCAAATCCCTTGGTATTAAGTTGCATCAACGAAGTGATTGCTATGTGTGCAACAGACAAATGCATTAAGATTAATACGTAATGTAAGCAATGGTTCTCATTCGTAGACAAGAGCACCACTGTTTTCTCCCTTGTGGAAACAACACATCCTCTCCCCCACATGTTTCTGTCGCTCGAGTGCGGGCAACAAGGATGCATGAACCACTATCTAGCATATAAACCCTCTCTTGGAGGTGAAAACAACTACGTGGCCAAGGTTATCATAAACACCGGAGAGAATTGCAAGACAAGATTAAAACACTCTACAAATATAATGGAAGCATCTCAGATTGACATGGACAAAATAATCATAATCTCATGGTTCATCAGATCCCAGCAAACAAAACATACAAAATTACAAAACGGTGGTCTCGATCATGTGAGGCATCTCACGAGACTCTAAACATGGAGGCATAGGGGAGAGAACAACTATCTAGCTACTTCCATGGACCCATAGTCCCGAGATGAACTGCTCACGCATCTATTTGGAGGCGATCATGGTGATGTAGAGGCCTCCGGTGATGATCCCCCTCTCCGTCAGGGTGCCAGAGCAGGACTCTAGAATCCCTAGATTGGAATTTCGAGGTGACGGTGCCTCTTGGAATGTTTCGTCGAAAATAACTCTGCCCCCGACGTTTCTATGGTAAAAGGAAATTTATAGGTGAAGGGGGGACTAGCGGCGGTGGTCCGGGCTCCCAGGGGCCCATTGGGAGCGGCCAAGGGGGAGGCCGCGTTTTGGTGCCCCTGGCCCCCCTCTTGCTCCCCTTTGGACTCCGTCTTCATTCCGGGTAAAAATTGATCTCTGTGGATTTTCAGCCCTTTCCGGGAATATTTCCTTAAGAACTTTTCTGAAATAAAAAAACAACAGAAAACAGCAACTGGCCTAGGGCATCTTGTTAATAGGTTAGTCTGTGAAAACATCTGGAAAACGAAAGAAAACATGTAGAAAAAAAACTTTTGGGTAGAAAACAAACATGGAGCATTAAAAATTATAGATACGTTTGCAACATATCAGCATCCCCAAGCTTAACTCCTACTCGTCATCGAGTAGGTAAGTGATAACAAAATAATTTTTTAGGTGACATGAAGCCAACACAAATGTTGATAAACGTTATGTAAAATCATTGCAAAGCTGAGATCAAATTATTTTAACAAAGGCATGATAAAAATTATTTTAACTAATGTAAACTTAGTAACCATGTTGCACATCAAAAGAAACACAAACAGAATAAAATTAATAATGAAATGCTGAAAGTGATACGGTTGTTTCAACCATAAAGAAAAAACATAATAAAGTGGTATCCAGCTAGTCCTTCATGTGGTAGCAAAACGTAAATGCCAGGACACCTTCAAAGTTTAAATTGTGACCAGATACAAATAATTTGAGAGCAAGCAATACCACAATCATGAATCAATCAATAATAAATTTTGGGAGTATGCACATTATACTCAGAATGACAACTATGCTCTCTTAGCTGGTGCATAAAGTAAGAAGATGAAGACTCACCATAAAAGTAAAAGAAAGGCCCTTCACAGAGAGAAGCAGGGATTACTCATGTGCTAGAGCTTTTTATTTGATAAAACAGAGATATTGAAAACAATTTTGAGAGAGGTGTATGTCTATGTTAACGAATGGTAATGAAAAACTTATCATAATCCATGTCAAGCAAAGTGTTTATACTTTTGAGAGTGGTTTCTGTTGTTTATTAGTTTGGCACTTCCCCCACCTTTTTTTTCACGAACCAGGGCTAGCCGTGTTCACGGGTACCCACCACCTTTCATCAAACCATGGGGAAATGCCTTTTTGTTATTATTTGGCACCAACTCTCTACAAATTTAAATGAGCATATTTTCCATATTCATTGGGTGAAAGGAGGAAGAAGAACTTTTCTTGAAACAAACCATAATAAACTTTAAACTACTTCCTCATGAGCTAAAACAAGAACACAAAACAGGTTATAATTTTGAAGGTTTAAAGGTAGCATACGAGAAATTTACTTGGAGTGGCAGTTAAATACCATATATAGTTAGATATGGTGGACACATTCGGCATACTTTAGTTTTTGGGAGTTGAATGCACGAGTAGAGCTCATACTCAGTACGTGTGTAGGATAGAAAAAGAATGGGAGCTACCAACTAAGAGAGCAATAACGACCACAATCATGCATACCGACAAAACATCATTAATCAAAGCATGAAGTGATATTACAAAGTAAGAAACTAAATGATCATCAAGGCTAGAAGTGGCTTTGTTTGTAGTCATAACATGGTGTGGGAATGCGCCAAGTCAATACAGATAAAACATTAAAAGGAGAAATACCACAATGTCATGCTTCAATATGAGAGAACAACACATGCGTAAATTTAATGGCACGTTAAGCACTCTCAGCTATCTGAGACTAATCATGATACATCATAAATAACTAAGCACATAATTAAAATAACATCTAACATGACATGCCAAACCCTAAGCCAAATTCAAAACAAGCTTCCTATTGCACCACTATAAGCGTGAAACAATTTACTCTGTTCTGACACGGATCAACTTATTCGAAACAACTCTCAGAGCAAATAATCATCAAATACCAGAGGGGTAACAAATATTTTACTCTTCTCCAAAACCAATCAACTTATTTGAAACAAATCTCGAAGAAAATAATGATTAAAGACCAGAGATATAATCATATTAAACTGGAGCAAACCAACAAGCTCTGAACAAAAGAGTGAAAAACAAGAGCTAAACACAGTACTACCAAAAACTGAACACTAGCAGAACAATAAGAGTGAAAACTAGAGTGTTATAGGAAATGAAAACATAGCGTATCTATCCCAAAATAAAGTGCTAGGATCCAACCAAAAGCTACAGCAAATAAAACAAAACAAACTGAAAGCAAAATAAAAATATGCTCCAAGAATAACACATATCATGTGAAGCAATAAAAATATAGTGTTTTGAAAGAAACTTGGTATTTTTGTTGATGAAGAAGGGGATGCCTTGGGCATCCCCAAGCTTTGACGATTGTAATTCTTGGATATGTCTTGGGGTGACATGGGCATACCCAAGCTTGAGCTTTTGTCCATTCTTCATGTTATCACATCGTTCTTCTCTCCCTACACTTGAAAACTTCCTCCACCTAAAACTTCTCACAATCTTGATTAGCAACGTTAGTGTAATCAAAATAATAAATCCACTTGGTTCAGTTTCAACACAAGTCTCACACTTCAATTAAAACATTATCTACTGTCACAACTCATTTTAAATCTCTTCCCCTCAAAATAACAACAAAATAAAGAGATTCAGACGCAATTGAAAATATTGGCAGAAATCTGTCAAAACAGAACAACCGGTAAAGATGATTTTTTTTTGAAAATCTTATGTTGCTCAAATCATAAAGTGGGAAACTAACTAAAGTTAGATAATAACCTGGGGCATGTGCATTTTTTTAAAAGAAATCAAACAGTTGGATGATATATATGATTTTTTTAGTAACAACCCAGAAATATGTTTCAGAACAAGAACTTCCCCAAATCGAACTACCCCTCAATTAGAGGTTAATCTTGGCACAAAAACAAAAAAGGATAAGGAGTGGTTGCTACAGAGGTAAAAACTTCCAAAACTGAAAAAGAGAAAAAAAACAGAAGAAAACAAAAGTATAACGAAGGAAAACAAAAGTGGGTTGCCTCTCACAAGTGCTTTTCTTTAACGCCTTTTAGTTAGGCATGAAGAACGAATCAATTATTATCAATAGAATGATGGGTAGTACTCACAAGGGACTCAAAAGGTAACTTAATTCTTTCCTAGGGAAATGTTCCATGCCCTTTTTAAGGGGAAACTGAAATCTTATAATTCTCTCTTTCATATCAATAATGGCACCAACGGTTCGAAGAAAAGGTCTCCCCAAAATGATAGGAAAAGAAGCATCGCTTTCAATATCCAAAACAATAAAATCAACGAGGACATAATTATCATTAGAAATAATAAGAACATCATCAATCCTTCCCAAAGGTGCTTTAATAGTGGAGTCTATAAGATGCACTCCAAAAATACTTTCATCCAAAGGTTTCAAATCAAAATCATTTACTATTAGTATTATAGTGGGCTCCCAACCATTTTGTAACTTTCAAGGAATAGAGGCTTCAAGTTTGAGCCTTTCTTCTCTAGCTTCCATGGGAGCATTAGTGATATGTTTAGTGAAAGCAATATGCATCTTACTAGCAGTTGGATCTTTAGCTAATTTTTGTAAGAACTTTATGAGATCAGAGATGGTGAAATTATGAAAATCAAGTTTATCATCCTAAAACATGGTGGAATGTTTTTCTCCTAAAGTCATATTATCCTCAATCCCACTTTCAACAATTTTCTCACTAGAAATGTTTTTAATCTTCAAACTTTTGGGACTCCTTCTACCTTAAGTCATGAGCTCTCCAATACCATTTTTTTTGACATCAACATGTTTAGGTGCATTAGGATACTCATTTCTACTGAAAGTTTTAACTTCCTCAAAGACTCTAATGGTATTAATTCTAATAGGCTCACTTTTAGCAGTTTTTTCAGCAATTTCAGCTTCTCTTTCTCTTCTAGCATGTATTTGAGCTAAAATTCTCATGTTTTAATTTTTTTAAACTTGCATAGCATTTATAGATTCAGTTTTCTTGGCTTCAAGAGGTTTGGTACTAAGTTTTAAAATTTCTACATCACGAGCATGACTATCAACTTTCAACACAAGATTATCTAGTTTAGCAAGCCTTTCATCAGCAATTTTATTGAAAGCGTTTTGTGTAGAGATAAATTATTTAAGCATGTTATCAAGATCGGAGGTGAAACTTTTAGGATTATTATAAGAATTTCCAGACGAATTCCCATATGAGTTACTGATACGTCATAAACGTATCCTTAACTACTGATGTTCCATGTTGTTTTCATGCCATATGCTACATGTTTTCCTTACACTTTATGTCATTTTTATTGATTTACCGGGACTGACCTATTGACAAGATGAATTTTACTTGGAGCATCAGTTATTTTTGCTTTCAGTTTGTTTAGTTTTCTTTGCTATAGTTTATGGCTGGATCCTATCATACTTGTTTTGGAGAGAGACACACTCCTTTTTCATTTCTTAGTACACTCCAGTTTTCATTCTTATTGTTCTGTGAGTGTTCACCTTTTGCTAGTACCGTGTTTAACCTTTGTTTTTCATGCATCTATTATTCAGAGCTGTTAGTTTTAGTAGAGTTATGTGATTACTCTCTTTTTTACTTGCGGTATCATTTAGAGAGTTCTTGTTAAAACATATTTTGTATGGTTCTTGTTGGAAAAAGAAACTGCTACGTGTGGTAGATTGTATAACGAAAAAATCTTGCATATTCTTGTAGAGCACTAAACTGTTTCACTTGATTATTTGTTGTTGTTTTGAGAGATTAATATGCTTAATGATAAAAACTTGCTGGTCTAAAAGCTTGAAACTATGCCTTACTCAAATAACCATTTGATAGGATAATGGTATATAACTTCCTTTGCTGATAGTAATCGTAATGGATTTTTGTTACACGCTACGGTCAGGGTAGCCAACACTGACTTGTCACTGCCACATACCCTCTTGGAGTCATGTTCATTATGCCTTGTGAAATCATGATTTTATTTGGAATCTTTTAACTTGTGAGTTCTATGTTGCGGTTTTCTAGCACTTCCACCATCCATATTTGCTAGCCTCTTCGGTACTGTGCATTGCTCATTCTCACACTGAGAGTTGGGCAAACTTTGCCAGTGCATCCAAACCCCGTGGGAGAACTTTGTTCTTCTACACATAAGCCAAAAAATATCTTCCTCAAAACAGCCATCATACCTACCTACCATGGAATTTCCATAGCCATTCCGAGATATATTGCCATACAACATCCATCTTCATTATGTTACTTGTCATGCTTGATTGTTATTTTGCATACTGCTACACTGGCAGGAGCATTTAGTTTTATTTACATCAGAGATATTTCAGTTTGAGTTATGAGTACTAAAAGTGTGTTGATTCATTGTAAAATAGAGTGTTGCCCGCTGTATATAAAAACATATAAAAAAGAGAAAAAGCCCAAACAGAAAAAAAGAAGAAAGAAAGGGCAAAAGAGAGATAATAAAGAGACAGGAGCAGCACTACTACAATTTATTCCAGACTCGTGCTTGGTTAGCATCATTACTTCAGTTTGGAGAGAGTTTTCATATTATGACTTGCATAACTATGTGGGGGAACTTAACGTTATAGAACTTGGCTTGTATATTCCAATGATGAGCCTCCTCAAAAGTGCTCTAGGTCTTCGTGAGAAAGCAAGTTGGATGCACCCTCACTAGTTTCATTGGAGAGCTTTCATACACTTATAGCTCCATGTGCATCCGTTGTGTGGCAATCCCTACTCCTTGCATAACTTCCATTATAAGACTTCCTCTTGTCTAATGATCACTTTCAGTTGTGTGAGACTTTCTTCCATTGACCTTCCAAACCCACCATAATGATCTTTTAGCCATAACATCCTGGTGCTAGGAACCAATACAGAATTATTGCTTGTTTTGAGTGCACAATTATTTGGATGATTTTCCTATGTGCATATTGTTGTCACTTGACTTGATCCTAACAGGAGTTGTTGTGAGAGTTTGATGCCATGGATGATTATATTGTTGTTCTTGAAGCTTAAATCATCTCTATATACTTTGCACAATGGATTATCTTTTAGTATTGATTCATTGAAAGGTTTTACTTTGTTATTCCTAATGGTTTATACATTACTCTTTGATATCAACTATAAACCACAACTTTTATTCATTTGATCCTAGTTTACATGCTTTACATTACTATGATGATCAAGTTTATGTTGGTAGCATGTCACCTCAGAAATTATGTGTTTTTATCGTTTACCTAATCGAGGACGAGTAGAAACTAAGCTTGGGGGTGTTGATACGTCATAAACGTATCCTTAATTTATGATGTTCCATGTTGTTTTCATGCCATATGCTACATGTTTTCCTTACACTTTATGTCATTTTTATCGATTTCCCGGAACTAACCTATTGACAAGATGCCACAGAGCCAGTTCCTGTTTTCTGCTGTTTTTAGTTTCAGAAAAGTTGTTCTGGAAATATTCTCGGAGTTGGACGATTCAAAAGCGAGAAGTCTTAGAAGTCCGGAGGGTCAAGGAAGTCCCGAAGAGACTCGAGGGGGGCCACAGGGTGGCCACACCATAGGGTGGCCTGGGTCCCCCTGGCCGCGCCACCAGGTGGTGTGGGCCCCCTGGCCACCCCCCAGCATCGCCTTTTCGCCTATTTATCCCCCCCCCGATGCATAAACCCTAAATCAATAAGCCTTTTTCCATGAAAAGTTCGGTAGCTACGTCGCTGCCGACAAGTTTTGGGGGACATAAATCTCTGTTCCGGCACCATGCCGGACGGGGAAGTGCCCCCGGAGCCATGTCCATCGACTCCACCGCCATCTTCATCGCCGTTGCTGTCTCCTATGATGAGGAGGGAGTAGTTCTCCCCCGGGGCTGAGGGCTCTACCGTAGCTATCTGTTTCATCTATCTCCCCCATGGTGTGATCTTTATGTGACCGTGAGCTTTGTAATCTAGTTGAATTAGTAGATGGTACTCTTCATCTGTTATGCTACTCGAGTGGTTTTGTCATGAAATCTCCGTAAACAATTTGATCACGGTGTAAAGGTGACAGTGTGCGCACCGTGTGGTTTAGCATGATATTTATATCTTGTGTTGGATGACCCTATGAAATTGTGGTGTTTGTCTAGTACCTTCTAGGGCGCTCATAGTGATAGTGTGGGGTTAACTAGACATGGGAATGCGAATTTGAGGAGTGTTGTTACAACCCTACGCAATGAATTGGTGTTTGTTATTCAACCGGAGAGTGGTTCAAAGTAGCATAGTGAAGCGAGATATTTATGCATTCAATTATGTTATCATTGTTGAGAGTGTTCACGAGTGAAAGTAGGATCCCTAGGCCTTGTTTCTAAGCATTGAAACACCGTGTACAATCAGTTCAGCTACATGTTTGCTTGCTGCCGTTTTTATTTCAGATTGCTATTATCACTTATAATCATCCATATTACTTGTATTTCACTCTCTCTTTGTCGAACTAGTGCACCTATACAACTGGAAATTGTATTAGGTGTGTTGGGGACACAAGAGACTTCTTGTATCGTGATTGCAGGGTTGCTTGAGAGGGATACCTTTGACCTCTTCCTCCCCGAGTTCGATAAACCTTGGGTAATCCACTTAAGGGAAACTTGCTGCTTTTCTACAAACCTCTGCACTTCGAGGCCCAACACTGTCTACAAGAATAGAAGCGTGCGTAAACATCAATACCACTATTATATGGCCTATAGTTGTTACCACCAAAGTTATTCTTATAAGCACTATTGTTGAAGTTGTTTCTAAAAATAAAATTCACATCAATTTTATCATTCTCATTAGCATCCGAAGAGTTCAAGGGAACATTATTAAGATCTATTGGAACTTGTTTAGCTAGCAAATAAACAAGCATATCAATTTTATCACTCAAAGAAGAGACCTCCTCATCAGAATTTACCTCTTTACCTGTTGGAGCCCTTTTTGTGTGTCATTGGGAATATTTTATCATTGGATCATCCAATAACTTGTTTGTTGAGGCTAAAGTGAGGTTCATGAAGGTTCCTCCCGCAAGTGAATCCAATAAATTACTTGAATAAAAATTTAATCCTGCATAAAAAGTTTAGACAACCATCCACGTAGTTAGTCCGTGTGTGGGACAATTCATAACCATAGTTTTCATTCTTTCCCAAGCTTGAGCAACATGTTCATTATCATATTCTCGTCATTTCCATAATTTTTGCAGGTGGATAATACTTCCCAATAAAAGCACCTCTGCATTTATTCCAAGAATCAATGCTATTTCTAGGCAAAGACAATAACCATTCCTTAGCTCTTCCTCTTAAAGACAAAGGGAACAATCTTAATTTTAAAATATATCCATCTATCTATTTATATTTTTTCATGTCACATAACTCAATAAAGTTATTTAAATGAGAGGCAACATCTTCTCCATTACCAAAAAAATTGATCTTTCATGACAAGATTCAACAAAGCAGGTTTAAGTTCATAAGAGTCTGCTGTAGCAGCAGGTAGATAAATTGGTGTGCATATGAAATCATTATTATTGTTACTAGTAAAGTCACAAAGCTTGGTATTATCATTGCTAGACGTGATTGCAAGATAACGCAAATAAAAGACTAGAAACTAGAGAACTAATTTTTTTTGGTTTTTTTATAAAGAGAAAGCAAGACTAAACAAAAGGAAACTAAGCAAGATCAACACAAAAGAAAGAAAGTGGAAGTGTGATACTCCCCTTGCAGCAAGCTAGAATTCCCGGCAACGGCGCCAAAAAATATACTAGATGTGACGTGATCACACGCTCGTTGGGAGACCCAAAGCGGAAGGTATGATGCAGTATAGAGTAAGTTTTCCCCTAGTAAAGAACCAAAGTTATCGAACCATTAGGACTTTGTAGTCTTGAAGAAGGCTGCCCTATCAACGACTCCATAAAATCCTGACGTTGACGAGGGGTGGGACCTGCACACAAACACAAACTCTCGCTTTTCCCAACTTTCCGGGATGTTGTCAATCTCCGGTCTTGCTGAAAACAGGAGAATTAAACGTATAGAGTCTTGGAAAACAATAAAAGTAAAAAGTTACAACAAGGAAACAATTATGAAAGTTCCTAAAATAAGGTTTGCAATATGAGGAAAATAGGACCGGGGCCGTAGGTTCACGAGTGGTGTCTCTCCAAAGAAAACAAACATGCTTGGTGAACAAATTACAGTTGGGCAATTGACAAATCATGAACTTATAACAATATGATTATGACGAGATAAAGTTCACGGGTTCTAACATTGTAGGCATTACCTCAATATGGACCGCTATCCAGCATGCATCCATATCTAAATATCCACCTCAAGAAAGCTATCCAGCAAATCCCTTGGTATTAAGTTGCAGCAAAGAAGTGATTTCTATGTGTGCAAAAGACAAATGCATTAAGATCAATACGTAATGTAAGTACTGGTTCTCATCCGTAGACAAGAGCACCTCTATTTTCTCCCTAGTGCCAACAACACATCTTCCCCTCGCACGTTTTTGTCACTCGAGCACATGCAACAAGGAGGTATGAACTCACTGTTTAGCATATAAACCCTCTCTTGGAGGTGAAAACAACTCTGTGTCCAAGGTAATCATAAACACCGAAGAGCATTGCAAGACAAGATTAAAACTCTCTATAAATAGAAGTGAATCATCTCACATTCACATGAACAAAATAATCATAATCTCATGGTTCATCGGATCCCACCAAACACAACATGCACAATTACATAACGGTGGTCTCGATCATGTGAGGAAGCTCACAAGACTCTAAAAATGGAGGCATATGGGAGAGAGTAACCATCTAGCTACTGCTATGGACCCGTAGTCCCGAGATGAACTACTCATGCATCTGCCCAGAGGCGATCATGGCGATGTAGAGGCCTCCGATGGCAATCCCCCTCTCTGGCAGGTTGCCGGAGTAGGACTCCAGAAGCCCTAGATTGTGAAGGGTTTCGTAGCAGAAAACAAACAATATCCTAACAACGATAACCGAAAACCAACCAGGATCTATTACTATGCAGATATAGAGTAAAGGAGAAGGAACGGTCATCATACCCTTGAAGACCGAAAGCGGGGATTAACCTCCCGCACAAGGGTTGTCCATGAAGAGAACAAAGCCGACCTCAAGGTCGAGGAGTGGTTCCACGACTAGTGCCCCAAGTGTTGCAGCTCGTGGGATTACACACATACGGTGTAGACTATGACTCCCGTCTCCGACCCAGCGAAGTTTGCAGAAGTAGAGTGATGTAATGAAGACCAATATCATGGCGGTGTGCTTATAGTGGAGAATTATCAACTCCTAACACAGCTCAAAAGGGAACCACGTTCAGAGAAGAGAGAAAAGCGAGAGATGATTGATGGGAGAAAAGGGGAGGGGGGCCTCCCTCTATATGGTGGGAAGGGGGAAAGCTTACCCCTTGGACAAGCCATGTGGTACTAAACCCCACATGGTTGGTGCGGCCAAGAAGGGCAGCCGCACCCCCACATGGGCCCCAAGTTTCCCATGTGGGCTGCCCTTTTTTCTTTTTATTTTCCCACTTTTCCCTTAATGGGCCAAAATTGACCGGAAGGCCCATTAGTGGAATAAATGCATTTAAAAATAAAATAAAATGATATTTAAATAGTAGTTACACTAAGTAATAGTAAATATACATTTTTTATTTATGTTGAGTCCCGGAACCCCTTCTGGTACCCTCCGATCACTATCGGGCATTTCTCCCTTAATTTCGATACCCCTTCGAAACTCTCCGATTTCTATCAGATAAATACCAGAACGATTCCGGCTCTCTTTATTATTCTTTTCGGTACTAAGATCACTCTTAAACATTGTCTACCCTTAAGTTTGAGACCCTGCGGTTCAGGCTACTCCAGACATGGTCGAGACACCTCTCCGACCAATGATCAATAGCGGGATCTGGACATCCATAATGGCCTCTGTGTATCCATCGAAGTTTTGCGTCGATTTGAACCTTAAACGTAAGTTACCATACCTCTTTCCTTAGTGATACTCTGTTAGTCCGAGACTTGATCTTCCGGTATCTTATACCCCGTTCAGCCTCGTTACCGACATAACAATTCTGCTCGTCCCTGTGTTGTTGCATCTACGTGACCGAGTCACGTGCTTGCAAGCTAATTGATGCAACTCCACCGAATGGATCCATGAGTATTGTTCCGTCATTAGGATTGGCAAGTCCCACTCTTAATGGCTTGCCTCAACATATCTTTGTAATCACCCTGTCACGGTGTGACGTTTGATGCAATCAAAGTAACTTTGTAATCACCCTGTCATTACCCAAGAGACACCTTTGTAATCACCCTGTCACGGTGTGACGTTTGATGCAATCAAAGTAACTTTGAGGATAGCAATTCAGATACCATCTCATGATCAACGGTCATGGTACTATGTTTTCGTGATCATAAATTTGAACATAATGACTCAATCTCATTATGAAAAACATAATGGTTGTGAGTCCATCACATCATTCTCCAATGACATGACTCCATTGTAAATGACATAAATGCCCATGATGGGGAAACCTTGATCATCTGTTGCCCAACAAACTAGTATAACTAGAGGCTACTAGGGACATGGTTTGTTTATATACCACACATGTATTAATGTTTCTGCTTAATACAGTTATAGCACAGTATAAAACATTATGAACATAAGAGTTATGATAATAAATACTCTTTATTATTTTCCTCTAGGGCATAACTCCTTCAGTATCCCACTTGCACTAGAGTACAAATATTAGTTTGCTTTTGATCTACACCATTAGCCTCCTGGTGCCTAGACCATGCATTGCTCATGGAAAAATATTTTAAGTCAAGAAATCTGCCACATTTAGATCTGTATGTTCTTTGCAAAAACTTTAATGTCACCTAGGCTGACATTGTTCCGTATCCTTACGATATTGGTGAAATATATGTTTATTTTATGGAGTAAGAATCGAACCATCGTGTAGTATGAACCTTGAGAGTCTAAGAGATCTTTTAAAGGACACCATACCATCTCGGTAAAACCATTTAAGTCCACCCACACTTGCCACTTTTAAAGTAACCATATACTTCTATACCTATGTAGATTGTGCGATAGTGCATACATATGCCACTTTGCAAACTAACCATGTCTTTTCTCAAATAGAAGACTTTTCCTATATGAGACTCCTAGTCGTGTGAGACTTGCACCATCGTAATTCCTTACGGAAAGTTGATTTTTCACTCTAACCATAGAGCAGAAAATATAACTTCAGTTCTCACCAGACATTGAAATATATACTTAACATTTGTTCATCGGTCCATTCAGGAATCACTCTAGAATGTGTTCTTCAACGAGGAACTTGGTTCACACCAGGTCGAGCATTCAACATGATAACATGATAGGACCTATGATAAAAGCATACATAAACTAGATATTTTCCTTTGGCATACAAGTAAGAGTTCCTTCTTTGTGTGTCCTATTCTGAACACCTTCAGAATCCTGTCTAGGATAATAAGCTGACTTAATGTCATTAAGCTTGCTTGGCGATGTCGTCCGCCTCTTTGTTGTCCCCCCCGGGGAATGTGTTGCAACTCCATGACGAGGAAGTGCTTCTCAAATTTGCGAACCTCCTCGAGGTACAAAGATATGTGCTTGTCTTTGTCCATGTAGCTCTTGTTGGAGAAGTTCACCAGGAGCTGGGAGTCCCCTTTGATGATGAGACGCTTGACGCCCAGGGCTACGGAGGCCTTGATGCTGGCGAGGAGGCCCTCGTACTCGGAGATGTTGTTGGAGACTTTGTCCTTGTGTATGAAGTGGATTTGGACGACATAGTAGAGCTTTTCGCCGGTTGGTGACGTTAGCGCGACGCCAGCCCCCGAACCCCTCGAGGAGAAGGCGCTGCATGGTCCACTCTCCTGGAGTCAGCTTGTCGGGGACGACCGTCTTCTCCTCAGGGTCTTCTTCTGGCGATAGGTTGGTCCACTCTGCATTGAACTCTGCCATGGCTCCTCCCTTGATCGTCTTGGTGGTGAGGAACTAGAGCTCGAGGTGCTGGAGCTCGACAGCCCACTCCGCGACGCGCCCCGTGGTGTTGGAATTGCGCAAAATTTCCTCGAGAGGGAACGCAGATACCACCTTACTGGGTGTCTTTCGAAGTAGTGACGAAGCTTCCTCGAAGCCACAAGGAGAGCATATAGAAGCTTCTGCTGCACGAGGTACCTCTCGCGGATATCTCGAAGCACGGTGCTAGCGAAGTAGACAGGGTGTTCGACGAGAGCGATTGTAGAGGTACTGGCAGTGAGTTCTTCCGACGCATTGGGGCTCTCTTACGGCTTGAGTGGGTCCTCCTTGTGGATGTCCTGGCATGCAACGGTGCCCTCTAGGGGAGAAGCGGGCGTGGGCTCCATTTCGGGTAGGGCCGCTCTTTTCTTCTCAGCTGGCCTTTCCGCGACGTGAACGACGCTGACTGTCTAAGGGGTGGCTCCAAGGTACAGGCGCAGCTGCTCCTGTGGTCGCGGGGCGACCAAGACGGGAGGGCTTGCCAGATACTCTTGATGTTCTAAAATGTAGTAGCCGCCTCGATAGTCCATTTGAAAGGACCCGTTCACTTTAGGAGCTTAAAGAATGGCAGATCCTTGTCTTCGAACGTAGATATGAAGCGCCTGAGAGCCGACACGCATCCCCTGAGGCGCTGCATGTCATTGAGCCACCGTGGGGTCTGCATTTATTCTATGGCTCAGATCTTGTTCGGGTTGACCTCGATGCCGCGATGAGACACCAAGAAGCCGAGTAACTTCCCTGTTGTGACCCCGAAGATGCACTTGTCGAGGTTGAGCATGATGTTGACCCTGCGGAGATTCTGGAAGGTCTCCTCGAGGTCATCGATGAGCGTGCGCTCCTCTCGGCTCTTCACGATGATGTCGTCGACATATGCCTCTGTATTCTTTCCTATCTGTGTTCCCAAGGCGATACGCATCGGCCGCTAGAAGGTTGCCCTGGCATTCTTCAAGCCGAAGGGCATGCATACATAGCAGAATACCCCGCATGGCGTCATGAAGGCGGTCTTCTCTTCATCCTCTTTCGCCATCTTGATCTGGTGGTATCCCGAGAAAGCGTCCAGAAAGCAGAGTAGATCACACGTGGCGGTGGAGTCCACCATCTGATTGATTCTCGGGAGAGGGTACGGGTCCTTAGGACAGGCCTTGTTGAGGCTGGTGAAGTCGACGCACAGTCATCCTCCGCCTGCGTGCTTGGAGACCATGACGGGGTTGGAGTTCCACTTGGCATGAATGATCTCGCGGATGATCTTGGCGTCTAGAAGCTTCTCCACCTCTTGGACGATGAACTCCTGCTTCTCGGGACCTTGGCGACTGGCCTTGTGCTTGACGGGGCGTGCTCCTGGGCACACGACTAGATGGTGCTCGATCACCTCCCTTGGCACGTCGGGCATATCAGACGTTGTTTATGCGAACATGTCTGCGTTTTCCCGAAGGAAGGCGACGACCGCACTTTCCTATTTGGGAGGCAACCCGGCTTAGATGGTGAGGGTAGGTCCTGTGCTATCGGGATTCATGGAGACCTTCTTTGTGGAAGCCTTCTCTTGAGGCGTTCGAGGTTGTCTTCGTTGATGGGGTGCAAGGCCGCCACCTCCTTGCAGGCGTCCTCCATAGAGTGCACTGTGTCCTTGACATCACCGTGGATAGTGAGTGGGCGACTGCTGCCACGCATCTTGACGAGGTTGTACGTGATACGTCCAAAACGTATCTCCTTTTCCGAACACTTTTCTTATTGTTTTCTTCTAAACTTGTGAGTTTTGGATACCACTAACACGGAATAATGCTGTTTTCAGCAGAATTACTTTGGTGTCTCGTTTTTGTGCAGAAAAATAAACTTTCGGAAAAATGCCCAAAAAAGATCCCATTGGTCCTAAAACACCAGAAGACCCCGGGAGCCAGAAGGGGGCCAAGAGGGGGCACACCACCCCCTGGCGCCCCCCCTTGGCCGCGCCGCCAGGTGGTGTGGGCCACTCCCTCACCCACTCGGACTCCCCTTTCGACTACATATGCTCCATAACCTAAAAGCCGAGAGGGGTTCGTCATATTCCATAGAAACACAACAGGGTGCCACCGCCACCTCGAAACTCGATTCGGGGATTAGAAGTTCCTGTTATGGCGCCCTGCCGGGACGAGGATTTGAAGGAGATCATCGCCATCGACACCGCCACCTCTTCTCCATCAACCATCCATGATTCCCCCGTCCATGTGTGAGTAAACACCGCTATAGGCTGAGAGGGGTGGAAGAGATTGGATGAGATCGATCATGTAATAATGCCAGATTGTTAGGGCATGGTGCCTAGTATCCATTGTTAGTGTTTTCTACCGTTCTTGCAACTTGTTATGCTTAATGCTTGTCACTAGGGCCCGAGTGCCATGATCTCAGATCTGAACATGTTATTGTTTCATGAGTATAATTATGTTTCTTGATCATATCGGCAAGTTGTTTACACATGTCATTGTCCGGAACCCGAGGCCCCAAAGTGACATAAATTGGGACAACCGGAGGGGATGGTTGTGATGTGAGGATCATGTGTGTTCACAGAGTGTTAATGCTTTGCTCCGGTGCTTTATTAAAAGGAGATCCTTAATTACCAGTAGTTTCCCTAGAGGCCCCACCGCTACGGGCTGGTAGGACAAAAGATGTTGTGCAAATTTCTCATTGCGAGCATGTATGACTATATTGGAACACATGCCTATGGTTTGCCTAAATGTTTGATGCTTTATTATTATTATCTACAATGCCCGTATTAGATTATTACATGACATATGTTATCCATGCAACACCCGTCTATCCATTCCATCTAGGCCTAAGGTACTTCACATCCTGCTGTTTTCCGCGATTGCTAATGTTGTTACTATTTTACTACAGCTGTTATTTTATTTCTAATGCTGCTATAAAACTGTTACCACTGATAAATTGTTGCGTGCAAGTCTACTTTCAGGTGCAGCTGAATTGACAACTCAGTTGTTAAGGCTAATAAATATTCTTTGGCTCCCCTTGTGTCGAATCAATAAATTTGGGTTTTACTTCCCTCGAAGACTGTTGCGATCCCCTATACTTGTGGGTCATCAAGACTATTTTCTGGCGCCGTTGCCAGGGAGCATAGATTTATTTATTTTCTCACTTGATCGTGATATTGTTTGCTGCAAGCCATTCATCATGGGCAAGACTTGTGATGGAAAAGTTCCTATATTACCATCCCCTACAAGAAGAGGTACAACTCTGAACACCTTTGTTGCTCTTGATTCACCTTCTGTTATGAGTAAGCTTCTTACTCTACCACATGCTACACGTACTGTTACTTCTGCCGAGTCTGAGAATGCTTATGATACTTTTGATGATGCTTTTACCATGCTTTATGATACTGGTTTTCTAGGTCCTTTCCTAGATGCTACTATTGCTAAATCCAAACAAATTAAAAATGCTGAAATTTCTGTTGAAAATTTTGGTACACCTGTTAATTCAACTGAGCTTATTGATGATCTTGATGAAACCTATATTGAACTTAATGATGATTTTATTGAAGAAGCTTGTGCTACTACTGGTGCAAGTGCTCTAAAGAGTCTTCTTGCAAGACATGTTGTGAAATATAAATCTTCTCTTGATGCTAAGTTTGCCACATCTCCCATACACATTATAGACAAGGAGTATGATTTCTCTTTAGATTTATATTATATATCTATTGTTGAGAAGGAACCTTTTTGTGGAACTGGAAGTGAAAGTTCTATGGACCACATGAATGAGCTTTCATCTTTGAGTAGTTTATTTTCTGATGATACTAAGCTGCGTACTTATTTTGTTACCAAGATCTTCCCTTTCTCATTGAAAGATGAAGCTAAAATTTGGTTTAACAATCTGTCACCTGTATCTATTACTAATCCTAGGGATTTGGTTAATGTTTTCTTCCAAAAATATTTTCCTGCTAGTGCCCAACATGCTGCCGTGTAGGACATCTTTAACTTTGAGCAAATTGAAGGAGAAAAATTGCCTGAATCTTGGACAAGCTTTTGTTCTTTAATAAGAGCTAGCCCTGGATATCCATTACCTAAAAATGAGCTCCTAGATATATTTTATAATGGACTAACTGTTGAATCTAGGACATACCTGGATAGTTGTGTTGGTTGTGTTTTCAGGAAAAGAACTCCAGAAGAAGCTGAGGAATTAATGGCTAAAATAGCCAAAAATAATGATGATTGGAATATACCTGAGCCTACACCTACACGAGACCGAACACCAATATAACACCCAAGAAGAGAGGGATCATTGAATTAAATGATTAAGTGATGAAGGAAGCCAAGAAATCTCTTAAAGAGAGGGGTATTAAATCTGAAGATGTGAAGAATTTACCTCCTATAGAAGAATTATGTAAGCCTATTCCTCATCCATCAACTGTTGAGGTACACTCTCTCCAATACTTTGATAATAGAGATATTCCTTATTCGAAACCACCTGATCAATGCTTAGATGAATTTGATTATTATGTTGTTAAGCAAGACAACTTTAATAGGAGAGTGCAAAATCACCTTATGGAAAACTCTAGAGCTATTGATAATTTGCATGGTATTATTGAGAGAACCTCTAATGATGTTAAAATGCTTGTTAAGCATTTTCAAATGGTTCAAACTCAAATTCATCAACTTAATAAGTGCAAAGAGACATGCTAGCTAATGCTTCTAGAGATAAACATGTTTGTGAAATAATTACTAGAAGTGGTGTTTCTACTCAGGACCCCTTGTATCCTGAAGGACATCCTAAAAGAATTGAACAAGATTCTCAGCAACCTAAGAACAATAGTTCTCCTTCTAAGAAAAAGAAGAAGAGGCATAAAAATGTTGTAGAATGACCTGAAACTGCTAAAGATCCTAATAATATATCTATTTCTGATGCTGAAACTGAAAATGGTAATGATAAAAGTGATGTTTCTGATAAAGAAAGAACTATAGATGAACCTGAAAAGAAAACTAAAACATTGAAGTATAGTAAGGAGGATTTCATTGCTAATAAACATGGTAATGAAAGATAGCATTGGGTAAAAAAAGCAAAGCCTTTTCCTAATAAGAAACACAAATCAAGGGAAGAAGAACATTATAAGAAGTGTTGTGAGTGGATGAAACCTCTATTTTTGCAATTCCCTTTGACTGATGCTATTAAACTGACTCCTTATTCTAAATACATGAAAGATATTGTCTCCAACAAAAGGAAAATTCCTAATGAGTAAATTTCAACTATGCTTGCTAATTACTCTTTCAATGGCAAGGTTCCAAAGAAGCTTGGAGATCCTGATATTCCTACTATCCCTTGTTCTATTAAAAATAATTATGTTAGAACTGCTTTATGTGGATTGGGAGCTGGACTTAGTGTTATGCCTTTCTCTCTTTATAAGAGACTCTCTATTGAAAAATTGATACACACTGATATATCTTTGCAAATGGCTAATAAGTCTACTACTATTCCTGTTGGTAGATGTGAGAATGTTCCTGTTCAAGTTTCTACTAATTGTTTGATATTAACTGACTTTGTTGTGTTGGAAATGGCTGAAGATGATAATATGTCTATTATTCTTGGGAGACCTTTTCTTAATACTGCAGGGGCTGTTATTGATTGCAATCAAGGAAAAGTAACTTTTAATGTTAATGATAAAGAGCATACTGTTTATTTTCCCAAGAAGATTGATAGAAGATATGGTTTAAATTCAATTAAAAATATTGAGACCATCAAGATTGGAGAATTTTATTGTCCCATTCCAGTACCACCAAAATAATATGAAATTATTATGATTGGGACTATGTATACCAAGGTTGAGGTAACATAATTATTTAGTGATTAGCAAAGTTTTGCTTCATATGAAAATTGTTCTAGTAACAAGACTTGATCACCCTTGTTAACAAAATGATTTTGAATGAAGAGGACAATGTTTTCACTATGTTTTCACCTTCCCCATTATGTTTTCACCATGTTTCCTTCTGTTATCACATTGCTACTCTAGTACAATCATGTTTTCCACCATTCATATTCATGTTTTCATCATGTTTTCACCCTGATTAACGTGGTTTTGCATGTTTTCACCACCCATACTTTTGTTTTCACCACTTCCACCTTTGTTTTCTTTGGATATTTTTTCATTGGAGTGTCATAGAACCTTTGTAGTTATGGTTTTGGTTTTGTTTTCCACCTTTTCAGTTTTGTTTTTCTGGTTTTTATTAATTATTAAAATTCTTGAAATACCTCAAAAATAAAGTTTCTCGAAAAATTCCAGAAAATTATAATAAATTTTTACGTCAAAAATGAGGCAGAGAGCCACCTGGGAGGCCTAGGGGGACCCACCAGTCAGGTACACCATGGGGTGGCACGGCCTACCCCTGGTGGCGCCAACAAATGGTGTGGGGCCCCTGGCCCCCCACTAACTCTCTCCCCTGCCAAAGTTCCTTCTCTATCCTCCCAAACTCAACACATTTCCTAGAACCCGAGTTCTTGCCGTTCTTCCTCGATATTTTTTGATCTCTTTTCTAAGCCCATCATTTATGCTGAAATTTGGTGCATTTGCTCTCCGGTATGTGACTCCTCCGATTATCCAAATGGAATTTTGTTTGGTAAAGTATTTCTTTAGTATTTTGGCACTGTAGGTGACGGCTTATGTGAGTTTTCATACTTTATTTGAGTAGAACTAATGTAGTTTTGATGCATGTTTAGCTCTCCTATAAGTCCCTATGGTCGTTTCCACCTTATAGTTGCTTGCAATAAATTTTTGTGATGATTTTTGAAAATTTCAGAGATGGATAGCCATAATTTTGGAGAGATATTTAGGAGTGATGATCCTTGGAGGACAAGGCCCTCACGCTCATCCACTTTAGTGAGGCCATCATATAATGAAGACCTTATTGCACCTTGTATCGACGATGCGGGAGGTGATAGTATCGCTAATCCCTCTAGCTTTCCTTGTGTTGAATTTTTAAGAAGTGCAGGTCTGTTAGATGACTTTTTGATGATTATTGAAAGAGTTGGTTTAACCAGCTACATGGAGGATGAAAGCCTTCAGTATGCCGCTCTCACAAAAACTTTTGTTGAGTTTTAAATTTCAGAACACACAATTTGGTCCATGATACGTCATAAGCGTATCCTTAATTTCTGATGTTCCATGTTGTTTTCTTATTGTTTCCCACATTTTATTCGATTTTCCGTACTAACCTATTGACAAGATGCCACAGAGCCAGTTCCATGTTTTCTGCTGTTTTTAGTTTGAGAAAAGTTGTTCTGGAAATATTCACGGAATTGTAAAATTCAAAGCCCGCAAGTCTTAGAATTCCTGAAGGTTCCACGGAGTCCCGAAGAGACCCGGTGGGGGGCCTCAGGGGGCCCACACGATAGGGCGGCACGCCCCCTGGCCGCGCCATGGGGTGGTGTGGGCCCTCCGGCCTCCACCGCCTTTTCTCTTTCGCCTATTTATACCCCCCAAGACGTAAACCCTAAGGATATCCCACTTCGTCCCCAAAAACACCCGAGGCCGCCGTCATCGTCATCCCGAGATTGGGACGGTTCTGCAGCTCTCCCCGGCACCCTACCGGGAGGGGAATTCATCACCGGAGGGGTCTATATACCACCATGGCCTCCTCCGAAGTGATGCATGAGTAGTTCATCCCTGGACTACGGGTCCATAGCAGTAGCTAGATGGTTGTTCTCTCCACTTTGTACCTCATGTTTAGATCTCGTGAGCTGCCTCACATGATCGAGATCATCTTTATGTAATGCTACATGTTGTGTTTGATGGGATCTGATGAATGTTGAATGCTATGTCTCCTCATTATCAATCTATCATGTTATCTTCATGCATATGTTATTTATGATCTTGCATAATCTCCGTTATTAGTAGATGCTCTGGCCAAGTAGATGCTAGTAACTCCAAGAAGGAGTATTTATGCTCGATAGTGGGTTCATGCCTCCTTTGCATCTGTGCTCGAGTGACAGAAACGTGATGGATGGAGGATGTGCTGTTGCCATTAGGGAGAAAACAATGGTTATTACCCAGTTTACATTGTTTACATTACACAATTTGCTTACTGCAATAATCTGTTGCTTGCAACTTAATACCAACGTTTGTTCGAATGATATTCAGAGGGTGGTGAAAGTGCATGGTGCCCCATATGTGGTTTTGGTAATTAATGACAATCCTTATGGACTAATGTTTGCATTTAGTTATCCTTGTAGATCTTGTCCATAGGAAATAATGGAGTTCATGTGTTGATCTCTATTAGCTTTCTTGATGGCCATTATTATATTCAAGGCTTTATATGAAGAATGGCCATGTATAGAGTTGTGCATATTTCTAGTGTGTCTTGAAGAAAAGGATTAGGTGATCTTTCATGTTTATCTTCAATACATCATCATTTGAAGTGAGAAGAAAAGATACAAGGTTAATCAAGCAAGTGATCAACACACAAAGCTACAAGATGTACCAAGTGGGATTGTGTATCTCGTGGTATGGTAAGAATATTATCATATAGCTTTGTGAACTAACCCATAATATTTGTGTCTGGCATCTCTATGTGTGGTTAGGTATCTTTCCATGGGCATGCATCAAAAGGAAGATTTCATATTGCCCATGGTCTATGTTGTCATCAAGCTTGACGTGGAAGCTCAAGTGAAGCATCTAGAAGAAATCATATAATTGATGCTTGCCACCCATTTGGAGATTGTGGCCTCGTGAAGATTTTCCGGTAAGGGTCTCTCCCATAATGGTGTATGGGGGAGCTAGCATCTCCCATAATGGTGTATGGGGGATCAACTTGCAAGTCTTCATCAAGCGGAGCATGTGCTAGCAAGCACGATCAAGAAAGAGGATCCATCTTGAGAGAGTCAAGATCTTCATCATCTAGCTCAAGTGGAATGCTCAAGGAAAAGGTATGATCTTGATAGGTTTTATATTTTACCGGTCTCATGTCTTTGGGAGACCGGGTTATAGGATAGATAGTCGTACTATCAAGAGGGGCTCTCAAGTGAGTAACATGATCGAATTCTTGTGGAGATCTCAAACCTTTGCATAATTCCATATCATATTTCTTGGTTCTTATTTGGCTTTTATATCCTTGGGGTTTTGGCTCTTGTCGTGATCTTCATGGCAAGCCAAGGTTTATCGAAAACGGTTTTGGTAAGTAAAACTTGTTGTGTTTTCGGTGGTGAAAATATCTGGTTGAGCTTTGAGAATGTTTCCACACCTTCCATGTGTGGTAACTTCTCCATTACTTTTTTTTTGATATTCCTTGTTATTACCTTTACAACCCAATTGGTTTCACCTAATCCGGAGTTCATTCGCAAAAGTTATGTGTGTTTTCGTGTTGGAGGTTTTACCGGTTGTTCCTATTTGAGAGGCCAAAACCTTTACCATTTGGTTTTATATTACATTTCTGTACAATTATGTTTCTATGCATATCCTTTTAGTGCTCGTCGTTGCGATTTCAACGAGACCAAGAACATCAAAAATGGAGTCTGTATGCAAAAGTTATAGCATTTCTCGTATCGGTGTTCAGTCATTCTGGTGCAATCCGGAATTATTCCGGAATTCCGACTTGGCCGTGAAAATCTCTGTTAGCATCCGGAATGCCCCGGAATATTCCGCCTGTACGGAATTATTTCGGAAATTCCGGAATTATTCCGACTTGGCCGTTTCTAGGCGAAAAACGGCTAGGTTTTTAGCACCTATTTAAGGGGCTTTCTTCCCCAAAGTTCCCAAGTCTTTTCCAGTCCGTTTTTCCTCTCCCTCTCCACCATTGTTGACTTTGGAAAAGCTTGCCCCTCTTCTAACCCCTCCTATGATTCTTGCATATCTTTGAGGGAGAAGATAGAGGAGATCTAGATCCACATTTCCACCAATCCATCTCTCCTCTTTGTGAGGAGAATTTAGTGAATCTAGATCTTGGAGTTCTTGGTGTTTCTCCTCCATTGTTCTTCCTCTCTTATTACACATAAGCATTTGTTGCTTTGTTGGAATTTGATAGTGGAGGATTTGAGCACTTGTGCTCTTTCCATTTGCATCGGTTGCATTGGTTTGATCTCTCCACAATGATTCGTGGAAGTGAAAGTTTGTGAGCTTGTTACTCTTGGATCTCGGACCCTAGACGACTTGTGGTGTTCTTGGGAGCCTCCAATTGAGTTGTGGATGTGTTCCACAAGATTGTGGTGACATCGAGAGCCTCCAATTAAGTTGTGGATGCGTGGCTCGATCGAAGGTTGCCAATAGTGGAAGGTGAACTAGGCCTTTGTGGCGAGGTTCATCGGAGAATAGGGTGAGGCCTTTGTGGCGTGAGTATGCCTTTGTGGCGAGCTCACACCCCTCCAACGAGACATACTCCCCTTGTGGGAGGAACTCGGGAATACATCATCGTCTCCGTGTGCCTCGATTATTTCTATACCCGAGCTTTTTACTTATGCAATTTACATTGTGATAGCCTCCGAGCTTGAATTTATATATCTTGCTATCACCTTGTTACTTGTCTTGCTTATCATAAGTTGTTGGTGTACCTAGTTGACCCTAGAATATTTAGGTTGTGTACTTGTTAATTTAAACACCTAGTTTATTTCCGCATTTAGCAAGCCTTAATCGGAAAAGTTTTAATCGCCTATTCACCCCCTATAGGGGACATCGTTGCATGTTCAATTGGTATCAGAGCCTGGGCTCTCTTATTAGGCTTTACATCCTAGAGAGTATGATGTCGTTTAGGGAAATAGAGCATGATCCCGCCTTTATATTCTATGGTAGAAATTATGATGTTAGGAAAATTCGCATTCTTAATTTTCTTACAGACATGGGTCCAAAGTATGTAAGGAGAATTATAGATATGGATTTTCCTTGTCCAAAGGATTCTCAAGATTTATCTTTAGATTATGAGGAAAACTCTTATCTCGATACTCTAGTATCTAATGGTCTCTTGTGCGTTTTGAGCGATGTAGTCATTGAATCAATCAAGCCTTTTCGGAACGCTCATGAGATATGGACAAAACTTCAAGATATATATGATGTCTCCAACATTATTAAGGACGATTGTTCTCCATCCACTTCCGGCCGTGATGAGTTCACATCGTTCTCCACTCCACCAACATGTGATTTGTCACAAGTTAATGATATGGTGAGTGGTGATAGAAATTGCATTATGGATAGTGAATTTACTATTGACTATACTTCATCTCTATCCCATTGCATTTTTCTATCTTTGGACTTAATATCTTCTAGCACTCAAAATTCCATACATGCTAGTGTTGATAGTCCTTGCATATCATGTAATAGGTGTTTAACTAAATCTCATGATGATATGGTTCCTATGTCTCCTTTTCATAAAAACAATGGTTCCATTTCCTCTAGTACTTGTGTGGCTAACAATGTAGAGGAATCCCATATTTTGGTGGAACAAGACATAGAACTTATTGGTGCTTCAAATCAATATTCATCATCGTTATCCATTTCTCATGTGTGCCTTATGGCTAAGGATTCAAAGGTATCTCCACCTTTGGAGCCCTCTACATCTTGTGATGATGAGGATGAGGATTTCTTTTATGGAGAGTATGAAGATGAGGTCTCTTTAATGGAGAAGGGTGAGTTGGTTCTTATTGATCTCCCTAAAGGTAGTAAAGCTATCACTCCTTTGGGTGAAATTTTGGCTTTTGCTATTAATAGCGCTAAAATCATTGAGAAGAAAGGTTCGATTGAAAGAAGTGATGTCGATGAGAAGGCGTCCCTCACTATGTCTCTTGAGGAAGAGTATGAGCTCTGAGTTACTCTTGAGGAGAAACTTGAGTCTATTGAGGAGCTCCATAATGAACAAATAGCCTATCTCACTAAAGCACGTGACCATACTATTGCTAAATATAAAGTGCTTAAAAAGGAAAAGGTTGAATTTATTGTTGGCAACGCTATATTAATTGAGGAAAACACTAGGTTAAATAATGATCTTGCCAAGTTTTCTTCTTCCATTTATAATGATGCTTGTGCTACTAACTCCACATCTTGTGAAGCATCTATTTTGAAGGAGAATGTTAGCTAAGGGCTCAACTTGAGTTGATGACTAGAAAGTGTGGGAAATTGGAAGAAATCCATGAAAAACTATCTAACTCTCATGAGGATCTTCTAGCATCCCATTCTAAGCTAAAATTAGCTCTTGAGGCTATCACTACAAAGGTAACATCTTGTGATCCTCATGTGGTTACTAGCACAATCTCTTCTAGTAATGCTATATTTCCTTGCGCTAGTATTAGTAATTCATCCTCTCATAATGTTTCTACATCTTGTGAAGAATTCCTTTCCTTGCCTTGTTGCTCTAACAATGAATCATCTACTTCCTATAGCTCTTGTGTTGATTCTAACCATGTAGAGGAAATTAAAGATCTCAAGTACTTCTTTGAAGAAAGACTTGGAAAAGTGTCATGAAGGGAGTTCCACCCTTGACAAGATGTTGATGGTGCGAAGACTTCCCAATGAAAAGAGTGGACTTGGATTCAAATCCAATATCAAGAACAAGTCCAAGGTTGACAAGAAGAAGGGCCAGGAACAAGTAAAAGATCCGGCCAAGATTATTTGCTTCAAGTGCAAGATTGAAGGGCACCATGTTAGATCTTGCCCTTTGAAGAAGAAGATATTAGTGAGAAGCAACTAGGGAAGCGAACTCTTGTTCAATCTCGTGCTCAACCACGAGTTGAACAAAAACTACCTCCTAAGAAGACGCAAGCCAATGCTCCTCAAGTTGAGGAGCCTATTAAGAAGAAAGAGAAGAGTCGATGTTGCTACCTTTGTCATGAGAAGGGACACCTTGCTTTTTCATGCACCAATGGTACATTATCCAACCCTATCCTTGTTGATGATGTGTATTCCATTCAGAAAGATAATGTGGGCAATGTGTTTGCCAAGTATGTTGGTACTCCAAGTGGTGTCAAGAAAATAACCATTTGGGTTCCCAAACCTATTGTGACTAACCTCTTAGGACCCAACTTGGTTGGGGACCAACAAGCTCAAACTTGATCAATAGGTGTTGTTGGAGGGCATTGGAGGCTTGGCTATCTCATGAAGAATTAAGGGATATTCATCAATTATATTTTCTCAAGCCAAGTCATTTGGATTATATATATCTCATATCCAATGTGCCTCCTTGCGGTAACTTGTATTTAAATCATATACATTGAAAGTTGCTTTCTCCCTTGCATATGTTAGTTTTGTTTCTAGCATGTGTTTGTATGTGTTGTTCTTACTACTTACCAATCTTCGTTAATCTAGTATGAGTTTGTTGGTTTGCACTCCATGTACTTGTGTTATTTGTGTTAGAGCCTTCATTTCAACTGTTGTATTTTAGTTGTCTCTTTGGGAGATTAATGGACTATCCCATTTTGGGAGAGTAATATGCTCTTGGCACTTTACTATCCTAAAATGTGTGTACATGAGGAAAACCACTTAGTGTTGATATATCAATATTATCTAGTCTCTATGTGGTATGTCTTTCTCATGAGAAATTCAAATTCTAATGTCCATTAACTTTCTCTAGTTGGATTTATTTTCTTTGCCTCTTGTTAAAAAATGGATTATCACATTATGGGGGAGTAATAATCCATGTGCATATTACAAGCCAAAAAATGTGAACATGTGAGGTATTGCCACCTAGAATTGATATTGTCAATAATCTTGTTCTTATACGACATGTTGCTCAAACAAGTTCCATGACTTCTTAAAAGTTTTTTTGTCTCTCTTCATTTGGTATCTTGTTTGTGAGAGTTTCTTGGTGCTTTTCTTTTTCGATTCTTATTTGAAGCCTTCAAGAATCTCTATTTAAGCATGTTCTTTATTTCCTATCTTTTACTACATGCTTATGTTTTTGTGAATATGATTGTGAACAAATCATTTACCACCGAGAAATATCTCCATACATCTCTTTTATTTGACAAGTGATAATAATTTGTGGTAAGTTTATTAATCATATTTACTTTGGCCTTTGCTCGAAAATTGTCTTGTTTCTTGCTAAGGATTTATTTTGGTTTAAACTCCCTTGTGTCTTCCTTGTACCTTTTGTATCCTTTTTCTCTACTCAATTTTTTTTATGCTTTCTTGAGTTAGGAAAAGCAATGATCCCATTCTTGTGCACTTAAATTCAAAGTATTACTTCTTTGGTTTTCACTATTCTTGGGGAAGCTATCCTACATTGAGTAGAACACTATTCTTTAAATTGGTATTGCATCTTATTGCCCTTGTTGAGCTTGACTAGTGTTTGAACAATATATATGGAGAGTAATGATTCCATTGTGTGAATTTTGTATTCAAATGCAAGATCATAATTAATGCACTATTCTGGGAAGAGCTACCCTATATGCGTTTGAACACTTGTTGTCTTGAAATTGGTATTTTATCCCAATGACTTGTCTCTTTGGAAGACAAACATTTTTCGTCTTGGTACTTTGTGTGCCATCATGAAAAGTGTAGAGGGTTTGTTTATTCTTTGATGCTTTTTTGGTATCTTATCTATTTGGTTTCCTCAATCATGTGTTGATTTGGGTTTTGATATAATTTGGACAACTCTCTTGCTTTTCACTCGTGTGAGTGCCTTCTTGGTTTAATTGGTGTTTTTGTCCAAATTGTATCTCGTTTGGTTCTTGAAAGTTTTGTGCATGTGTATTTACTATGTATATCTTTTGGCATGCTTACTTTCATTGATCCAATATATAGGATAAACTCTATCAAATCCTAAATGGCTAAGATGTGCATGAAATTCAAATTCATATTAATATGCACATATTTATGTGGAGTTTGTCCTATGTATTGTAGTTTCTATAACTACTTTGGACCCAATGAGTTTGGGTACCATTTTGTACTTGAATTTTGTGTTTAGGTACTATGGAGATGAATTGGGTGCTTGCCTCATTCATAAGGAAGGTGTTTTCACCATTGGATTATAGGAGTCAAGCTATGATGATTATCGAACTCGCATCCTCTTCATCACCAATGTCTTCTCGGTAACAAGTGTCTATATCATGCATACATTTCTAGCTTTCAACCTTGTGTAGGTTGCATCATGGCATGAATTCCATTTGTTGCATTTCATTTGGTTCTTGCAAATATCTTATCAAAAGAATCTTTATTGCAAATATGAGTAAGCCGACATGATTACATATCAATGGGATATCATAATCATTTTCATGATTCACCAATCCCAAGTATATTAATCTAGCAACTTCTACTCGAAGTCTCTCATATGCAATATTGATATTTTATCAAAACCATTTGCCTTTTTGTGATACGCGTTACCTTTCTCGAAGCATTCTAACTATCACTTTTCCCTTGTGATATTTGTGATGCTTTGATGAGTTTTTTGATTGTTCATCTATATCCCTTTAAGATAAAATTGAGCTTTGTGCTTTGCTTTCAAGCAAAAATATTATTGGTGTATTTATGACTCTCTTTTGGATATCATGTTCCTCTCCTTCGTACCTATTTTGTGTGTGCATATTTCTTTGTGGACTTATATCTTTGTGATTGGTGTCCACTTAGAAACTTATACACGTGAGAAAGTTACATCTTTAATTGGTATTATATTTCTTTAGTGACCACCTTTTATTTATGTAACATCCCTGATTTTTGGAAAGTGCAAAATCACAAAATTTTGAAACTTTTTGTTTTCATACAAAGCAAGTCACCAAAAACCAATTGAAATGCAAGAAACAAAATAAAACAATATGTAATTGGAATAAAGAATCCAAATTGCCATAATTCCATAAACCCTAAGGCCTATTTCTAAAATAAAATATGTTTCCCATGTGAATAAAATATTTTCTTAGCAACATCTTTACCAAACATGTTTTCAACTCAACTACCATTGGGAAAATGATTATGATAATTAAAAACCAGAGGGTTACTATCTCTAATATTTTCTCCCTATCTCCAAGAAATTATGTCACTATTATTATTAACCTCAAGTGGGTAAAAGTTGGTTATTTGTTTTCCAAGTTTTATGTCAGTCAAAAAAAAATAAAGTGTCTTATAAATTATTTAAGTATGTAAATAAGAAAAGCACCTTGGAGAAAACTATATTTTTAAATTGGGAAAACAACATTATACTTTGAGAAAACCCATATGTCCCTATTAAACCCCAATTCAAAATTTATTAAATAATTCTCTATTTTGAATATAACAAAAGGTTACTACTAGTGATTTTGCAAGTATGTTGAAATTATAATGTATGAAATGTTTTAAAAGGTCCTAGAAAACAATACTTGAACCATGGAAATATTTCTGAAGTCATTTAAATCATATTTCTATTTTCAAATCCTTGTTTTGTATAAATTTTCTATTAATGTTTTCTCATATTTTAAAACTATAAAAATATGAAAACAAGTTGAAATGTTTTTGAAAAAGAATATTTGACAATAAGAAGGTTTCTGTAATTTTATAAAAACTCATTACAAATTATTTGCTATATTCTATATAAAATGATATTAAGTACTATTAATGTTTCATTTATAATTGCAAAATATGAAATTTGAAATATATTCAAAGTTGACCAAAAATGTTATTAGTTGATATACATTTCATTTACAAAATTATAGAAACTTATTTGAGGTAAATTGGATAGAGAAACCAGAAGTACCTAATGAAATAAGGAAAACATGAATTAAAAAAAAAGCATTGATGACGTCATCATGACGTCATCATCTTCCTCGCGTATGGAAACTGCCACGGCCGTTTCGGCCATTGATTTTGCGCACTTGATTGCGGATCAATTAGGCCATCAATTGGAGGCATGAGCCCACCTATTTGAAGCCCTGCATCTTCTCTCCATTTCCCCTCTCCTCCCCCTCCATTTCACTCGCCATGGATCTCGTAATTCCTCGTCGGAGATCCCTCTGCCGCCGCCGTGAACCTCCCATTCCGGCAAACCGCGCGAGTTTCCGCCGCTCTCGTTTGATCCTCTAGGAACTCCGTGTCCTTGCGCACATTTTGAAGCCTTTACTCTTCTTTTTGGTGCAGTGTAGCTACGAGGGCGAGCTCGCCGGAGCCGAAACCCGCACGTCCACCTCGGGATCCTCTTCGCGTCTCCTCCTGGAGCCCTGCACGACCCCCACAAGATCGCCATCGAGTTTGCCGTGGAATCCCACACCCGAGAGTGGTCTCCTCGAGCCCTGGAACACGCCGGAGCGTTGCACCACCATTTTTCCGAGCAGCCGCGCCGCCGCGCTGTCATTTCCGGCGAACCGCGCCGCCCGGTGAGCCCTCTCACCCCCGTGTTTTGTTTTCAGACGTAGGATCTGGATCGTGAGGCCACCGTTAGATCACTTACTCGAACATGTATCAACCAATCAGAACAAGCCAAGTCAGCCGAGCGTTAAGTACCTTATCGGTCGCTCAGCGCAACGTGAAACCAGCCCAAGCCCAGTTGTTATCTATCGCTCAATGCAGCGTATAGCAGCCCAGTCTCTGTTTTTCTTCTGGAATAGAAAATAAAAAGTAGTTTTTGCAGTTTAGTCCCTAGAATTTAGAAACATCATATCTTTTTAACCATAAGGCCAAATTTAGCAAACTTGAACTTTTTGAAATCCCCATAATGTTTATAATCTTTTAGCACTGTTAAAATTCAAATTTGACAAACTTAAATTGGTTCAAATTTGAATATGCTTGTTTGATGAATTTTGGCATAATTCAAATTCTACAAATCCAAAAATTGCAAATAAAACATATTTGGAAACGTTAGGATGTGTACTTTCATACCCTCTGTCCCAAATTAATTTTTGGACAAGTTAAATTGGAATTTAGAATTAAGTGATATATTTGAGTACTTTTGACATAGATTTAATTCTATAAATAATTTCAATATAGTTCCTTTTGCATTTTTGTTCCTATTGGTAACCTTGAACCAGAAACAACATTTCCCAACCATTTTTGACACCTTGGACCATGAACATGTGTTTTTGACCAAAAACCCAACATAGTGATCCACCCACATTATCATGCCTTAGATTTTGTTCCATCTCTTTATCTTTGTTGTTATGGCTATTTTGGAACCAAGACCAAGTCCCTAAAATGACCAAGTAGTGAACCTCAAGCACGAGTACCATAGTTTCTATTTGCTCCTCCATTCCCCTATTCTTGCTTCAAGAATACATCAAGTTAGCAAAATGGAAGACGAGACTCAACCCCAAGAAGGAACTCCATCTTCAACTTGGTGGCAATATGAAGAGCTACAAGAATATCATTGAAGAATTTTTTAAGAAAAGAATTGGACTCCACAACTAGAAGCAACTCAAGGAAGTACAAGTGTATGAAGAAAATCAAGGAGAAGACATCTACCCCTCTCTTTCTATCCCTTCTATTTTCTTTCTTTTCAAATTGACTTAGTGGTATTTGTGCCCATCCTACCTTGGACCAACTAGTGATAAGACATGAGGAATCTATCAAGACCAAGAGAAGAATCCATTCAAGGAACAAGACTACAATAGAAGAATGAAGATGATCTTCAAGAAGACAAGCATATGAAGACTTGGAGCAATACATACAAGTTGAAGATTTAGAAAGTTGTTTTTGTCCATCCCTTGACCCAAATGGAAAATCCCAATACTTTATCTTGTTATCTCCTTGTTATGAATTTAGTTGAACCTAGACATACCCTAAACCAAAATGGAAGGACTAACTTAGATCACTCAAATGTTTTGATGAAAAGAAACTAAGTGTTACACATGATTATGTGTTATTTTAGTTGAGATAGTTAGATCACCTTGGTGAACTCTTGGAACTTCCTCGACAAGTATGACCAATTGAGTTTGAATCTTTCAAACCCAAGTCTTTACCAACTATAGTCCCTTTTGGAAGACCTTAACCAACCACAATAGTTTCCTTAGCAAACTAAATTATTGTGATTAACATAAAACCCTTTGACTAAGTGTGTTGATTGTTATTCTTTGTTTCCTTGTTGTTTGTGAAGGTTGTTTATTGTTTTTTTTTTTGACTTGTCCAGATTGTACAAAGAGAAACTATCTAGTGGTGAAAAGAGAGTACCTCTACACCAACTTTAACAAGGCAAGTGACACATCATAAACTACCTATTATTTCCTATATGCATTAGAGCTTTTGAGTAGTATGCATGATAGGAAAATCTTTGGTAAAATATTATGCTATGCTATTATCCCAAGTAGTGTGTAGCCATCCTTATTACCTTGATAGTGTAGCAGCCTTAAAAATTTGGTAGTTGATTGCTTAGCTATGCTTGTAGATGAAGTTGATGTGATTGGAAAGTATAACTATGTTTTGAATGATTACCCTAAGGGGTTTATGAAATATTTTTGGTGGAGTACTAGATACTCACAAGTGTGGCATGGTAGGGGACCAATCACATTGTTGAACCTATGAAAATGTTCACATGAATAGCATGGTAGGGGATCACATTAGTGGTTGTACCTATGAAAATGCTTATACTCCAGCATGGTAGGGGATCACATTAGTGGTTGTACCTATGAACATGCTTATTACCCAGCATGGTAGGGGATCACATTAGTGGTTGTACCTATGAAAGTGCTTATTACCCAGCATGATAGGGGATCACATTAGTGGTTGTACCTATGAAAATGCTTATTACCCAGCATGGTAGGGGATCACATTAGTGGTTGTACCTATGAAAATGCTCATGACTCTAGCATGGTAGGGGACCACATTAGTGGTTGAACCTATGAATATGCTCTTATCTATGGCATGGTAGGGGACCATTCACATGGTTGGACCTATGAATATGTCAACATTTCTGAAGATGACTCTTGGTTCACAAGTCTTTATCCAGAGATACCTCCAATGATCAAAAATGTTATATGAAAAATGTAGGAGAAAACTTGCTTTATGCAAACTTAGCCAAAACTCCACTCAGCCAAATAAGCATGTAGTATTAGTCTTGCCATTTATATCCACCATAGTGTTACTTGCCAATACATTAAATTGTATTGACTCCCTTGTGGCTGCATATTCCATATTGCAGATATTTCTAAAGACGAGTGAGGATTTCGTTTAGGATCTCGAGACTATCGCCAACATGTTTTGCCTGTGGCACATGAAGATGGACTCAATGTTTTCTATGTTTTCCGCTGTATTTCTTTGTTTTCTGCTAGTCTTCTAAGACTATGCAAGTTGTAATACTATTTTGTAAGACTGGATCATGCGATGTAATAGAATTTGATGCATTTGCATGATATTTCATCTTGTACTGTGGTGCTAGCAATTGATCCAGGGACTAGCACAATAACACAGATGTTCTTGCATTATTTAAATGTGGGAACGCTACAAAATGGTATCAGAGCCAAGTTTTGCCTGTAGAATTCGAGACCCTAAGTTTGGGAAAAGACCCTAGGTTTGAAAATTTACTATGTTCAAACTTTCTAGAAACTAAACAATCATCTTAATATTTCTCATATCCTCTCACCTATTATTCACCTTCAAAAATTTCTAGATGACCTACCTCTTCAATACACTCAAGACAGGAATATTGATGACCATACCATGAAGTGCAAGAGGTATTTTCACCACATGAAGACCTACGCTCAAGATTTTTGAAGAACTTGAAGAAAATCATAGACTTCACAACAATCATAATACCTCAAGACATTGAGAGAAGAATTTGAAGAAACTCAAGAAAATATAGATGAGGCCACCAATCTAGTTACTTTTTTAGAACAATGTTAACGTGTTAGTGTATTGATCATACCAATGAGTGTGGTATGACAATAATAGTTTGTTTTCTAAAAACCCTGTTGTTGGAGTGATAAATGTATTGCTATATGTTTGTTATGTGTTGTTTGCAAGATGAGTTTCCTTGATCTGTTGTGTTGGAATAGGAACCTCTTTTAGCTATCTTTCTAATCTCTAACCATCCATCCTAAAACCCCACAGATGCCTCCTCGTCGTGACCCCGACGACAACAATGATGCACTACAGCAGATGATGACTGCTCAAGCTCAGCTTATGCAAGTGATGACTCAGTTTATTGCGATTGCCAACAATAACAACAACACAAACCCCCAAGTAGATAGACTTGCTAGATTCCTGAGGCTAAAACCCTCTAAGTTCTCCACTTCATCTGAGCCAATTGTGGCGGACGACTGGCTCCGCACTACTAACAAGGACTTAGTGACTTGTGAGTGCACTGATGCTGAGAAGGTGAGATTTGCCGCTCATTTGCTTGAAGGACCAGCAACACTATGGTGGGAAACCTATCAGATTACCCATCCTTTGGAAGGAATGACATGGAATACTTTCAAGGAAGGATTTCGCAATGCTCACATCTCCTCTGGCGTAATGAAACTGAAGAAAGATGAGTTCTGAAGCCTGAAGCAGGGAGATAGAACACTGAAGGAATACATGGATGACTTTTGCTCACTCTCAAGATACGCACCTGAGGATATTGACACTGATTCCAAGAGGAAGGAGAAATTTCTCAACGGACTGAGTGGTGAAATGAAGATACCATTGTCAGTAGCATATGCCCCAAACTCTCAAACCTTGCTGGATCAATCTATCACTCTTGATGACAATATTAGGAAAGAAGAAAACATGAAGAGGAAGCACAACCATGATAAGTTACCCTCAAGATCACACCAGAAATCACACCAGGCCCATGAGAATAGCAATACTTACAATATCGACAAGCATACCGACAATAACGATCAGTATCATAATGGTTATCTACACAACCTTAATGGACGAAATAGACAACATGGGCATAGCCGAAGCAATCACATCGGTAATGGAGGTAGTAAAGGACATAGAAATGGAGGAAACAATGGCCTCAAAACGATTAGGAAGGACATAAGCAAGGTAGGATGCTTTAAGTGTAAGAAGAAGGGACACTATGTTCGAGACTGCTCAGAGAAGAAAATTAGCAGTTAGAGCCAGCCATAAACCTTGGAGCCTTGTACTAGTATCATCTCAAAGATAAAGTCTCCTAGACTATGTTCTTACTGTAATAAAAGATTTATTTGGTATGAGAAGTGTGTTATGAAACATTTGCAATCTTTATGTGGAAAATCCATGAGTATAAACACTCCCTAAATACCAACAAGGAGTTGATATATATCCTATACCAGAATAAAATGGATGATGAAGTGTGTATCCAACTAAAGATATAATAAACCCAGCAACCACTGGATAAGAATTTTAGACTACCCACAAAAGTTTCTTTAAGGGTGGTAGCCCACCCGGTTGTTTTGGAAACCCAGTTGCCCAAACCTAATCTTTCTTTCTAGCCTTCCCAAATCTCGGGACGAGATTTCTTTTAAGGGTGGTAGTCTGTAACATCCCTGATTTTTGGAAAGTGCAAAAATCACAAAAATTTGTAACTTTTTGTTTTCATACAAAGCAAGTCACCAAAAACCAATTGAAATGCAAGAAACAAAATAAAACAATATGTAATTGGAATAAAGAATCCAAATTGCCATAATTCCATAAACCCTAAGGCCTATTTCTAAAATAAAATATGTTTCCTCATGTGAATAAAATATTTTCTTAGAAACATCTTTACCAAACATGTTTTCAACTCAATTACCATTGTGAAAATGATTATGATAATTAAAAACCAGAGGGTTACTATCTCTAATATTTTCTCCCTATCTCTAAGAAATTATGTCACTATTATTATTAACCTCAACTGGATTAAAGTTGGTTATTTGTTTTCCAAGTTATATGTCAGTCAAAAAAACAATAAAGTGTCTTATAAATTATTTAAGTATGTGGTGTTGGTACTTAATGTCAAAATGGCAAGACTAGTACTACATGCTTACCAAAATGGGGGAAATTGAAAGTGCATGGTGCCCCCATATGTGTTTTTGGTAATTAATGACAATCCTTATGGACTAATGTTTGCATCGAGTTATCCTTGTAGATCTTGTCCATAGGAAATAATGGAGTTCATGTGTTGAACTCTATTAGCTTTCTTGATGGCCATTATTATATTCAAGGGTTTATATGAAGAATGGCCATGTATAGAGTTGTGCATATTGCTAGTGTGTCTTTAAGAAAAGGATTAGGTGATCTTTCATGATTATCTTCAAGACATCATCATTTTAAGTGAGAATAAAAGATACAAGTTGATCAAGCAAGTGATCAACACACAAAGCTACAAGATGTACCAAGTGGGATCGTGTATCTCGTGGTATGGTAAGAATATGATCATATATCTTTTTGAACTAACCCATAATATTTGTGTGTGGCATCTCTATGTGTGGTTAGGTATCTTTCCGTGGGCATGCATCAAAAGGAAGATTTCATATTGCCCATGGTCTATGCTGTCATCAAGCTTGACTTGGAAGCTCAAGTGAAGCATCTAGAAGAAATCATATACTTGATGCTTGCCACCCATTTGGAGATTGTGGCCTCGTGAAGATATGCCGATAAGGGTCTCTCCCATAATGGTGTATGGGGGAGCTATCATCTCCCATAATGGTGTATGGGGGATCAACTTGCAAGTCTTCATCAAGCGGAGCATGTGCTAGCAAGCACGATCAAGAAAGAGGATCCATCTTGAGAGAGTCAAGATCTTCATCATCTAGCTCAAGTGGAATGCTCAAGAAAAGGTATGATCTTGATAGGTTTTATATTTTACCGGTCTCATGTCTTTGGGAGACCGAGTTATAGGATAGATAGTCTTACTATCAAGAGGGGCTCTCAAGTAGTAACATGATCGAATTCTTGTGGAGAGCTCAAACCTTTGCATACTTGCATATCATATTTCTTGGTTCTTATTTGTCTTTTATCTCCTTGGGGTTTTGGTGCCTCCCCCTCTCCACCATTGTTGACTTTGTAAAAGCTTGCCGCTCTCCTAACCCCTCCTTTGATTCTTTCATATCTTTGAGGGAGAAGATAGAGGAGATCTAGATCCACATTTCCACCAATCCATCTCTCCTCTTTGTGAGGAGAACTTAGTGAATCTAGATCTTGGAGTTCTTGGTGTTTCTCCTCCATTGTTCTTCCTCTCTTATTCCCCCATAAGCATTTGTTTCTTTGTTGGAATTTGAGAGTGGAGGATTTGAGCACTTGTGCTCTTGCCATTTGCATCGGTTGCATCGGTTTGGTCTCTCCACGAGGATCCGTGGAAGTGAAAGTTTGTGAGCTTGTTACTCTTGGGTCTCGGACCCTAGACGACTTGTGGTGTTCTTGGGAGCCTCCATTGAGTTGTGGATGTGTGCCCCAAGATTGTGGTGACATCGAGAGCCTCCAATTAAGTTGTGGATGCGTGGCTTGATCAAAGGTTGCCAATAGTGGAAGGTGAACTAGGCCTTTGTGGCGAGGTTCATCGGAGAATAGGGTGAGGCCTTTGTGGCGTTGAGTAGGCCTTTGTGGAGAGATTACACCCCTCCAACCAGACGTACTCCCCTTGTGGGAGGAACTCGGGAATACATCATCGTCTCCGTGTGCCTCGGTTATTTCTATACCCGAGCTTTTTACTTATGCAATTTACATTGTGATAGCCTTCGAGCTTAAAGTTATATATCTTGCTATCACCTTGTTACTTGTCTTGCTTAGAATAAGTTGTTGGTGCACCTAGTTGACCCTGGAATATTTAGGTTGTGTGCTTGTTAATTTAAACACCTAGTTTATATCCGCATTTAGCAAGCCTTAACCGGAAAAGTTTTAATCACCTATTCACCCCCCCCCCTCTAGGCGACATCGTTGCACGTTCAGGTGGATTATTAGACATAGATGCAGTTGGATGACGGTCTATGTATTTTGCTCTAATGCTCGCATGAATCACATAGTAATATTTATGTCTTGCATATGAACTATGGTGCAGCCTTCATTTCTGTTAATTGCCCAGTTGTAATTTGTTCACCACACATGTTATTTATCTTTCACGGAGAGACACCACTAGTGAACTGTGGACCCCGGTCCATTTTCCAGATACTGATAAAACACCTACTGCTTTCATACTGCTTCCATACTGCTGCTACTTATTTTTTACTGTTTTCCACACCATACGTTTAACCTCTTTGTGTTCAGCAAAACCAGTGAGATTGACAACCTCACTGCTACGTTGGGGCAAAGTGATTTGATTGTGTTGTGTAGCTTCCACGTTGCTGCTGAACAGGTAGTGCGCCCTGCCACCTCGGTTGCATCAACCTTCAGAGATTGCTTGTCCTCCTACTGGTCGATTCAACCTTGGTTTTTTTTCTGAGGGAAAACTTGCCACTGCACTCTTCACAACCTTCCACTTGGGTTTACCAACGTTTGCATCAAGAGTTTACTGGCACCGTTGCCGGGGAGGAAGAGAATTTCTACAAGGGAGTCTCTTACTTCCAGTCTATTTTCTTTGTTTTAGTTTTGCTTAGTTTATTTTATTTTGTCTTGTTTGCTTCTCTTTATCAAAAACACACAAAAAAGGTTCTTATTCTAGCTTTAGTTTTATTCCTGTTTTTAGTATTGTTAAAATGACCACTCCTGAGAACACTAAGTTGTGTGACTTCACTAGCACCAACAACAATGATTTCATTAGCACACCTATTGATCCACCTACTCCTACTGCTGATTTTTATGAGATAAAACCTGTCCTGTGAAACCTTGTTATGAGAGAGCAATTTTCTGGTGTTAGTACTGATGATGCTACTGCCCATCTTAATAATTTTGTTGAACTATGTGAGATGCAAAAATATAAAGATATAGATGGAGATATTATTAAATTGAAATTTTTTCCTTTCTCTTTGAGAGGAAGAGCTAAAGAATGGTTGTTGTATTTGCCTGGAAATAGTATTGATTCTTGGACTAAGTGTAAAGATGCTTTCATTGGAAAATATTATCCTCCTGCTAAGATTATATCTTTAAGAAGTAGCATTATGAATTTTAAGAAACTTGATAATGAGCATGTTTATACAGCTTAGGAAAGAATGAAATCTTTCGTAAAGAATTGTCCCACTCATGGACTGACTACTTGGATGATCATCCAAACCTTTATGCAGGTCTGAATTTTTCTTCAAGAAACCTTCTGGATTCAGCTCCTGGAGGAACCTATATGACCATTACCTGGGGGGAAGCAACAAAGCTTCTTGATGATATGATGGTAAATTATTCCGAGTGGCACACTCAGAGCTACAACTGGTAATAAGGTAAATTATGTTAAAGAAACCTTCTCTTTGAATGAAAGACTTGATGCTATTATGTCTATGCTTGTGAATGGCCATGCTCCTATTGATCCAAATAACGTTCCTTTAGCCTCTTTGTTTGCTCAAGAAGAGCATGTTGATGTGAACTTCATTAAAAATAATAATTTCAACAACAATGCTTATAGGAATAATTTTGGTAGCAACAATTATAGGCCATATCCTTCCAATAATGGAAATGCTTATGGTAATTCTTATGGTAATTCCTACAGCAACAATAAAAGTGTACCCTCTGATATTGAGAACATGCTTAAATTTTTTATTAGTACACAAACTGCTTTTAATAAATCTGTTGAGGATAAATTTGGAAACATTGTTCTTGCTTCTAAAGTTGATAGCCTTGCTCTTGATGTTGTTTTTATGAAACTAAAGGTTATGCCTCATGATATTAAATAAAGTACAACTTTAAATGCTATCCAAATTCGAATATATGACAATGTTAGGATCTTAGCTGAATTACATGCTAGATGGGGAAAACGAGATGAAATAGCTAGAAAGATGTAACATCCCTGATTTTTCGAAAATGCAAAAATCACAAAAATTTAAACTTTTTGTTTTTCTATTAAAGCAAGCCATAAAAAAACCAAATAAAATTCAAACACAAAGTAAACATTAATTGTTTTTCCAATGCTATTGGAATTGATAATCCAAATACCTCTGTTTTCTAAAAACCTAAATCCTCAAGACAAATAACTATCCAAAGAAACTATTTTCCCTATTTGCAAACCTTAAAAATATAAATTGGTTTTCATAAAGAAGTTGTTTTCCATTTTGTTTTCCCCAAATATTATACAAAGTATTTAACCATAAAGTGTTTATATAAGTTATTTTGTTTATGAAAACAAGTGAAGAACCATGGAAGACAATATTGACATTTTTGACTCTCCTCTGAATAATAGTAAACACCATTTCAAAGTATCATTTATTTTCTAAATAGAAAAGCACTTAGTTACTATTTGTGACTTGCTCATATGTTGAAAATATTTTAAAAGGTCCTAGAAAACAAAATTTAAAATCATAGAAATATTTTCTAAAATCATTTAAATCATATTTCTACAATAAACCCTCTTTTTACATCAAGTAACTATTCATGTTTTCATCATATTTTAAAATTATAAAAGATGAAAACACTTTGAATTGGTTTTGGAAAATAGTATTTGACATGTTAAATATCTCTAAAATTTTATTTAATCAAAAACAACATTTTAATATTTTTCTAATTTAAAATGTACATTTATCACTATTAGTAAATTATTTATATTTTCAAAAATATGAAAAGTGAAATGTGTTGAAAATTTTATAAAAATGTTCTAAACAGAAAGAATTTATTTTTAGAATTTGTTTGAAGTTAATTTGAGGTCATTTGGACTGATAAATTAAAAGCTATTAAAGATTTAAGAAAACAGAAAAAAAAATCATTGATGACGTCATCAATGACGTCATTATCTCCTTCCTCCGTTACTTTGCAGTGAACACCCAAAAACGCTCGATTTAATTCCGTTGATTTCTCGCAATTGAAGGCACCAATTCCTGCCCCGAGACCTTCCCCTTAAAGCCCATCTCCTCCTCTATAATTCCCCTCTCCTTTCCATCCAAATCGCGCGGCCACGGTAAAGGAATTGCTCGCCGGAGCAGAGCACCGTTGCCGCCGTTTCTCGTCATTTCCGGCCAACAGAGGAGGTATCCGATCCCGAGACCACCTCCCTTAGCTTCTCCTCGACAACGCGCGCGTTTCTTACCTTCTGGTCGTGGTTTTGTGCAGAGATGAGGCCGCGCCATCCTCCCCCGATGCTCGCCAGAACCCGAGCGCTACAATCCGCGTCGCGCCACCGAGTCCGGAAGCGAGAGAGCCCGCAGTCCCCTCCATCGGCTTCCTCGCATCTTGCCGCGTCGCTAAGTGGCCTCCGTTGAGTCTGAGAACCTCTGCAACATTCGCGCCACCGATTCCCGAGAACGCCGGCCACCGTCATCTCCATTTCCGGCCAGCCGCCGCCGGTGAGTTTAACCCTAGCACCTCCCACTGTCCGATCTGCATCGTACGACCACGATAGAATCACTTAGCGAACCGGTATAGACCAATAGGAGCACGCCACGTGTGCGCCAAGTCAGCTGCGCGCATTGCTTATCTGTCGCTCAGTGCAATGCCTAACCGGCCCAAGCCCATGTTTTATCTGCCGTACCGCGCGGTAGATAGCCAAATCTGAGCCCAGCCCCTTTTCTGTCTTTTACCCGAATAGATTTTAATTGGCAGATTTGCAGAATAGTCCCTAGAACTTAGAAACATCATATATTTTTAATCATGAGGCCAAATTTAGCAAACTTGGACTTTTTAGAATCAGCACAACATGTAGAAACTTTTGGCTCTGCCCAAATCTAAATTTGACCATTTTAAATTTGTTCAAACTCAAATATGCTTGTTTGATGGATTTGGGCATAATTCAAATTCTACAAATCCAAAAATTGCAAATAAAATATTTTTGGAAACCTTAGGATGAGTACTTCCACACCCTCTGTCCCAAAATAATTTTTGATCAAATTAAATTTGAATTTAGAATTAAGTTGTCTATTTGAGTATTTTTGACATAGATTTAATTCTATAAATATTTAGAATATGTTTACTTAAGCAAAATTGTTCCATTTGGTTACCTTGAACCAGAGCCATATTTTCCCAACCAGTTTGGACACCCTTGGACCATGACCATGTAATTTGTTTAGCCAAACTTCCATCATAGTAGTCCACCTAGTTGATTAAGTATTAGGGTTGTTTCTATCATTGTTTACTTTTGTTGTTATGGCTATTTTGGAGCCAAGACCAAGTCCCTAGTATGTGTCAATCACATACAAGACCAAGTAGTGAAACTTAGACACTAGTCCCTTTGCTTTCTATCTACTCCTCCACTCCCCTATTCTTGCTTCAAGAATTTATCAAGTAGGCAAGTGGAAAACAAGACTCAAGCAATAGAAGGCACTTCATTTTCAACTTGGTGGAAACATGAAGAGCTACAAGGAAGATCAATGAAGAAATTTTGAAGAAAAGACTTGATATCCACAACTAGAAGCAACTCAGGGAAGTGCAACTTCATGAAGAGATCAAGAAGAAGACCAACCGCTTTTCTCTTTCTATCTTTCTTATTTCCTTTCTTTCCAAATGGACTTAGTGATATTTTGTGCCCCTCCTAACTTGGAACAACTAGTGATAAGCCATGAAGAACGTATCAATACAAAGAGAAGAATCCATCCAAGGAACAAGACTACAATAGAAGCATGAAGATGATCTTCAAGAAGACAAGCATGTGAAGACTTGGAGCCATCCACACAAGTTGAAGAATAACAAGTTATTTTTGTCCAACCATTGACCCAAATGGAAAACCCAAGACTTAGTAATATTTTCCCTTTGATGAGGAAGTTAGTAGGCCTACCCTAACCACAATGGAATATACTAACATAGTCACTCAAATATTTTTGAAGGTGAATATGACCAAGTGTTTGCATGTATTACTTTAGCTGAAGAAGTAATATGTTTATTCTTAGTGAACTCTTGGAACTTCCTCGACAAGTATGGTTATAATAAAGTTAGATCACATCAAACTCAACCTAGTCCTTCCCAAGTAAACCATTGGAATTTCCTTAACAAGTATGAGACCATTAGAGGATGAATCTTTCAACTCAAACCTAGACCTTGTCCTAGCCCACTAGGTTAAACTCCTTTGGCTATGTTATTGCTTTGTATGATCTCTTCACTTGTATGTTTGCTTGATAGCATGTTTGTTTATTTTGTTATTGTGTTTTCAATGAGTAGATTGTACGGAGAGCAACGATCCTTTGTGAAGAGAGTGTGATATCTTCACCAACTTCAACAAGGCAAGTAACACATCATTCAACTACCCATTATTTTCTATATGCATTAGTTGATTTTGAGTAGTATGCATTGATAGGAAATTTTACTAAGTTATATTATGCTATGCTATTATCCTAGTAGTGTGTAGACATCTCTTTTATCCTTGTTATTTATAGCCTTAGAACTTATAGATGCTATGCAATGTGACAAATGATTTTTACTTGATGTTGTGGAAAAATTCTAAGTAACAACTTCAATGAACCACCTGGGTGGATTTGGTTGTTTGGCTGATGAGAGTTGAGTGTCTCCCCGAGGGGTTGTTCACTTGAGGAATGCCACCCAGGAACAAAGTGATTATGATGTTCCCCAAGTTTAGATTGCTTCCAGTGCAGCCTTTAGTCATATGGGCTCTGTCTTGATCAACTAAGTTGTGAGGGTTCACTCCGGGCTTGACAAGCAGATGTAGCATAATTATAGGTGGAACGGGTCTTGCCATTGGGTTGGATTCTTGCTTCTGTAAGATCTCGTCTCGATTCTTCTCCTTTCCTTAATGCACTCAGGGTGTATATGATGTTTGGGTTGAGTTGGGTCTGAAGGTGAAAGTGCACAAGCTCTGCAGAGTCAACAAACTAAGATCTTAGCCGTGTCCCCGGTTATGGACAACTATGAGCAGCTAGACAAGGAAGGACGGAAGAATCACATCACCATTTTCAATAAGTAAAATTTGACCAAGTGAACAGTATTTGTGGTGCTTGGATCTTAATCCAATGTTGCCACCCTTTGAAAATAAAAGTTTGTTTTACAAAAGTGATAGGAGAAAACTGGCTTTATGCAAACTTAGCCAAAACTCCACTCAGCCAAATGAGCATGTAGTATTAGTCTTGCCATTTATATCCACCATAGTGTTACTTGCCAATACATTAAATTGTATTGACTCCCTTGTGGCTGCATATTCCATATTGCAGATATTTCTCAAGACGAGTGAGGATTTCGTTTAGGATCTCGAGACTATCGCCAACATGTTTTGCCTATGGCACATGAAGAAGATGGGCTCAATGTTGTACCATGTCTTCCGCTATATATCTTTGTTTTCTGCTAGTCTTCTAAGACTATGCAAGTTGTAATACATTTTGTAAAGACTGGATCATGCGATGTAATAGAATTTGATGCATTTGCATGATATTTCATTTTGTACTGTGGTGCTAGCAATTGATCCAGGGACTAGCACAATAACACATGTATTTCACTTTTGCTAAAAAGTGGGATGCTACAAAAGAATAATATAGCTAATGTTTGCACCATTACCACCACTAGTAAACTGAAGCTTCTCATGCTAGAAAACCATCTACTATCAATGGTAAAGTAATCGGTGTTGGAAACACTCCCACTTCTTCTATTAAAACTGCAAAACTGCCTGAAACTGCTAAAAATATTCCTCATAGAAGTGCTGAAATTTTTAGAAATATGGGAGACAATGGTCCCATTATCTTTGATAAAAATGATCTTGACTTTTATGATTTCAACATAACTGAAGTGATTAAGTGCTATGAATATGGCTTTCACAAAACATATTACAAATGCTCTCATGCAAATTAGAGAGGATGAATTAGGATGTGAAGCCTCTATCCCTAGGAAGATAGATGATGGTTGGGAACCCATCATTAAAATGAAAGTGAATGATTTTGATTGCAATTATCTATGTGATCTTGGTGCTAGTATATCTGTTATGCCCAAGAAACTCTATGATATTCTTGATTTACCACCATTGGAACCTTGTTATTTGGATATTCGTCTTATTGATAATGTTAGAAAGAAACCTTTGGGGAGAGTTGATGATGTTCTTATAGTGGTTAATAATAATCTTTTCCCCGTTGATTTTGTTGTCTTGAATATTGAATGCAATGCTTCTTGTCTAATTGTTTTGGGAAGACCTTTTCTTAGAACTGTTGGTTCTGTTATTGATATGAAAGAAGGGAATATCAAATTTCAGTTCCAACTCAAGAAAGGTATGGAATATTTTCCTATAAAGATAATGAAGTTTCCTTTTGATTCCATTATTTGAACAATTTATAATTTGGATGCTTCTTCACTTGAGAATACTTGATTCCACTTTTCCGGGCCTAGCTAAAAGGCGTTAAAGAAAATCACTTCTTGGGAGATAACCCATGGTTTTATTTTTTATTTTCTTTCTCTGTTTTCTTTAAGTCAAGGGGTTTTATAATTCTGTAGAAACTCCTTTGTATTTTTATTTTCATGTTTTAGAAGTTCCAAGTAATGTTTCCGACGAGAGTTGGAGTTGGTTTTCGGATTTCTGCGGAGGAAACAGATTTCTGCTGTACACCGTAAAAAATCGTGTAAATCATAGAAAGAACAGAATGACCTGAAATTTCTTGTGCTTATTCCTCTGCTAATTCCACAACGTTTTCGTTCTTTAAGTTTTTCGAGCTGAGCAACATAAGTGCCTCGAAAAAAATCTTCTTTACAGACTGTTCTGGTTTTGACAGATTCTGCCATTTTTCTTGCATTTGCTCTTTTGCGATGTCAAGTGGATTTCTTTGCTTCACGAAACATCAGTGGCTGTAGATAATGTTTAAAAGTATCAATAGCACTTGTTCCATACAGAACAATTGGATTTTTAATTGTTGCACTAACCCTCTAATGTGAATTACTGTTTGAGTGTGGTGTGAAGGAAGTTTTCAAGGGTCAAGAGAAGAGGTGATATAAGTGATCAAGAAGAGTGCAAGGTCAAAGCTTGGGGATACCCAATTCATCCCCTTCTTTGTCAACTATTTATCAGGTCACTTCTCGTGAAACTATATTTTTATTCGGTCACATCATATGAAGTTTACTTTGAGCGTCTGTTTGTTTTTGTTTTGTTTTATTATGTTTTCTTTTGTTTTCCTTGCTGCAATAATATAGTTGGACCCTATCATTATTTGTTTGGGAGAGATACACGCTCCACTTTTTCGTTTGAATACTCTCTATGCTACTATTCTTCGTTTTTCTTCTAGCTGCTGCAAAATTTCCTATTTAGCTCTTGTTTGTATTGCATATCTTATTCAGAGTTGTTTGTTTTATTAGTGTTATGTGAGTACTCTCATGTTTTCTTTCTGTACCATATAGAGAGTTTTTGTTAAAGCATGTTTTGTATGGTGCTTGTTGGGAAAAGAAACTGCTGCTTGAGGTAAAAAAATTTAACGGTGCAAGTAGAAGCTTGTATAGACCGTGGCTAGACTTTTTCATATAATGCTAGATGTTATTTTAGTTCTAAAGCCTTTTGGTTATTTAGTAGCATTATTAGCCTCAAATAGCTGAGAGTGTTTAATGTGCCATTGAAAGAATCATGAGTTGTTCTTGTCACATTGAAGCATAAATTTGTGGTGTTCTCCTTTGAATGTTTTATTTGGTTGACTTGGCGCATGCTCACACCATGTTTATGAATATGAACCATTCACTAATATTATCCATGATCATTTAGTTTTTGAACTTGTGGTAACACTTATGCTTTGATTAATGATGTTTATGTTGCTATACATGATTATGGATCTTATGCTCTCTTGATTGTCGCTCCCAGTCTTTTGCATCCTCCACATGTACTGAGTATGAGCTCTACTCGTGCATCCAACTCCCAAAAACCAAAGTTTTCCCATTGAGATCATTTTTTATGCAATTGTTAAATACTTGATCATAGCAATCAGCATTAAAAATTATCTTGGTATCGTTTTACCTACTCGAGGACGAGTAGGAACTAAGCTTGTGGATATTGATACGTCCAAAACGTATCTATAATTTTTAATGGTTTCATGCTACTTTTATGCTTTTGATAATTGTTTTTAATATTAATTTTATGATTTATTTGGGCTAAGCTACTAATAGTTGCAAAAGTGCAAATTTTTCTTGTTTTACACATTGATGTGTAGGAATTATCAAAAATACAAGAGGAAACCTTGTTAGAGTCGAATTGGGACTTTCCTGAAATCTGTCTGAAAACTCTTTTTAAAGATTACCACGTTACGGGTCGAAGATAGCGTCAAACGGAAATCTCCCCGAAGCGAAAATTGTGGGAAATTGTTCGAGGAGCGTTCTAGACTAAAAGTTCTCCTGATTCCGAGTCCGTACGGCCAAGATAAGCCAGATTTACTGCATCCCTAGATAGGATGACGGGATTCCGGGAGTATATATAAAGGGAGGAAACCTAGCTCGTGGAGAACTCCTCACCCACGAATTGCAGCCACCAAAAGCCACTTTTCGCCCTCCCCCATGGATCCCATCTCCATGCGGAGGGCTCCCAAAAAGCCATGAAGGAAGAGGGCTAAGGGGAGGTGCTCCCCCATGATACCAGCAGCGCACGGAGGGAGTCCCTGCGCCACTGTCGGCACCGCCCCGCGCCTCGCTGTCCCCTTCACCATCTTCACCACCATCTTCATCGCCAATTCCTCCTTGTATATTGTGCTTCATCCTCCCACACACCTCTGTACCGCTCTATGTAAACATGGTGTTTGATGCTATAAGCTATAATCCTATGATCTATCTCATGTTTGTGTAGTTTTTTTGGTCCTAGATTGAATGGTTGAATGTCTTTGGTTCATTAGAGTTGTATGTTGATACAGTACAGTCCTTTGGTTTCCATTATATTTGTGTGCACGTGGATCAAACATCTTAGGGTTTGTAGTATTTGCAAGAGAAAGGGGGTAGTTCTGCCGGAGTGACAGGAACCTAAGGACTCGAACTGGGATGTCACTTGTATGTGAGAAAGAGGACCTTGACTTAAGGCTATGGTTGGGGAAACCTTAATGATTTGTTAGTGTTTACGAATGTTCATTAACGATCCAATCATATAGTATGTGTAATCAAGAGTAGTTGAGTGCACATATATTTAGCATCTCCCACGTGGAAAACTGCATCGAAGACAATGAACCAAGTATCTTAACTAGTTAATCTTGTGCAAATCCATCGCACTTTCCACCACTTTTCCATACTCATGGTACTGTTAGTTTATAGTCATTTAGTGTATTTTATTGCTGCAACAACTAACTTTCATGTATTTATTATCATGCAAAACTATCTTGTTTACCCGTATTGTTTTTCTAGTTTTATTTCCTAGATATTGCAAAACGTTTAGTGTACGTAGAGTTGTACCAGTTGTTGATAGAACTTGAGAGAATACTTATCCTACCGTTAGCTCCTTTTTGGGTTCGACACTCTTACTTATCGAAAAGGCTACACACGATCCTCTATACTTGTGGGATATCAGACGTGGCCTCCCCATACCTGACCACTGCTCCCACGATTATACGTGGTCAACGGTACACGAGAGACCTTTCCACCTTGTAAATTGAACCACGCCACCTGTACCTCCCCCGTAACAATAGGGATGTGATATTTGCATTGACCTACATCTGAGATCACTTACACCTTCCTTATGTCAGCTTCGCGGTGGCAGATATACACAACTCGGTTGGTTCGCCCCTATAATGAAGATAATACATGGTTATTCCGACATACCTTATGTATGTCGGTCACGACATGTCGGTTTGCACCGGTATGACTCTACCGGACATATGTCGGTCCTCCCTATGTCGGTCAACATTGACCCGGTCCACACCTGGACATCATTTTATGCCATGGCCCTACTCGAGTGTCACCCCCCGACATTAGTCCCCGAAGATGTCGCGGTCCTGCAGCCTCGGATGAAGGGCCACGACAGATTTCCCCAAATAAAAGGAACTTGCTTAATCAACCGACACGACTTATGTCGGTCCAGCTCATGTGCTGGAACTGATTCACAGCCAAACTTGATACCTGATCTTATGTCGATACGCTCTGACTTGCGGAAGCGCTCCTCGTTTTGTCCAACTCTCTGGTTCAAGGTACATGGCAGAAACCTACTGCGTGCCTCCTCGATTCTTGCGCACGGAGAGCCCTGCCACAGCACGCGTGTTTCGCACGTCCTACAGGCCCCACGGGCGGTCAAATCGCCCAGGCACTTGAGTGCACCGTCTCCTCGAATCTCGTGGGGTTAACTGAGCCACTACGGGCGGTTGCCCTTCTGTGGCCATCGTGGGCGCATTTATCCACAACGATTACAGAAATCATGGCGCGTAGGATCCACGACGCACGATCTCCCTCGCAGTTAAATAGGGGAGAGAGGTGAGCCACTTCTCACTTTCCCCCTCGCACGCCCCTCTCCTTCTCTCTCACAGCGCATCGAGCACACCGCCGCAACGTTGCACCCTGTACGCCACCGCAGCACCGCGCGCGATACTCCACCGCAGCGCCGCATGCCGCAACAGCCCTTCTGTCTCTCGCCTCTGCCACCAAAACGCACCTAACTCTGGTGCCCATCTCCGGGCGTGATGGCATATGTTCATTGGGAGACCCCAAGTGTAGGGTGTGAAGACTGTAGCAGCAAGTTTTCCCTCAGAAAGAAACCAAGGTTGAATCGACCACTAGGAGAAAGAAATCACTTCTGAAGGTTGATGCAGCTGATGTTGACAGGGCACACTACCGGTTCAGTACCACCATGGAACCTACAAAACACAATCAAATCACTTTACCCCAACGAAGCAGTGAGGCTGTCAATCTCACCGGTTTTGCTAAAAACAAAGAGGTTAAACGTATGGTGTGGAAAACAATACTTGTTTGCAGTAGATGAAAATTGAACAGTGATGGCAGTAGGAAAACAGTAGGAACAGAATGGAAACAGTGATTGTGGTGGTTGTATTATCAGTATAGAGGAAATGGACCGCGACCCACAGTTCACTAGTGGTGTCTCTCCAAAACAAATAGATAGCATTTTGTGTAAACAAATTACAGCGGGGTAATAGAGAGATATAAATGTTACACCGTAGTTCATATGCATGACATGATGATTACTATGTGATTCATGCGGGCATTACAACAAGATCCATAGACCGTTATCCAACTTCATCTATGACTAATAATCCACCCTCAGAATGTCATCCGAGCAAACCTTGGGTATTAAGTTGCAAGCAACAGATAATTGCATTAAGAAAAGTGTGTGATGTAAACAATGTAAACATCGTTGTTTTCTCCCTAATGGCAACATCACATCCCCCACCTATTACGTTTCTGTCACTCAAGCGTGAGTAAAAGGGAGGCATGAGCCCACTATCGAGCATAAATACTCCCTCTTAGAGTAGCATCTACTTGGCCAGAGCATCTACTAGCAATGGAGAGCATGCACTATCATAAATAACATACACATGAAAGAACATGATAGATTGATAATCATTGGACATAGCACTCAATATTCATAGGATCCCAGCAAACACAACATGTAGCATTACAATATGATGATCTTGATCATGTTAGGAAACTCACAAGATCTAAACATGAGGCATCAAGAGGAGAGAACAACCATCTAGCTACTGCTATGGATGTGGTGACCCGACATACCACTGCATGTTGTAGTACGCCAGTCGTTGATATAACACTCATAGAACACCGTTCCACAAATATTACATCCCTCAGGGTGGTACAATAGAAACATTGCGGGCCAGATTGTCATACAACAAATATATTACAAAACAAAATGTACTGACAAAAGGATGAGCTCACATCGAGGTCATCCATTATTGAAGTTAGAACGCCAACTGAAAAGTAAACATGTGCTAACACGGGAACTCAACAGCCAACAAGAGACCATGGCTGCTCGATACAACCGTGATAAGTATTTGTTTAGACTAGGCTAAACCTAGTCAGACTCATCCCCATTGGGGTCAACTCCGTACTGGATGAGGTAGTCAACTCCTTCCACTCCACCGGAGAGGTCCGGTTCTTCGTAGAAGATATCTTCCTGGCCTCCAAGGATGTTGAAGGATGCTTCCTCTAAGTTCTCATAGCCTAAGTAGGGGTCAAACGGGATTGAATGAGTAACGAGCGTTACTCAGCAAGTTCTTTTAAGTACAGAGGTAATGGATGCACTAACTACGGTCCTCGACTCTAAGGAGTCTAGACATATGCAAGTTTTGTCAAAACTTTCTTCAAGAGATTTATTTTAATACTGAAAACTATGCCAGCCAGACCATCACAGGACTAGAACTTCATGGAGTTGCCTTTCCTCTAGCGTTCGCAGTTCCATCCCGGAACAAGGGGTAACATGCCACATCATTTTACACTCTGCAGAGGTGCGTTACTTTACCCATGGGCGACCAAGACCATGTTGCACAACCAGGCGCGCGATCCTATCCCCTCCCACTCAGGTGTGGGGCCCGGTTGTTGGTTCAAGCCAAATCGTGCTTCTCCGCACAACGCATGCCCACCCATTTCTGCCAGCAGGTTGAACGCCTGATTCCACCCCTCACGATGGATATCTACGCGCCCCTGGCAGACCATCATAGACCCGCAGAGTCCGTGGGAATTAAGGGATCCCACCCATGTGCATGTAGTCCCGCAGAACCTACAGCATACATCTATGGCAGCCCGTTGACATGCGAACGAGAAAAGTATCACATCTGACTTACTCCCCCCCATAGAAGACCCATGGTCAACGCGATATCTACGGCGCACCGAGTTCTGACGGCATTGGTGGTTAACTCCTAGGTAATACTTTCCCGTGCAGATGGAACCTTCCTTAGACCTATTCATCTTACCATGGCTCCATCCGCCCACCAAACAGAACACTACCACTCGAGTAGTCATTCAAATAGTCATATTATTATAAATATAGGATCATGCATTCTTTTGAGTGGAGATGGTATTACGATAGGGTTTTGAAAATAGTTGTTATGAAATAGTTCAAAGGACATGAGCAAGTGATGAACTTGCATGGATACGGACATGTATTGAAGTCTGAAGCTTGAGGTGGATCCTGACTTTCTTGTTCTACAAAATACCATCATTGTCTGGTAAAGACAATGTTTAAAGAAGCAATTGATGCTATTATGCATAATGAGGGAATGTATGCAATTTTTTAAAGGATCATTGGGTATATTAAATCTTTTATAAAACTAGTTTTGTTTGATCACACTACTCTTCATGATTAATGATTATTGATGTTGTTATTATTATTTTTATTTTATTATATTTTTATTAATTTAATTAATTGATTGAATACTTATTGTTTTCTCAGGGACATGAATTATGAAATGTTTTGAAATGACTAAATATAGAAAGGATATAATCTTAGTTGATTTAATTATTCTAAAACAAGTTTTTATTGTGAATTTACTATTTCAAAATAATCAATTTTAAGACTATAATTATTATTGTGTTATTATATTTAATGGTTTTTATATACAAAAACTATTACTGATTTGATAAGTATTTATATTCTAATTGATTGAAATTTGTAACATTTTATGAATTATTTTTATACTGTTTTTATACTCTTTTATTAAAGTTTTTAGGGTAATTACCCTACTGCCCCTAGAGCTGACAGGTGGTCCCTGGGTTAGGGTTAAACCTAACCCGCTGGTCTGGTCGAGCCGGACCAGACCAGACGCACACACCCGAGCCCCCCTCCTCTTCTCCTCCTCCCTCTGCGCGAGGCGACGCAGAGGCGATCCCCATCGCCCTCCTCTCCGGCGATTAATCCGCCCCACTCCGTCCAACTCCTCCACCGTGAACTAGCGCTACCGCTACTCCTCCCTGCCCTCTACTCCGTCTTCTTCTTCGATCAGGTTTTCTCCCTTTCTGGCTCCCGTGGACAACCCCAAATCCCTAACCCTAGGTTTGGGTACCCGGGTGCTCCACCCCCTCGCCGGTAATCTCTTCTTCTCGAGGTGAGCCTTGGACGCTCCTGGTGGCTGAGGTGCTGCTGCTGCTCCCGTGGCTAGGGTTGCCGATTTGACGTCGCCGGTACGGCCTCCTGGAGGCAACCGCGGCTCGCCGCCGTGCTCCCTTCACCAACTGGATGTGGTCACCACGATGGTGACCACCTGTAACTGCCTCTCTCCTCTCTCTCTGTCCCCTCACCTCTCTCTCTCTCTCTCTCTCTGACTCCTACTTCCCCCTTGCTCTGGAGCCTAGCCATCGTGCTAGCTCACCCATGCCTTCCTGTGATCCTCTCAGTGATCTGGTGATTGATTGGTTAGCTTTGGAATTTACCACATGAGTTATTTGATATGGGAGATATGGAGATCATGCCCTGATCTGTGATGGACGAGGAATTTTTATTGTGCACCTAAGTTAACTCTCTGTTGCTATGCACTGTGAGATGTTGCTGGTTATTGGGCTTGTGCTGTTAGTGGGAAACCGTTTTGGGATTTACTCCCAATGTTATTTCTGCGTACTGACACCCTATGGTTGCTTCCTATAACAAACCCTGTTGGTTGGCTATCTGATAAACTCCTGGTAGCAAATATATGCTTTCCAATGTTCTATGGGTGTGCTTAGCTGTTTGATAGGTGTTACTCTGAATAATTATTAAGAACATATACTTGCACTAGTTTTCTTTGCCCACAAGCCAATGATGCATAGCCTGAGGCCTTTACTAAATAAGAACAGATACTGGACTTAATAAATCTATCCCAATGATGAGTTTAGCATAGCATCTCTATGCCTATCTGAGGGTACTAGCATCCCAACCCATCCTGTGTGCAACTAGCCAGAGAATGGCTTAGAGGGTACCCAGGATATTCACCTTATGTGTTGATCAAAATGGTTGGTGGATTTTGGTGCTTGTGGATTGCTTGCTTTTCTCCTTTTGCTCCCTGGTACCTTGGCCTTGAATGCTTGATTGCAGGTTTGCAATCACTTGCTCCAGTATCCAGTGGAGTGATTGATTTGGTGGTGTTCTTCCCTGTGCTTGTGTGCTTGAGCAGGGAAAAATGAGGTGTGCTTTCCCCTTCTTACGGCTGTTGGGGTTTTTATACTCCAAATACAGTTTTGACAACACAAAAGGTGGTGCCTGAGTGTGTTGTGTGCTTGTGTATGACTGTGCTGCTTACTGACTCGTGAGTGTGTTGTGTGCCTGCCTGCCTGGTGAAGAGATATTTTTAGAGGCACTCGGTTGGTCTTATCCTTGCCTGGTAATATTTTTGTGATGCTAGTTGTATTTCCATGCCTATGCCTGTGATGCTGGTCTGAGGCTAAATTTAACAGAATAGATACTACCTATTTGGCTTAAGCCCTATGATGATTAATCAGTGCGCTTCACTGGTCACCTGAGGGTACTAATTCCCCCCTAACCAATCTTTTTTGGCTTAGTGTTTCTGTTTGCAGGTGTTGAAGAATTTGGATGCAATGGAGTAGTTAGGCTTAATTCTAGGTTTAGTTCCTTGTATTAGCTTAATTGTAAAACTATTGTAATTTATCTATCTTTTGATCCCATTGTAAGAACATTGTATTATATGTATTATCATCAATAAAGTGTAATTGTTTTCCTATAATTGTACTTGTTAATATTTAGGGATATTTCCATATTTGCAATAGCAATTGTGGTCAAATTATTTAAGCTTAAGATATAACCTTGTCTTTTCAATTTGATTTCAAATTTAATTACAATTCAAACTCAAATTCAAATTGTCCTAAATTCAAATAATTCAAACACTAGTATCTCAAATTCAAATAATACCCGGAGGTCATGTCAAAATTCCACCAACTACCAGTAACAACTTCTAAAAAAGCATCAGTTACTGGGTAGAACCTTATTTACTCTGGGGTTTTAACTTTGCGAAAAATTTATTCAGGTTTTGCAAACACATGCATGCAAATGCATAGATTAACATTCTACCCCCCGTGAGTTCCTAAACGCTGGGACATTACAGTCTTCCCTCCTTAACGAGAACTTCGTCCCGAAGTTGTAACCATAATACCTGAATAGCTCGGGGTAGTTCTGTCGTAATTCCTCTTCCTTCTCCCAGGTAGCTTCACGTTCAGGATGATGTTTCCACTCTACCTTACAGTACTTTATTGCTCGGTTTCGGAGTCTCTTCCAATCTTCGGCTAGAATCTTTTCTGGTTCCTCCACATATGTGAGGTCTGATTCCAATTCTAACTCCTCCTGATTAACAGAATTATCCGGCTCCTTCAAACACTTTCGGAGTTGGGATACGTGGAAAACATTGTGAACTTGTTTTAATCTTTCGGGTAGCTGTAGAGTATAAGCTACATTTCTGTTCTGAGCCAGAATCTTATAAGGTCCTATATACCGAGGACTTAATTTTCCCTTAACTCCGAACCTCATGATCCCTTTCATTGGACTAACTCGGAGATAGACCATATCCCCGACTTCTGGTTCCCATGTTCTTCTCTTCTGATCTGCATAACTTTTTTGACGACTTTGAGCTATTTTCAAGCGATCTCTGATGATATCAACAATACGTTGTTGATCTTTGATGTAATCTGGTTCAAACTCAGACTTGCCTCCGGTGTCGAACCAACAAATAGGTGATCTACACTTTCATCCATATAGAACTTCAAAGGGTGCTGCTTTAAGACTGCTTTGATAACTATTGTTGTAGGAGAATTCTGCTAATGGTAAATGTTCATCCCATGATCCTCCAAAATCAAGGACACATGCCCAAAGCATGTCTTCTAGAATTTGATTAGTTCTTTCAGTTTGCCCTCCGGTCTGAAGATGATAAGCAGTACTGAAATCTAATTGAGATCCCAAAGCTTTATGTATCTTCTTCCAAAATTCTGAAGTAAACACAGATCCTCGATCTGAAACTATTCTCTTTGGAACACCATGTTTACTGACTATCTCTTTGACATAAACATTCACCAGCTTCTCAGCGTATCTTTCTGGTTGACTGCTAGGAAATGTGCACTTTTGGTCAACCTATCCACAATAACCCGGTCGAGACATCGTAGTAGTTTTCATAGACGGGGGTGCCATGAGACTACGGTAGAGACGTGGGGTAACGGGATCGCGTGGTGGACAGTGAACACAGGATTTACCCAGGTTCGGTACGTCGCGACAGTACGACGTGCCTACTCCTGCACTTCTCACTAATCAGGACTAAAGCCTGGATATAGAATTACAATGTGAGGTTTAGATCTAGCTATTCGCAGAGGATCAACTTCCCGGCGAGTTAGCCTATAGCCTCTTCTCTGTTATTCGTTATCAAACTTATCTCCCGTCCGGCTTTATATAATAGCCGGATTAGGGCTTACAGAATAGGAAACCTAGAAGACTACGGTAACTATAACTTGGAAAGTAAGGAATCCGTCTTCTCCTCCAAGCCAGATCACGTGGGCCGTGATCCGGGTTCTTCTAGAATCCGGCTTCTGTGCGTCGGGTTACTGGGCCGCCCAATGGATCACAGCCCATTACCGCTTGGGCCACCCTGGTAATCCGGCACTTTGACTACCATCTGATACACCCCTAATTGGTATATATCCGACAGTAGCCCCCAAGAAGGATTAAAACTCTGATTCGCCGCCTTTCGCCAAATGTGCTTTGTCCGAGAAATTTCGATCAGCAGTCTTGATTCTTCTTATTCTTCTTTGGAAAGAGATGGTAACGTGAAACTCGGAATCCTGAAAATCCGGCTTTTCTCTCAAGATCCTTCGCGGAGAAGAAACTTCCTACGTCAGCGCTTTAATCATGCTGACGTAAGGGTCGTTTGGGTTTCACGCGGGAAACCCAGTAACGTATCTCTGACAGATTCTCACAGGAAACGAGGAGATAGCCATCATTACCCTGTCGTTTCATTTCCCGGATTTTCCGGCGAGTGACACGCGTTGATCATCCAACGGTCAAAATAGCCGTTGGCACGTATCTTGACGGATTTCTGGCTATAAGTAGCCGTCTTCGTCCTCGCTGAAATCCTTCCGCACTCTCACTCTCCACGCCATTGCTGCGCACGAGCCCCCGAGCGAAGAACCGTTCCCGAGCGCATATCGCACCCAGAGCACCACCGGAGTCAAAACGCGCCGCCACCTAATGGCATCCTCGCCGTCTTCCCCCACTCGCTCCGCCGCGGACACCATCGATGAAATCATCAGCGACTTAGATCCACAGCTAGGATCCCCGACGCACGCCGGCGGCGAGCCGGAAAAGACCGCGGCTTCTGCGGCGGGCGGAGGAGATCTTTCCGCCGCCGCGAAAGTTGCAGGCTTGAGCTCCGTACCTTCCCTGCCGTTCGCTCCCGAGACGGCGGAGGAGAAGATCCAGCTTCTCGGCGACGAGCTCGCCGCTGCGGAAGCTGCTGCGTCCGCCGCCACCGGAGCGGACGAAGAGGTGGAAACTGCAGGCAACTGGATTGCCTGCAGCATTCCGCCAGCCCTCCTTCCAAATCTGGAAAAGGAGGGACTGATCCTGAAAGGGAAATGGCGGATCCCTGAGAGACGAGAACGAACCTATGCCGAACGATGGCGAAAGGGTTCTTCTCTCCTCCCATCTCTTAAGAGGTATGGGATTACCACCTTCTGCTTTCTTCCTCCAAGTCCTCTCCCATTCGAGGGTTACTTAGGCTTAGAACCTAGGTTAGATTTTTGGATGTATTGTTTCGGGGTTAAGCGGAACTCCTCGGAGGCGCACTCCCGACTTGCGGAACCATCTCCTTTACTCTTCGGAGATTTAGGAAAGATTGGTTCCCCAAGATCAAGACATCGGAATCCGTCAAATTTTGGACGGGTTCCTTCTTCTACCATCCCGATGTGCCTTTCCCAAAAAAGGCCATCGGGGTTCCACCTTTTTCGAACACTGCCACTGTTCCCCAAGACAATTGGGGAACGGAAGACGTCCAAGTCTTGCCGCCTGATCTTCTAAGGATTAAGCAGCGCATCTCCAAGATCACTTCCTCCGATACACCTCTAACCGGCATGGACACAGTCCTTTGCTGGTTGGATAGGCGGATCCAGCCGTTGGCCAATCACGGTGGCCGCCTTCTTTGCGACTACACGGGTGCCAACGACCCAATGCGGACAACCAGCAAAGACTGGTCCGCGAGGGATCTTCGACGGCGCGTGAACCAATTGGTCGCATCACGCGACCAATACGAAGCGAGTCGGCCAATGTATACGGCCGACAATCCGGCTCCCAAGATATTTTTCCGTCATTTGGGTAGAGTTTTGACATTCTTTCTCGGACTTTCGCTTCTAACTCTGATTTTTATTTTCAACAGGTCGCTGAACTTCCAGACTCGGAGCTGGCCTCCGAAGCTGAGCTGGATGCATTGCGTACCGCCTCCACAGGTGGGCGCAAGCGCAAGAAGATTTCTTCCTCTGAGGAAGTTATCGACCTTGACGGAATTCCCGTCGCCACCTCCAGGTTAGATCAACCGGGTTATTTTTCTTTTGTCGAAGTTTTTCTTTCGTCTTCAAAATTTTAACTTTTTCCGGGTTTTTGGTTTTTACCCTACCTCCCTCCAACCTAAAGCCGAAGAAGCTGAAGAAACACAAAGTTGTGTCCAGCCGAGGCGCTCAACCTTCTCCCGTCATCGCCCCGGACACACCGTCCACGATGGCGGAAGAGCATGCTGCAGCCCCCACCACCAAGCCGCTAGAGCCCAGCCAGCCCGTTGTGTCGAACACGAACACGAGGGAAAGGGCGGCTCTAGAGGTGGGAAAATCTTCTCGGACATTCGACGAGGAGATTCCCACCTTCGACAAGGACTTCAAGATTATCAATGACGGCCTAAGTGCAGCCGGAACTCTTTTTGCGGAATACGCAAAAGGGTTCAATGAAAACTTGGCGGGTTTGCAACGAATGAGCCAGGTATGTAACTCTAGCCCCCAAGCATTAAACAAAATGTATGTTTTTTTGCTTTGATGCTTTATGTTCATTCCTTTCCTTGCCATGTTCCAGCAAAACGCTGAAGCCATTAACATGGAAGTTTTCAACAAACTCTCCATCAAGAATAAAGAAGTTAGAAATCTTCTTTCTATTCTTGAGGAGAGAGAGACAGAGCTGGCATCGTCTCAGCTGGCGTTGTCGGAAACAACAGGTAAGTGTTTTTCCTCTGAAATTTCCGATGCAACTTTTTGTCTAAGTACTTATTCTGGAAGTTTTCTAAACTCGGAATTTTCCTTGCTTTTCAGCTGCTTTGGCTAAGGTCAAGCAAATAGCTGAAGACGCCGGCAATGCCGAGTTTCTCCGAAAGGAGAATTTGGACCTTCACAAGGATCTTGTGAAGGCTCAAAAAGATCTGGAAGCCATCAATCTGGCCCTTGGAGTTTCTCAATCCAAGGCTTCCGCACAGGCGGAGAAAGATAAGTCCGCAATTCAGGACTTGGAAAATGCTCTGAACCTTCTCCTGGAGGAAGGCTCCGAAATTGACAAACTTGTCGGTAAGTTTTTTCTGCATTTACCATTCTTCCCAGTCTTGTTGTGTTTCTCTGCTTTTTTACTTAACCTTCTTCGTTGTTTTTGCTGAAAAACAGGAGATAGCCCAGATCTTTCTCGGATTGATAGAATCCGAGCTTTTGGAGAGACCTGGACTTCGATCAGAGTTGCTGGCATGCAGCTGGTCAACAAGTTCCTTCCCGCAAGGACTGGGGAGTTCTCGGACGTTGAGAAACTTCCGGGTGCCATCATGGAGATGGCGGAGTCCAGGGAATCCACCCTACGCTCCGCTGCATGGGGTGGTGCACGCATGGCACTCGGCCTTATGCGTATGCACTACCCTGGTGCAAAGTCTTGGCGCGTGGCGTCCGGTATCCCTCAAGGATACACGGAAGCTCAGCGGAATACAATCTTTGATGAAATCAAAGGCCATTCCACCAAGATTGCCTCCATGGTGAATATCTCCATCACCTATCCAGAAGAGGAGGTCCCTACAGCCACCGAGGATGATAGCAGCGAGGAAGAGTCGGATGCTTGAAGGGCTGCCTTGAACCTGGATGGTGAAAGTAGACAAATAGGAGCATTACTGTACTTTTTAAAATGTAATTCGAATTGTAATGCTTCTATTCCTTTTGCATGAATGAGAACTCCGCCTTTTGCAGTCTTAACTGTGAAATTCTTTGCAAGGTTTTCGGATTTTATTATTCCTTTATCTTCTAAGTTCTCTGGCGTATATGTTTTAACTGTCCTTAGTGTTTGAAATGGCTCAATAGCATTATGAATCGTCATGCCGAGTAACTGGGTATAACCAATCAGTTTAAACTCGGAAACATGGATCATACTAAAGGCATTTTTACTAACTAGCTCCAGTGACCCAACACATAAGCAATCAGATAATGCTTAGAGAAGCAAGGAATTTTTTTTAAATGAAACTTGGGCACGCAGGCAATTCAAGTTTCCTTTAGCCGTTAGTAGGCTGAAAAATCATTCAGTTTTTTAACGCCGAGTACGCAGGCACAATTCAGATTAACATTGAGTGTTTTGTAAGATCATTGGGAAATAGATGAGGCGGAATCATGCTTTATACTATAATGAACTTGTAAAAACATGGATATCAGAATTCCGACAACTTTATTTCATGATCTCAAAAGATGTTTACATAGAAATTGAACTAAGTATAGAAGGGACATAAATGCTAGATATTCCCAGGCCTTCGCTGTCCACTTGAACTTGTCGGATTTCTTCAGCAACTTGTAGAGTGGTAAGGCTTTAGCCCCCAGCCGACTAATAAATCTGCTGACGGCAGCAGCGGAACCCGTCAATCTTTGGACATCTTTCACGCACGTAGGTTTCGAGATGTTCAAGATGGCTTTGATTTTTTCCGGGTTAACCTTTATTCCTCTGTGAGAAACGATGAAACCCAGAAGTTTTCCTGAGGGAACCCCGAATACGCACTTAGATGGATTTAACTTCATCTTGTAGGTGCGCAAGTTGTCGAAAGTTTCTCGCAGATCCTCAAGGAGTGTATCTTTTTCCTTGGTTACGACAGCAATATCGTCCACATAAACATGGACGTTTTTGCCAATCTGACTATGCAAACAACGTTGCATGCAACGCTGATAAGTTGCACCTGTGTTCTTCAGGCCAAATGGCATGGTTACATAATAGTACGTCCCGTACGGGGTTATGAAAGAAGTCTTAATTTGATCTTCCTTTTTCCTGCGTATTTGGTGGTACCCGGAGTATGCGTCCAAAAAGCACAAAAAGCATAAAAATTCAGAGCCTGCAGTGGCATCTATTATTTGATCGATTCGTGGTAACGCGAACCTATCTTTCGGACACAATTTTTTCAAGCCTGTGTAATCTATACACATTCTAAGAGCAGTAGTGTCTTTCTTCGGTACTAATACCGGATTTGCAGACCATTCAGTGTGGATTACTTCCTGGATGAAATCTGCTGCTAAAAGCCGGATAATTTCCTTGCCAATAGCCTTCCGTCTTCTTCCGTCAAATCGACGGAGACCTTGTTTGACGGGTTTTGATCCTGGAATCACCTTGAGTTGGTGCTCAGCAAGTTCCCTGGGTACGCCTGGCATGTCAGCTGGACACCAGGCAAAAATATCCCAGTTCTCACGGAGGAACTTGATGAGCTCGCCTTCCTATTTGTCAGTCATCCCAGTCCCTACGACGATGAACTTTGTCGGATCTTTGGGGTCTAGGATTACCTGTTTTGTATTCTCAGACGCCTTGAAGCTGTCTGTTGGCTTCCGAGTTTCTTTTCCTACCGGCATTTCTGTCGGCGATACCTCCTTGGCTAATTCCTTCAGTTATTCCTTTGCTATGACTCTCGGAGCGCAAAGGGCGTTTTCTTTCTCCAACTCGTTTGCCAGCTTGAAGTCACCAGCTATGGTGATTACTCCTCCTTTGGGTCTTGGCATCTTCAGCTTGTTATAGATATAACAGGATCTTGCCATGAACTTGGTGAAAGCTGGACGTCCGAGTATTGCGTGATACACGCTTTCGAACGGCACTACTTCGAAGGATACTTTTTCCTGCCGGAAGTGATCTTTATCTCCGAAGGTGACATCTAGGGAAATTTCTCCTAGGGATCGTGCTTGTCTGCCAGGAACAATGCCATGGAAGCGTATGTTGCTGTAATTGAGCTGGGACTCGGAAATCTTCAGATGCTTCAGTGTATCTAGGTACATTATGTTAATGCTGGATCCTCCATCCATCAGCACTCTTCTTAGCCTAGTGTTCTTGACGATAGGGCTTACGACAAGAGCTTGTGTGCCGGGTTCAGGGATATTCCCGGGATGATCAGACTTATCCCAGGTAATTGGTGTGTTCGAGTACTTCAAGAATTTCGGGGTTGCCAGAACAACCGCATTTATTTCTCAAAGTGTTCTTTTGGCCACCTTTTCTGACGGAGTTGCTAGGAATGTTAGCATTGCTTCTCCATCAACTCTCGGAAATTTGGGTTCGCCCTTTCGCTGTTGTTCCTGGATTTTTTCATCAGTGTCCGATTCACTGTCTTCTTTTTCAGCTTCTGGCTTTTGTTTGGCGGGTTTCCTTTTGGAACCCTTTCCCTTATTTCCGGATCCTGCACTGCCTTTCATGTGCTTATTCAGCCGGCATTGCGCGTTTGTATGGGTGGGTTTCCCAAATTGTGAATGGTGGACACAGGGTTCCGACTTAATCCTCTCCCACTCCTCTGGAGTGTAGTTGATTGGATCTGGACTGCGTCCTTTCCACTTATTCCCTTTTTCACTTCCAAAGGCTATGTTGACCTCTTTGGATTTTGTCGTTGTTTCTGGAGTTCCTTTTTTGTCAGAACGAGGAGTTTTCTTGGCAAGTATCAGTGATTCGATATTGCCTCCTCTTGCTCTGATGTCGTCTTCGGCTACAGCGTGTTCGTTGGCGGTTGTAAGCATAGATCCGAGATCTTTGTGCTGTTTGGAACCAACCATGAACGGTACAAGTCCGGGTTTTAGGCCATTGACGAAAGCATGCATTGCTTGTACGTCAGTTACTCCAGAACAACTATTCTTCATTGCCGTCCATCTGGAGATGAAATCCACGTATGGTTCATCCTCGAATTGGGTGCAACGGTTCAGCTGGTTGATGTTGTTCGGGCGTTTGTACGTTCCCCGGAAATGCTGAGTAAATACTCTAGCAATATCATCCCAGCTGTCGACAGTTCTTGATGGTAGTCCATTGATCCAATCTCTGGCTCCGTCCAGTAACATTAGGGGAAGAAACTTGACAGCTTCCAGGTCTGTCCCATTGTTGATCTGGACGGCTGTATAGTAGTCTGAGAGCCAGGTGTCCGGGTTTGTGCTGCCGGTGTATTTCTGGTACGTTGGACCGACTTTGGCAAAGCCAGAATGCAGGGTTATCCTTCGGATCCTGTCAGTGAAACACTTAGGACCAAAGTATAGATCATCCTTTTCCGCTCTATCAATGTGTGCGGAATATCTTCCAGCTGAATGGACAGAAGGGGATCTACTCCTTTCTTTTCCATTGTTGCGCGGATGCGCTTTTCCGGGATTGTATCTATCTCTTCCATGATCACGCCCTTTTGGATTAGGCGGAGTCCTGCTCCTGTGCCTTTCTTTATCCTTAGGAGGTGTCCGGGATCTCTCACGTCTGTGAGGTATATCGTATCTTCTGGCTTTCTCAGCTGGGTTTCTCGGAGGTGGCATTGTTTTTCCGTCATTCCGGTATTTTTCTTCCCGATCGTGGGGTTTGAGTCCACCTTTCGGGGGATGGGATCCGGTTCGGGACGCTTCATCCCTATTGTCGGGGTTTTTCTTGTCTTTTCTCGGATCCTTTTTTTATCCTTTGAATTGTCTGAATCTCCAGGTTCCTCTGGTCCAGGTGCTCCAGCGGCGCAAGTAGCTGTTTTGCATAGGGCGGAGTTATCCTGCAGTCTTCCTGATCGCTCTTGGGCCCGCTGTTGTTGTTGCAATGCTTTTCCTACGAAAGCATACACCCCCTGGAGCTTTTCACCATTAGAGTACAAGTCATTGTTGAGGATGGCAAACGCTGCTTCCGCGTTTTCTGCTGCGGTTTTGTATATTGGTTCGCCTCAGGCATCTTTGCCGTTTACCAGCTTTTGCCAAGATGGGTTGTGAAACCTTTCCTTTGGCGGCAGTACTTCCAGTCTTACGATTCCGGGTAACCTTGTAGGTTTAATGCCAGATCTATTCTTTCTCTCGTACTCCTCGATTTCTTCCTTCATGAGCTTAATGTCATCCTGGGTTTTTTGGAGGTGTTCACGAGTTCTGAGTAGATGTTGCTGTTGCCGTTGGAAAGCTCGTCTCCTGGCTTCCAGCATCTCAGGGGGTTCGTTTAATCCCACTGGCGTTTGCAACAGCTGCTGTTCTTCCTGTTCCGTCATTGGCGGAGCAAGGATTTCTTTGATTTTCATCTCCACAGGTTTTGTTCCGCTAGCATCCCCTACTTCCAGGTTTTCATCAGCTAGATCAGCTGATTTTTTCTTCCGGATTTTGTATTGGAGTTTCTTAGCGGCACGGTGCTTTTTCTTGGAAGAGGGAGGCTTTTTGACAGGCTCATCTTCTGTCAATTCCTTTACATTAGGAAATATCGGAGAAGTTTCTCCGTCTTCTCTCTCTTCCTCTGGCGGAGGAGTTTTAGGGCTTTCCTGACTGCCGGCGTCCGTGGTATCAGCCGGTTTCGCCATTAGTACTTCATGGAATCCCTCTTGAAAAGATTTAACTTTCCTTTCGAAGGCGTCCGCGTCTTCGTCTTCGGAATCAAAATCATCTGATCCAGTTTCTGATTCTAATCTCGCCTCAATGGCGGCTAGTACAGAGTCAGCTTCTGAGTTCATCGTCATGTTGACAGATGTCGGATCTTCCGCCTGTATGACGGGTGTCGGATCTTCCTTTTCTGTGACGGGTGTGTTTTTGTCTGCCTCTTGCACGGGATTTCCGTCATCCGTGTTTTCGGCGACTTCGGATTGCACCATGCCGATAAAGTGTGTATCACTTTTTTGTCGGCGATCTGAGCAGAATCCGGTATCATAATCATCTTCGACTGGGTATAGGGCGGGTGGGAAATATTTGCTTCCACCGCAAAACCCCATTGCTTCTGCAGTTAGTCCGATAAAGATGTTAGCAGATCCGATCGGTAACACGCAGGCACTTACCAGGTGGTTTTGCGCCGGTATGTAGGATCCGTTGTCGAGGAAGCGTCCGACGTCGTCGTCGAACTCCAGGCTTCCGACAGTGATTGATCTTCCGATTCCGCCGAGTATCCCAGATCGGAACTTCACGCCTGACGCCGTTTGCCCCACGGTGGGCGCCAACTGTCGAGAAATCGTAGTAGTTTTCATAGACGGGGGTGCCATGAGACTACGGTAGAGACGTGGGGTAACGGGATCGCGTGGTGGACAGTGAACACAGGATTTACCCAGGTTCGGTACATCGCGACAGTACGACGTGCCTACTCCTGCACTTCTCACTAATCAGGACTAAAGCCTGGATATAGAATTACAATGTGAGGTTTACATCTAGCTATTCGCAGAGGATCAACTTCCCGGCGAGTTAGCCTATAGCCTCTTCTCTGTTATTCGTTATCAAACTTATCTCCCGTCCGGCTTTATATAATAGCCGGATTAGGGCTTACAGAATAGGAAACCTAGAAGACTACGGTAACTATAACTTGGAAAGTAAGGAATCCGTCTTCTCCTCCAAGCCAGATCACGTGGGCTGTGATCCGGGTTCTTCTAGAATCCGGCTTCTGTGCGTCGGGTTACTGGGCCGCCCAATGGACCACAGCCCATTACCGCTTGGGCCACCCTGGTAATCCGGCACTTAGACTACCATCTGATACACCCCTAATTGGTATATATCCGACAAACCCAGATCATATCCTTTTGGTTCTTAGTCATTGGTAGACATGTAATGAAATCCATACCAATTTCCTCCCACTTCCATTCCGGAATCTCTAAGGGTTGTAATGGTCCTGCTGGACTTTGATGTTCAGCTTTTACTCTTTGGCATGTGTGACATTCAGAAACATATTTGGCAATCTCTCTCTTCATATTGTTCCACCAAAATATATCTCTGAGATCCATGTACATTTTGGTACTTCCAGGCTGAATAGAGTACGGTGTCTCATGTGCCTCCCGAAGTATCAACTTCTTGATCTCCGGAATATCAGGTACACAAAGCCTCTTGTTGAACCATAATGAACTATGTTCTCCTAAGTGGAATTCGGAAGGTCTTCCTTCCCCAATTCTTTGGAGTTCTTCTTTTATGAATGAATCTTCGTCTTGCCGCCGAATTATCTCGTTCCTAAGATCCCTTGTTCTTTCTTCCATTACTTGCATGGTATACAAGCTCCCCAAAGATTGTACCTCCAGTATCTCAATCTCTGCTTGTTCAATTTCTCTCTGCAGCTCTTTTGGCAGTTCATATTGAATTGGTTGACTTTCAGTACTCTTCCGGCTTAAAGCATCAGCTACCACATTAGCTTTTCCTGGTGTATAATTGATGGTAAGATCGTAATCCTTGATCAATTCTAACCATCTCCTCTGCCTCATATTTAATTCTTTCTGAGTGAAGAAATATTTGAGACTCTTATGATCTGTGTAAAGCTCACACTTCGATCCATAAAGGAATGACCTCCATTTCTTCAAAGCAAACACTACAGCTGCCAATTCTAAATCATGAGTTGGGTAGTTAACTTCATGTGGTTTGAGTTGTCTTGAACCATAAGCTATCACCTTACGATCTTGCATGAGTACACAACCTAGTCCACTCTTGGATGCATCACAATATACGGTGTAATCCTTTCCTGGTTCAGGTACTGCCAAGATTGGAGCTGTTGTTAAACGTTTCTTCAACTCTTGGAAACTGGCTTCACACTTATCTGACCATACGAAAGGAGTATTTTTCCTTAGCAAATTGGTCATTGGTCCGGCTATTTTCGAAAATCCTTCAATGAATCTTCTATAATACCCGGCCATTCCAAGGAATCCTCGAACTTCCTTGACATTGGTTGGTGCCTTCCAATCCAGAACTGACTGTACTTTGTCAGGATTTACTGCAATACCTTCCTTACTGATAACATGTCCAAGAAATTCTACTTGGTCTAACCAAAACTCACACTTACTGAATTTGGCATATAGCTGATGTTTCCTTAGAACTTGTAGTGCTATCCTTAAGTGCTTGGCATGATCTTCTTTGTTCTTCGAATATATCAGAATATCATCGATGAACACAATCACAAACTTATCCAAGTATGGCATGAAGATCTTGTTCATCAAATTCATGAAAATGGCAGGTGCATTGGTTAGTCCAAAAGGAACAACCAAATATTCATGATGTCCATACCTTGAAACAAAAGCTGTTTTGGGTACATCTTCTGGTTTGATCTTGATCTGATGGTACCCTGATCTGAGATAAATCTTGGAGAACACTCCGGCTCCATAAACTTGGTCAAAAAAATCTTGTATTCTTGGTAATGGATACTTGTTCTTGATGGTGACATTGTTCAGGTTTCTGAAATCACCACACATTCTTCTTCCTCCATCTCGCTTATCCACAAATATCACTGGTGATCCCCATGGTGATACACTTTCCCTGATGAATCCTTTGCTTTCTAGTTCATCCAACTTTTCTTTAAGTTCCTTTAACTCCTTAGGACCCATCTTGTATGGTGCTTGAGAAATAGGTGATGTACCTGGTATCAGGTCAATGGTAAACTCGATCTCGCTATCTGGTGGCATTCCGGGTAATTCAGCTGGAAAAACATCCGGAAACTCATTGACTACTGGTATATCTTCTAACTTAGCTTCATTGAGTGAGTTGAGTTGGAGTTCTGCCTCCACATGAGTATGCTTATCTGCTTGGTAACTAACTCTCCCTCCTCCAGGTCTCCTAAGAGAAACTGTCTTCTCCTCACAATCGATCAAAGCTCCATTCTCCGTCATCCAGTCCATTCCAAGAACAACATCAATGTTCTTCAAAGGAATAACGAATAGGTCCGCGTAATAAGTGCAACCACAGATCATGATGACTTGATCTGGCCTTGCACGCGTAACTAAGAGCGTACCTCCCGCCGTCATAACGGTAAGAGGACATTCTAAACGTGAACACCTTACCCCATACTTATCCACAAAATAACTAGAGATGAATGAGGTTGTAGCACCGGTATCAAATAAAACCTTGCCATATTGTGTAAGAAGACTGAGCGTACCTAGTACGGTGGTGTCCGAATTGTCAGCCTCCTCCAGAGATGTGCAATTTAATTTCCCGAAGGGCCTCGCGCGTTTGCCGTTATTGTTCTTCCCACTGCTGCCACTTCCGGCAGAGAATCCACTGGCTCCTCCGGGCCTTGCTCCACCCTTGTTGAACCCTCCTCCAGTTGTCTTGTTAGGGCAATCTGGCTTAATCTGTCCCTCTTTTCCACACCCAAAGCATACCATCTTGGGTTGTTTACACTCACTCTTGAAGTGTCCGGGAAGTCCACAGTTGTGGCAGATGACCTTATTCCTCGGATTGAATGGTCCACGATTGGTCGGGGCTCCTCCCGACCTTATTCTTGGCTTAAAACTCAAGTTTATAGTAGGTCTACTGGGTTGAAACTTTTTGGGCTCAAACTTGGCCTTCTTTTGTCGGTTCTGCTGAACCAACTTGTAATCGTTCTCCCAGGTAACTGCGGAGTTCATCAACTCCTGAAAGTTAGCTGGTTTGGATGTTCTTAATTGCATGGCTGCATAGGGATCCATCCCTCTTAAGAACCTATTAATTTTCTTCGTGTCGGTATCAACTTCATCAGCAGCATATCTGGAGAGCCTGCTGAACTCATTGACATACCATATCATATGGTGTGTCCCCTGTTGAAGGTCCTCAAATTGCCTCCTCATAATCTCCATAACGCTGTCAGGGACATGATATTCCCTGAACTTCTCCTTGAACTCATTCCACGTGAATTCCCTTTCTGGTGGCTTCATAATAATCTGATTATCCCACCATGCTGCTGTGGGACCATTTAGAAGGTGTGTAGCAAAGCGCACCTTCTCTTCATCACTGCCCTTGATAGCCTTAAGATTCCTTTTCGTATCGACTAACCAGTCTTCAGCCTCCATGGGATCCTTGGCCGTGGCAAACGGTGCTGGTTTAGTCTTGAGGAAATCTGACAGTGTTAGTGTCCTAGGTTCCGCTGCTCTCCCAGGTCCTACCTGGTTACGCATTTCTTGCATGAGCTTATTTTGGTTCTCCTGTAAAAATCGCATGTATTCCAGGAAGTTCTGCTCCGCCAATGGCCTGAGTGGTGGTGGTGGTGGCAACTCTACTCTGGCAGCGTCCTCATCAGCCTTGGCCTTGTTCTCCCGTTCCAGACACTGAGCGTCTGCTTCACTAGTTCCGCCACTCTCCATAACCCCTTAGTCCTGCAATGTGAAGCGAACAAACTCATAATTACATCATGTTCATGCTTTCTGAGCCTCACTTCACATGCAACACTAATCACACAAGAGAAACAAAACCAAATCCAGATACAAACAACATATTACACATATTGTACATATACTTATAAGTTTGTTACAAGCCTTCACCGCAGTGAGTAACGAAAGTGCAACAGTAGGAAACACAACTGGGTCACGCTGACACTCTGGCCCTTATTTAGGTACATGGCTCGAAACTCCAGACTACTACTTAACTCGAGCCCTCACTTGCACTTCTTGGATGCCGTGGTACTACTCCGAGTACATACCAGGAGTCCACCCTGTGTAACGTGGAGTCCTGCGCACTGCCTCAGGATAAAACGGCCTCCCCGATGGCACATAGTCTGTGTCAAAAGTGTCCATAGACTGGGTATCGCTCAAAGAGAGCCAGTCCATGTCCAGATAATCATCAGAATAAGACACAAACTCATCAGTACTAGTGTACTGTGAGGCTTCCCCTTCTGCGAAGCAGGTGGTACTCGTGCAGTGGTTGTGATCAAACGGTTCCTCCTGCATCGGCTGGGCTTCATCCGGCTCCTCCTCACCAGATGAGATATTTATAACGACAATATCTGCTTCCTCAGCTGCCACTATCTCCACACTATCCTGATCCTCATCCTATGACATATAGTCAGATGAAATTGGATGCTGACTAGTACTAGGATACCAGTCATACCTCCAGCCATCAGAGTTCTGCATGAAGGAATCTGATTCTGGGACCCACCAAAAGTATTTGGTTTTATGTCTCCGGGTGTATCCGATATGTCAAACGGATCATAGGGTTCTGGCTCACTATGTGGTATGACAGGGTAGTGAATGGGTTATGGTGTGGTAGAATACCTGGACTGCCGATGATGGTGTGATTTCCTAGCTGCCTCGGGTCCTGGGGTATAATAAGGTTCATCACTCTCCTGAGCCTTCTGCTTCCCCTTTTGCTCAGGGCTAGGTGGTTTGGTTAAATCCTTCAACATTCCATCCTTGTCATAACCGATGACCTGATGTGTCTTGTAGAAAGATCCCACCAATTTCTTGTAGCGATCTAAAAGGCTAGTGGCTAGTTTAGGCTTGGTTTTGATCAGCACAGAATGGTCGAGTGCCAACTCTGTACTAAGACGGTCGTGCGGTATAGCTGTGAAGCTAGTAGCAGACAGCTGACTATCTTTATACTCCCTGATAGTGGCTAAAGCTTGGACTAAAGCCTATTGGTATGCTGCCATTTGGCTCCTCCCTTCACCACTAGGTGTGGTTATGTGTGGGGTTAACTCCCTAGGTATTAAAATTAATACCCGATACTTCAGAACCATATCCCCGTCCTTATACGTGTAAGTATTAACTTTAAGGTTGGTGTCAAACTCGAAAGCTCGGAGCAAAGCTCGCAGTTGCTCGGTCAACTCTCCCTTGTAGTGGTCCAACCTCTCATGCTTAACCCACTCCGTTCTCCCGGAACTACCGCCGTTCATGATCACTGTTCACAAGTAACATAAATGTTATATAATATATCATCATAAAGATTCAACATTCTGGAAATATGACCAGAATATTCCCAAGTGAATACCTATCATACTCCCAGTGAACTCTTTATTGGTACGTTCTAAAACCCTACAGGGTATATCCCTTTACTAGGTTTCCAACCTAAGGTCAAAGCAATTGCTCTGATATCAGCTGTGGTGACCCGACATACCACTGCATGTTGTAGTACGCCAGTCGTTGATATAACACTCACAGAACACCGTTCCGCAAATATTACATCCCTCAGGGTGGTACAACAGAAACATTGCGGGCCAGATTGTCATACAACAAATATATTACAAAACAAAATGTACTGACAAAAGGATGAGCTCACATCGAGGTCATCCATTATTGAAGTTAGAACGCCAACTGAAAAGTAAACATGTGCTAACACGGGAACTCAACAGCCAACAAGAGACCATGGCTGCTCGATACAACCGTGATAAGTATTTGTTTAGACTAGGATAAACCAAGTCAGACTCATCCCCATTGGGGTCAACTCCGTACTGGATGAGGTAGTCAACTCCTTCCACTCCGCCGGAGAGGTCCGGTTCTTCGTAGAAGATATCTTCCTGGCCTCCAAGGATGTTGAAGGATGCTTCCTCTAAGTTCTCATAGCCTAAGCAGGGGTCAAACGGGATTGAATGAGTAACGAGCGTTACTCAGCAAGTTCTTTTAAGTACAGAGGTAATGGATGCACTAACTACGGTCCTCGACTCTAAGGAGTCTAGACATATGCAAGTTTTGTCAAAACTTTCTTCAAGAGATTTCTTTTAATACTGAAAACTATGCCAGCCAGACCATCACAGGACTAGAACTTCATGGAGTTGCCTTTCCTGTAGCGTTCGCAGTTCCATCCCGGAACAAGGGGTAACATGCCACATCATTTTACACTCTGCAGAGGTGCGTTACTTTACCCATGGGCGACCAAGACCATGTTGCACAACCAGGCGCGCGATCATGTCCACTCCCACTCAGGTGTGGGGCCCGGTTGTTGGTCCAAGCCAAACCGTGCTTCTCCGCACAACGCATGCCCACCCATTTCTGCCAGCAGGTTGAACGCCTGATTCCACCCCTCACGATGGATATCTACGCGCCCCTGGCAGACCATCATAGACCCGCAGAGTCCGTGGGAATTAAGGGATCCCACCCATGTGCATGTAGTCCCGCAGAACCTACAACGTACGTCTCTGGCAGCCCGTTGATATGCGAACGAGAAAAGTATCACGGCTGACTTACTGCCCCCATAGAAGACCCATGGTCAACGCGATATCTACGGCGCACCGAGTTCTGACGGCATTGGTGGTTAACTCCTAGGTAATACTTTCTCGTGCAGATGGAACCTTCCTTAGACCTATTCATCTTACCATGGCTCCATCTGCCCACCAAACAGAACACTACCACTCGGGTAGTCATTCAAATAGTCATATTATTATAAAAAATAGGATCATGCATTCTTTTGAGTGGAGATGGCATTACGATAGGGTTTTGAAAATAGTTGTTATGAAATAGTTCAAAGGACATGAGCAAGTGATGAACTTGCCTGGATACGGACAGGTATTGAAGTCTGAAGCTTGAGGTGGATCCTGACTTTCTTGTTCTACAAAATACCATCATTGTCTGGTAAAGACAATGTTTAAAGAAGCAATTGATGCTATTATGCATAATGAGGGAATGTATGCAATTTTTTAAAGGATCATTGGGTATATTAAATCTTTTATAAAACTTGTTTTGTTTGATCACACTACTCTGCATGTTTAATGATTATTGATGTTGTTATTATTATTTTATTTTATTATATTTTTATTAATTTAATTAATTGATTGAATACTTATTGTTTTCTCAGGGACATGAATTATGAAATGTTTTGAAATGACTAAATATAGAAATTTGAAAGGATATAATCTTAGTTGATTTAATTGTTCTAAAACAAGTTTTTATTGTAAATTTACTATTTCAAAATAATCAATTTTAAGACTATAATTATTATTGTGTTATTATATTTAATGGTTTTTATATACAAAAACTATTATTGATTTGATAAGTATTTATATTCTAATTGATTTAAATTTGTAACATTTTATGAATTATTTTTATACTGTTTTTATACTCTTTTATTAAAGTTTTTAGGGTAATTACCCTACTGCCCATAGAGCTGACAGGTGGTCCCTGGGTTAGGGTTGAACCTAACCCGCTGGTCTGGTCGAGCCGGACCAGACCAGACGCACACACCCGAGCCCCCCTCCTTTTCTCCTCCTCCCTCTGCGCGAGGCGACACAGAGGCAATCCCCATCGCCCTCCTCTCCGGCGATTACTCCGCCCCACTCCGTCCAAATCCTCCACCGTGAACTAGCGCTACCGCTACTCCTCCCTGCCCTCTACTCCGTCTTCTTCTTCGATCTGGTTTTCTCCCTTTGTGGCTCCCGTGGACAACCCCAAATCCCTAACCCTAGGTTTCGGGTACCCGGGTGCTCCACCCCCTCGCCGGTGATCTCTTCTTCTCGAGGTGAGCCCTGGACGCTCCTGGTGGCTGAGGTGCTGTGCTGCTCCCGTGGCTAGGGTTGCCGAGTTGACGTCGCCGGGACGGCCTCCTGGAGGCAACCGCGGCTCGCCACCGTGCTCCCTTCAGCAACTGGATGTGGTCACCACGATGGTGACCACCTGTAAGTGCCTCTCTCCTCTCTCTCTCTGCCCCCTCACCACTCTCTCTCTCTCTCTCTGACTCCTACTTCCCCCTTGCTCTGGAGCCTAGCCATCGTGCTAGCTCACCCATGCCTCCCTGTGACCCTCTCAGTGATCTGGTGATTGATTGGTTAGCTTTGGAATTTACCACATGAGTTATTTGATATGGGAGATATGGAGATCATGCCCTGATCTGTGATGGACGAGGAATTTTTATTGTGCACCTAAGTTAACTCTCTGTTGCTATGCACTGTGAGATGTTGCTGGTTATTGGGCTTGTGCTGTTAGTGGGAAACCGTTTTGGGATTTACTCCCAATGTTATTTCTGTGTACTGACACCCTATGGTTGCTTCCTGTAACAAACCCTGTTGGTTGGCTATCTGATAAACTCCTGGTAGCAAATATATGCTTTCCAATGTTCTATGGGTGTGCTTAGCTGTTTGATAGGTGTTACTCTGAATAATTATTCAGAGAATATGCCATCAATCCTTGTTTCCACTTTTACTGTTTTTATGTCATGATTCAGTGGTTCTGTGGTATCAGATCCTTGGATCTGGTGCCCAGCAACCCTGTATGTGGGTGTGACATGATTCAGTGAACTTTGGCTGGTGATTTGACTCAAGATCCCTTTGCTAAAAACCTTTATATCTTGTGGATCTGATGTTTCTTTGTATCACATGATAAGAACAGAGCACTACACATGATATCTTTTCCTTCTTTGAGACTTATAAATTAAGAACAGATACTTGCACTAGTTTTCTTTGCCCACAAGCCAATGATGCATAGCCTGAGGCCTTTACTAAATAAGAACAGATACTGGAATTAATAAATCTATCCCAACGATGAGTTTAGCATAGCATCTCTATGCCTATCTGAGGGTACTAGCATCCCAACCCATCCTGTGTGCAACTAGCCAGAGAATGGCTTAGAGGGTACCTAGGATATTCACCTTATGTGTTGATCAAAATGGTTGGTGGATTTTGGTGCTTGTGGATTGCTTGCTTTTCTCCTTTTGCTCCCTGGTACCTTGGCCTTGAATGCTTGATTGCAGGTTTGCAATCACTTGCTCCAGTATCCAGTGGAGTGATTGATTTGGTGGTGTTCTTCCCTGTGCTTGTGTGCTTGAGCAAAAAAAAATGAGGTGTGCTTTCCCCTTCTTACGGCTGTTGGGGTTTTTATACTCCAAATACAGTTTTGACAGCACAAAAGGTGGTGCCTGAGTGTGATGTGTGCTTGTGTATGACTGTGCTGCTTGCTGACTCGTGAGTGTGTTGTGTGCCTGCCTGCCTGCCTGGTGAAGAGATATTTTCATAGGCACTCGGTTGGTCTTATCCTTGCCTGGTAATATTTTTGTGATCCCAGTTGTATTTCCATGCCTATGCCTGTGATGCTGGTCTGAGGCTAAATTTAACAGAACAGATACTACCTATTTGGCTTAAGCCCTCTGATGATTAATCAGTGCGCTTCACTAATCACCTGAGGGTACTAATTCCCCCCTAATCAATCTGCTTTGGCTTAGTGTTTCTGTTTTGCAGGTGTTGAAGAATTTGGATGCAATGGAGTAGTTAGGCTTAGTTCTAGGTTTAGTTCCTTGTATTAGCTTAATTGTAAAACTATTGTAATTTATCTATCTTTTGATCCCATTGTAAGAACATTGTATTATTTGTATTATCATCAATAAAGTGTAATTGTTTTCCTATAATTGTACTTGTTAATATTTAGGGATATTTCCATATTTGCAATATCAATTGTGGTCAAATTATTTAAGCTTAAGATATAACCTTGTCTTTTCAATTTGATTTCAAATTTAATTACAATTCAAACTCAAATTCAAATTGTCCTAAATTCAAATAATTCAAACACTAGTATCTCAAATTCAAATAATACCCGGAGGTCATGTCGAAATTCCACCAACTACCAGTAACAACTTCTAACAAAGCATTAGTTACTGGGTAGAACCTTATTTACTCCGGGGTTTTAACTTTGCGAAAAATTTATTCAGATTTTGCAAACACATGCATGCAAATGCATAGATTAACATTCTACCCCCCGTGAGTTCCTAAACGCTGGGACATTACAATGGACCTGTAGTCCAAGGATAAACTACTCACGCATCATTCCAGAGGCGGACATGGTGGTGTAAAGCCCTCCGGTGATGATTCCCCCCTCCCGGCAGGGTGCCGGGGAGAGCTCCAGAACCCTCCCGAACCGGGGTTGACGATGACGGAGGCTTACTGATGTTTTTGGTGGAAAAGGCTCGGGTATCTAGGGTTTACCTCCCGAGAGGTATAAATAGGAGAGAGGGCAACATCGGTGGGCGGCCGGGGGCCCACACCACCCCTGGGCGCGGCGCCTATGGTGTGGGAACCCTATGGCCCTCCTCCGGGCCCCCTTCTGGACATCGTGTGCGCGACGACTTTCTAAGACTTCTGGGTTTTGAATCGTCCAATTCCGAGAATATTTTGAGAACAACTTTTCTGAAATAAAAAACAGCAGAAAGCATGAACTGGCTCTATGGCATCTTGTCAATAGGTTAGTCCCAGAAAATCGATAAAAAAGCATAAAGTGTAAAGGAAACATGTAGCATATTGTATGTAAACAACATGGAACATCATAAATTATGGATACGTTTATGACATATCAACATCCCCAAGTTTAGTTCCTACTCGTCCTCGAGTAGGTAAACGATAAAAACAAATAATTTCTAAGGTGACATGCTACCAACATAAACTTGATCATCCTAAAGTAAAAGCATATGTACGCTGAGATCGTAGTACTTTAAACACAGGAAGGATATATATAACTTTAACAATAAAACTTAGCAATCACTTTGCATCATGAAAAGTAACACAAATAAAAGATCATCAAAAGTAACACAAATAATGTAGTTGAAAATTATACGTTTGTTTCAAGTATATAGAAAACATATCAAAGTGATATTTCGCTTGTCCTTGAGAGTGGGGAAAAACATAAATGCCAGGACACCTTCAAAGTTAAAGTGGATGACTAGAACAAATAATCTGAGAGCAAGTAATAACACATCGAATCAATCAATAATAATCTTTGGGACCAATGCACATTAAACTCAGAATGGAAACTACGCTGTCTCAACTGTGCATAAAGTTAGAAGACGGAGACTCAACATAAAATTAAAAGAAAGAACATTCGCAGAGGGAAGCAGGGATTAACTCATGTGCTAGAGCTTTTTATTTTATTAAACATAGGTATTGAAAACATTTTTGGAGAGGTGTATGCTTATGTCAACGAATGGTAAACATAAAATACAGTACATCACAAGCTAACTAGACTTCACAAGAGCGGCTCCCATTGAAGGACGCAACTGGGGTCAGAAGTTCATCCCTCTTTCTCTTTTGTTTACACAATTATGCTTTGACCGATAAATCAGGGGCAAAAATAGTGAAGTGAAATTTATAGTAACCAATTTTGGGGCTCGGAACCCCGCTGCAGCTCTTCTATCATTTGGATAAGCGGATGAAGCCACTAGTCCAGGTATGTAAAGTCCAATCAACAAGTGAGATAAAGATTCTCTATTCACATCCTCATGAGCTAAAACAGGGGCACAAAACAGGAATAATTTTCGAAAGTTTTAAAGGTAGCACATGAGAAATTTACTTGGAGTGGCGGTTAAATACCACTTGTAGGTAGGTATGGTGGATACATTTGGCAAACTTTGGTTTTTGGGATTTGGATGCACGAGTAGAGCTCATACTCAGTATAGGTGGAGGCTAGCAAAAGACTGGGAACGACAAATCAAGAGAGCAATAATGGCCACAATCATGCATAACGAAAAAAACATTATTTATAAAAGCATAAAGGGTATTACAAGTAAAAAAATAAATGATCATAGAGGCTATAAGTGACTGGTTTGTAGTCATAAACATGGTTTAAGCATGTGCCAAGTCAACCAAATAAAGCATACGAAGGAGAACACCACAAATTCATGCTTCAATATGATAAAAAAAACAACTCATGATTCTTTCAATGGCACATTAAATACTCTAAGCTAATTGAGACAATTCATGATACAATAACAACTACTAAGCATAGAATTAAAATAACATCTAGCATGATATGAAATTTTTTAGCCACAGTCTATACAAGCTTCTATTTGCACCGTTATAAGCACGAAAATTATACTTTTGCTTTCCAACACCAATCATTTTATACTAAAAAAAACTCTCCAAGAGATATAGCGATGAAACAAGAGAGCACTAACATAACTCTACTAGAACTAACAGCTCTGAATAAGAAATGCATGAAAAACATGAGCTAGAAGGAGTTGCAGCAGCTAGAAGAAAAACTAAGAATACGAGCATGGAAGAAAATGAGTATTCGTATAAAAAAGCGAAGCGTGTCTCTCTCCCACGCAAAGAGTGTTGGGTTCCAAATATATTCATTGCAGCAAGGAAAAAACGAAAGAAAAAAATAAAAAACAAACAGACGCTCCAAGTAAAATGCATATGATGTGACCGAGTAAAAATATAGTTTCACTAGAAATGACCTGATAAATTGTTGTTGAAGAAGGAGATGCCTTGGGCATCCTCGAGCTTAGACGCTTGAGTATTCTTAGAATTTGCTGGGATGAACCACGGAGCATCCCTAATCTCATTATATCACCTTCTTCTCTTCTTGGTCACATTATATCACCCTCTTCTCTTGACCCTTGAAAACTTCCTTCACACCACACTCAATGTAATTCTGATTAGAGGGTTAGTGCACAATAAAAAATTCACATGTTCTGCATGGACACAAGCATTATTAATACTTTTAAACATTAGCTACATCCACTGATGTTTTGTGGAGCAAAGAAATCCACTCGACATAGTAAAAGAGAGAATGCAAGTAAAAAAGGCAGAATCTGTCAAAACCAGAACAGTTTGCAAAGACAACAAAATTCCGGGCACTTACGTTGCCCAAATTAAAAAACATAAACCTAGAAAAATTTTCAGAATTAGCTGAGTAATAAGCACAAAAATTGGCAAGTAATTTTGATATTTCTGTGAATTATGCGATTTTATAGGATGGACGGCAGAATTTTGTTTCCTGCGCAGAAATCTAAAACCAACCTCAACTTTCACTAGAGACTTTACTTGGCACAACAAATGCAAGAAAATAAAGATACAAAGGATTTGCTACAAAAGTATACAACACCTTGACTCAAAGAAAACAGAGAAAAACAAAGCAAAAATGAAACCATGGGTTATCTCCCAAGAAGTGCTTTTCTTTAACGCCTTTTAGCTAGGCCCAGAAAACTTAGAATCAAGTATTTTTAAGTGAAGAAAATGCTCACATAAGAAATATGAATTAAGCAAAAGAGAGAATCAAGAAGAAATTATAAATCAAATTTAAGTCTAACCCAGTTCCTATGCATAGGAATCTTGTAATGAAATAAATCAAAGAAACTCAAACTAGAGATCATGGGAAGGTAGAACAAGAGAAATTTCAAAACTTTCAACGAAAAGAGAGATGTTTTAGTAACATGAAAATTCCTACAACCATATTTTACTCTCTCACAATAATTTCCAGTAGCATCATGAACAAACTCAACAACATAATTATCACATAAAGCATGTTTGTCATGGTCTAAAAGCACACAATTCATATCAAGCTCAAAAATAGTGGGATCAGAATTAAAAATAAAGACCTCTTCTTTCCCACTTTTAGCAATAGCAAAACAAGATGATTGGTCACTCTTAAAAGGTATGGGACACATTATATCAATCCTATTTTCAGTATCATTATAATTTATAACATCAAATAACGTAGGACCATCATCTAGAGCATTATCATATAAATTTTCTAAACAAACTTCCTCATTATCATGCATATCAATAGTTGGAATAAATAGAGGATTAAAAAAGGATTTATCAAAGTAGCATAGGATTATCATAAATAATAGTATCAATATCTGATACGTCGAAAACGTATCTCCTTTTCTGAACACTTATCTTATTGTTTTCCTCTAAACTTGTGTGTTTTGGATACAACTAACACGGACTAACGCTATTTTCAGCAGAATTACCTTGGTGTCTTCTTTTTGTGCAGAAAAATCAACTTTTGGGAAATGCCTAGAAAAGATCCCAATGATGTTTTCAGCCCGGAAGACCCCGGGAGCCAGAAAGGGGCCAGGAGAGGAGCCACAGGGTGGCCACACCCCCCCGGCGCAGGTCCCCCTGGCCGCGCCAGCATAGGGTGTGGGCCCCCAGAGCCCCCCGGACTCCCCTTTCGACTACAAGTAGCCTCCAACCCTAAAACCCGAGGGGGTTCATCATATTCCACAGAATCACAACAGAGTGCCGTTGCCATCTCGAACCTTGATTCGGGGATCAGAAGTTCCTGTTCTGGCACCCTGCCGGGACGGGGAAATGGAGGAGATCATCGCCATCGTCATCACCAACGCCTCTCCATCGACCATCCATTTTTTCCCCATCCATGTTTGAGTAATTCCCTCACTGTAGGCTGAAGGGGATGGTAGGGATTGGATGAGATCGTTCATGTAATAATGCCGTGATTTTTAGGGCATAGTGCCTAGTATCCCCTATTAGTGCTATTGACATTGTTTTAACTTGTTATGCTTAATGATTGTCACTTTGGGACCGAGTGCCATGATCTCAGATCTGAACATGTTATTGAATCACGATGATAATTATTGTTTCATGATCATACCTCCAAGTTGTTTACACTTACCGTTGTCCGGAACCCGAGGCCCCGAAGTGACAGAAATTGGGACAACCGGAGGGGATGGCTGCGATGTGAGGATCACATGCGTTCACGGAGTGTTAAGGATTTGATCCGGTGCTTTATTAAAAGGGGAACCTTAATTACCAGTAGTTCCCTTGAGGCCCCGCTGAAAACGGGTTGGTAGGACAAAAGATGTTGTGCAAGTTCTCATTGCGAGCACGTACGACTATTTACGGAACACATGCCTATGGTTACTTAGTGCTTGGATGCTTTATCTTATTTATCTGCAATGCCTGTGACATGATCATTATTAGAACTTTCTTATCCATGCAACGCCCGTTCATCCATCCCTATGCCTACAGTATTTAATCCGTTGTTTACTTCAAACACTACTTCTGCTGTTATTTTCATACCACTGCTGCTATTATTTCACTACTGCCGCTACCATAAAACTGTTACTACTGATAAACCACTGCGAACAAAAGTACTTTCAGGTGCAGGTGAATTGACAACTCACTTGTTAAGGCTCACAAATATTCTTTGGCTCCCCTTATGTCGAATCAATAAATTTCGGTTTTACTTCCCTTGAAGACTGTTGCGATCCCCTATACTTGTGGGTATCAAGACTATTTTCTGGCGCCGTTGCCGGGGAGCATAGCTCTATTTGTGAGCTCACCAGAGAGTATTATTATCTACTGCCATCATTCATCATGGGTAAGACTCGTGATGGAAATTTTCCTATATTACCATCCACTACAAGAAGAGGTACAACTCTGAACACCTCTGTTTCTCTTGATTCACCATCTGTTATGAATAAGCTACTTACACCACCACATGTTGCACATGCTACTTCTGCTGAATCTGAAAATACTTCGGATACTTTTGATGATGCTTCTACTGTGCTTGATGAGAGTGGTTCTTTCGGTCCTTTCTTAGATGCTACTATTGCTAAAGCGAAAAATATTGCAAACACTGAAAATCCTGATAAAAATCATGTTACTCCTGCTTTTTCACCTGAGATTAGAGAAAACCCTAGTGATGATTTTGATGATGCCTATATTGAACTGAGTGGTGATATTATTGATGAAATACATGCTATGAAGGATAAAAATGCTGCTATATGTATTATGGAAAGTCGTGTTGTTAAATATAAATTATCTCCTAATGCTAAGTTTGCCACTTCTCCTATTAATATTGGGGATAAGGATTATGATTTCTCTCTTGATTTATCTTATATATCTATTGTTGAGAAAGAACCTTTTTGTGGAACTGAAAATGAAAGTGCTATGAAACATATGAATGAGCTCTCCTCTTTGAGTAGTTTATTCTCTGATGATCTTAAGAAACGTAGCTACTTTGTTGCTAAAATATTTTCCTGCTAGTGCTCAACATGCTGCTTTACAAAGTGTATTTAATTACAAGCAATTGGAATAAGCAAAATTGCCTCTATCTTGGGCAAGGTTCTGTTCTTTAGTAAAGGCTACACCTGGGCATAAGCTAGAAGATAATAAACTTCTTGATATATTCTATAATGGACTAACTGTTGAATCTAGGACATACCTGGATAGTTGTGCTGGCTGTGTTTTCAGGCAAAGAACTCCAGAAGAAGCTGAGGAATTAATGGCTAAAATAAGCCAAAATCATGATGATTGGACTATGGTTGAGCCTGAGCTGACCCCTACTCCAGTACCTACACCAACACCAACACCCAAGAAGAGGGGAATGATTGAATTAAATGATGAAGTGATGAGAGAAGCCAAGAATCTCTTAAAGAGATGGGTATTAAATCTGAAGATGTGAAGAATCTTCCACCTATAGAAGAATTATGTAAGCCAATCCCTCACTCATCCACTATTGAGGTACACTCTCTCCAATATTTTGATAGTAGAGATATTCCCTATAGAAAACCTCCTGATCAATGCTTAGATGGCTTTGATAATTATGTTATTAAGCAAGATAATTTTAATATGAGGTGCAAAATCACCTTATGGAAAACTCTAAAGCTATTAATGATTTGCATGGTATTATAGAAAGAACCTCTAATGGTGTTAAAATGCTTGTTAAACATTTTCAAATGGTTCAAACTAAAATTGATCAACTTGCTAAAGTGCAAAAAGATTTGCTAGTTAATGCTTCTAAAGAAAAACATGCTTATGAAATAAGAACTAGAAGTGGTATTGCTACACAAGATCCTTTATATCCCGAGGGACATCCTAAAAGAATTGAACAAGATTCTCAGCAAACTAATGATGATGTTATTCATACTAAGAAGAAAAAGAAGAATAAACATAAAACTGCTGTAGAATCCTCTGAACTTGCTAAAGATCCTAATAGTATATCTGTCTCTGATGCTGAAACTAAAAGTGGTAATGAAAAGAATGATGCTTCTGATAAAGAAGAACATGTAGCTGAACCTGAAAAACAAACTAAAACTCCAAAGTATACTAAGGAAGATTTCATTGCTAATAAACATGGTAATGAGAGAGAACCTTGGGTACAAAACCAATGCCTTTCCCTGGTAAGAAACACAAATCTAAGGAAGAAGAACACTATAAAAAAATTTGTGAATGGATGAAACCTTTGTTCTTGCAAATTCCTTTAACTAATGTTATTAAATTGCCTCCTTATGCAAAATATATGAAAGATATTGGCTCTAACAAAAGGAAGATTCCTAATGAGGAAATTTCCAGTATGCTTGCTAATTACTCTTTTAATGGCAAGGTTCATGAGAAGCTTGGAGATCCTGGTATACCTACTATTCCCTGTTCTATTAAAAATAATTACGTTAGAACTGCTTTGTGTGATTTGGGAGCTAGAGTTAGTGTCATGCCTTTTACTCTCTATAAAAGACTACTCCGAGAAAAATTGATACCAACTGATATATCTTTGCAAATGGCTGATAAGTCTACTCCTATTCCTGTGGGTATATGTGAGAATGTTCCTGTTCAAGTTGCTACTAATTGTTTGATATTAACTGACTTTGTTGTGTTGGAAATGCCTGAAGATGATAATATGTCTATTATTCTTGGAAGACCTTTTCTTAATACTGCAGGGCTTGTTATTGATTGCCATCAAGGAAAATTTACTTTTAATGTTAATGATAAAGAGCACACTATTTATTTTCCCAAGAAGATTGATAGAAAATATGGTCTAAATTCCATTGAAAATGTTGAGACCATCAAGATTGGAGAATTTTATTGTCCTATTCCAAAGCCACCAAAAGAATATGAAATTATTATGATTGGGACTATGCCTATCAAGGTTGAGGTAACATAATTATTTAGTGAGAAACAAAGTTTTGTTTCATATAAAATTATTTTGGTGGCAAGACTTGATCACCCTTGTTAACAAAATGATTTTAAATGAAATGGGAAATGTTTTCACTATGTTTTCACCTTCCCCATTATTGTTTTCGCCATGTTTACTTCTGTTATCACATTAATACTTTAGTACAATCATGTTTTCCACCATCCTTATGCATGTTTTCCTGATGTTTTCACTCTGATTACTGAAGTTATGCATGTTTTCACCACCCATACTTTTGTTTTCACCACTACCACCTTTGTTTTGTTTGGTTATTCTTTCATTGGAGTGTCTTAGAACCTCTGTAGTGCTGGTTTTGGTTTTGTTTTCCACCTTTTCACTTTTGTTTTCCCGCTTTTTATTATTAAAATTATGGAAATACCTCAAAAATAAAGTTTCTCGAAAAATTCCAGAAAAATTATAATAATTTTTTACGTAAAAAATGAGGCAAGAAGACACCTGGGAGACCCCAGGGGGACCCACCAGGCAGGCACACCCCAGGGTGGCGCGGCCAGCCCCCTGGTGGTGCCAGCACATGGTGTGGGGCCACCTGGCCCTCCACTTACTCTCTCCACTGCCAAAGTCTTCTCTCTCACCCCCAAAGCTGAAAATATTTCCTGGAACCCGTGTTCTTGCTGTTCTTCCTCTGGATTTTCGATCTCCCTCTTCACCCCATCATTTGTGCTGATATTTGGTGTGTTTGATCTCTGGCGTGTGACTCCTTCGATGATCCAAAAAGAATTTTGTTTAGTGAAGTATTTCTTGAGTATTTTGGTACTGTAGGTGACAGCTTATGTGAGTTTGCATGCTTGATTTGAGTAGAAATAATATAGTTTTGATGTATGTTTAGCTCTAATATAAGTCCCTATGGTAGTCTCCACCTTATAGTTGCTTGAAATTAATATTTATGATGATTGTTGAAAAATTTCAGAGATGGATAGTTACAACTTTGGTGAGATATTTAGGAGTGATGCTCCTAGAAGGACAAGGCCATCATGCTCGTCTACTTCAGCAATGCCATCATATAATGAAGACGTTATTGCGTCAACTATTGATGATGCAGAAGATGACGGTATCATTCATCCATCTAGCTTTCCTTGCCGTACATTTTTAAGAAGTGCATGTCTTTTAGATGATTTTCATATTCTTATTGAGAGAGTTGGTCTCACCAACTTTATGGACGATGAAAGCCCTCAGTATGCCACGCTCACAAAAGCTTTTGTTAAGAGCTTTAAATTTCAGAACACTCAATATGGTCCAACTGTCGCATTCAAGTTATATAGTAGTCATGTGTCTTTGTCCTTGGTGGAATTTTGTGCTATTATAGGTATCAACGCCTACGGGACGGCAAGCAGGATTCAAGATAGACCAACATACTTCCAAGGGATCTACCGAGAGATCACCAACGATGATGGTCACTCATCCCAGCGTGAGATTTCATTTATTTGAGGTTTGATTGCCCACCCTCTTCTATTTGCTGGAGGTGATAGTAAAATACAAAGTGTTCACAAAATGCAAAGGGTTTTAAGAATGCCAAAAAAAGAAGGGAAATAATACTATTTTTCTTTTTTTTTCCACAAGTTAGGTGTCATGCACGTGCAAAAAAAAATGAGTTATTGTTTCGACTAGTTTGATATCTAACCTTATTTAGTTCACAAATATGTTTTGATTTTCTGTCCTTATCTCAGCATACACAGAACTAATCCCTCCGTTCCTATATGTAAGATGTTTTAGCCTTTTTCCACACTCACATGTGTCTACATGTATCTAGACAACTTTTAGTGTATATGTTCACTCATATTTTTATGTATCTAGACAACATGGGCAATAGCTACAACATCTTATATTTAGGAACGGAGGGAGTAGTTCATAAATTTATCTTACTTACCTTTTAGTTTGGGTTCTTTTCTGTTTCAAAAACTAGTGTAACTACTAGTTTAAATATAGGAAAGAAAAGATAAAAAATGATGTGTCTACTCTAATAGGCTGCATTGTATATGCTCTTAGTCGTGCCTTAATTAACTTGGGGCAAACCACTTGGAAATAATATGAATACAGATAAAAAAGAACACACATCACGCACGGCCAACAATAAATAACTTAGATATGGGATTCTTAGATCCCTACATAGTACGGGGAACACATGATGTATGGTACATAGCACGGTACACTAGTTAGGGCCGGCAACACTACGGATGCGCAACACCAACAACTTCTGGACTTCACCATCGTCGTCTTCACTCGTCGTTGCCGCCGTACTCGTTGTCTTCACTGCTCCTCGACGCCGTCATCGCCGAGATAGTAGGGGAGGGTGTGCATGTGGTTTTCCTCGGGGAAGATGCTCTCGAAGTCGGTGTACATGTTGTAGGTCGTGAATGCGATGAACTCGCATCCACATCAGAACACGCGGCCGAGCAGGTAGTACGCGTCAAACCTGTTTGTGAACTAGGCGACGAGACCTACCACTGGAGAATTGATATGGGCGCGTTGTTCCTCCAGACGGAACATGACTGGCGACCCCGCCGGGAGGTGGTTAATTCCCGCACGGAGATAGAGACGGTCCAACCCCTTATTGTTCCTCCATCGTGAGAACGACCAGCCACGCAGCACGGTCTCAACGACCTTGCCGGGGGGTAGCGGACCTCCAGCACGGTGGGTGAGAGCCGGAAGGTGGGTGTGTTGAACTGCATCTTCACGTACGTCGAGTCGTCGGTTGTGCTTTGGCTCTGGTTGGGGAGAAGAGAATTTGGAGCAAGCGGAGATTGAAGATGTGTAGGAGGAGGTTACGAGACGCGGTTTAAGTAGCCAAGAGAGAGGAGGGGGTGGATGGAACCACCATTTTTCAAACTGCATCGAGTCGTCGCGGTTGTATTTTTTTCACACTGCATCGAGGCGTCGCCGTTTTTTCACACTGCATCGAGGCGTCGCGGTTGTATTGTGGATAGAAGGGGGTGGAGGAACCGCCATTTTTTCATCACTCAGTCCGGCCGTGCCCAGATGCGTGGCTCGACGCGTGAAACCATTCGACAAATTAATAGAGCGTGCGACTAAATCAAGTTGCGTGCGTGGCTAGGTAGCTAGGTGGCTGCGTGCATGGCAGCGTTGCCACTGAATTGCAGCCGTGCATGGCTAGGTGGCGGCTGAATCGCAGCCTTTTAATCACGTAAACTAGTCAATGATGGGCTCATCAATGCCAACGTCGGGTGCATGCATAGCAGGCTGAAACGATGGCTTGCATAAAAAGCTGACCGCGCGCGTGGGTATGCTAGCAGGCTAAATTTGATTATCAACAAACGCAGCCCGTTCTACGACGTACGAAGCATACAACGGCCCAACGGACAATGCCACAGAAACGCAGCCGCACTTGTCCCACTTGTCAGGTCCAACGAGCGACACAGTCCCACACGACCCCACTAGTCAGAGTTAACGGAAGACACAACAACGTCAATTTTGAGCATTCGTGAGAGGTTCACCTAAGGAGATGGGGAAAAGTGAGTAAAACTTTCAACCGTGGGGTAAAGCGAGCAGAACTAAGGAATCGGGGGCACAGGAGTAATAATCCCTTTGCATAAACAGAGGTTTCATCCATTCACAAAACTTATTGTAATGTTCTTCTTCCTTTGATTTGTGTTTCTTATTAAGAAAATGCATTGCTTTTTGTACCCAAGGCTCTCTTTCATTACCATGTTTATTAGCAATAAAGTCCTCCTTAGTATACTTTGCAGTTTTAGTTTGCTTTTTAGGTTCAGATACAGGTTCTTCTTTATCATAAGCATCACTTTTATCATTACCACTTTCAGTTTCAGCATCAGAAATAGATATACTATTAGGATATTTAGCAGGTTCAGGAGATTCTACAACATTTTTATGTCTCTTCTTCTTTTTCTTAGAAGGAGAACTATTGTTTTTTAGGTTGCTTAGAATCTTGTTCAATTCTTTTGAGATGTCCTTAGGATACAAGGGGTCCTGAATAGAAACACCACTTCTAGTAATTATTTCACAAACATGTTTATCTCTAGAAGCATTAGCTAGCATGTCTTTTTGCACTTTAGTAAGTTGATCAATTTGAGTTTGAACCATTTGAAAATGATTACCAAGCATTTTAACATCATTAGAGGTTCTCTCAATAATACCATGCAAATTATCAATAGTTCTAGAGTTTTCCATGAGGTGATTTTGCACTCTCCTATTAAAGTTGTCTTGCTTAACAACATAATTATCAAATTCATCTAAGCATTGATCAGGTGGTTTCGAATAAGGAATATCTCTATTATCAAAGTATTGGAGAGAGTGCACCTCAACAGTTGATGGATGAGGAATAGGCTTACATAATTCTTCTATAGGAGGTAAATTCTTCACATCTTCAGATTTAATACCCCTCTCTTTCAGAGATTTCTTGGCTTCCTTCATCACTTCATCATTGAATTCAATCATCCCTCTCTTCTTGGGTATTGGTATTGGTGTTGGCTCTGGTGTAGGTGTAGTCTCGGGTATATTCCAATCATCATTATTTTTGGCTATTTTAGCCATTAATTCCTCAGCTTCTTCTGGAGTTCTTTTCCCGAAAACACAACCAACACAACTATCCAGGTATGTCCTAGATTCAATAGTTAGTCCATTATGAAATATATCTAGGAGCTCATTTTTAGGTAATGGGTATTCAAGGCTAGTTCTTATCAAAGAACAAAACCTTGTCCAAGATTCAGGCAATTTTTCTCCTTCAATTTGCTCAAAGTTAAAGATGTCCTGCACAACAGCATGTTGGGCACTAGCAGGAAAATATTTTTGAAAGAAAACATTAACCAAATCCATAGGATCAGTAATACACCTAGGTGACAGATTGTTAAACCAAATTTTAGCTTCATCTTTCAATCAGAAAGGGAAGATCTTGGTAATAAAATAAGTATGCAGCTTAGTATCATCAGAAAATAAACTACTCAAAGATGAAAGCTCATTCATGTGTTCCATAGCACTTTTACTTTCAGTTCCACAAAAAGGTTCCTTCTCAACAATAGATATATAAGAGAAATCATAATCCTTGTCTATAATGTGTATGGGAGATGTGGAAAACTTAGCATCAAGAGAAGATTTATATATCACGACATGTCTTGCAAGAAGACTCTTAAGAGCACTTGCACCAGTAGTAGCACAAGCTTCTTCCATAAAATCATCATTAAGTTCAATATAGGTTTCATCAAGATCATCAATAAGCTCAGTTGAATGAACAAGTGTACCAATATTTTCAACAGAAATTTCAGCATTTTTCATTTGTTTGGATCTAGCAATAGTAGCATCTAGGAAAGGACCTAGAGAACCAGTATTATCAAGCACAGTAGAAGCATCATAAAAATTATCAGAAACATTTTCAGACTCAGCAGAAGTAACAGTACGTGTAGCATGTGGTGGAGTAAGAAGCTTACTCATAACAGACGGTGAATCAAGAGCAGCAGAGGTGTTCAGAGTTGTACCTCTTCTTGTAGTGGATGCTAATATAGGAACTTTTCCATCACGAGTATTTCCCATGATGAATGGCTTGCAGCAACCAATATCACGATCAAGTGAGCAAAGAAATAAAGCTATTCTCCCCAGCAACAACGACAGCAAATAGTCTTGATGACCCACAAGTATAGGGGACCGCAACAGTCTCTGAGGGAAGTAAAACTCAAATTTATTGATTCGACACAAGGGGAGCCAAAGAATATTTATTAGCCTTAACAACTGAGTTGTCAATTTAGATGCATCTTAAAGTAGACTTTCTCGCAACAATTTATCATTAGTAACATTTTTATAGCAGCAGTAGAAATAAAATAACAACAATAGTAAAATAGTAACAGCAGTAGCAATCGCGTAAAACAGCAGTATGGGAAGTACCGTAGGCATAGAGGGAATGGATGGACGAGCGTTGCATGGATAAATAGGTCATGTAATAATCTAACACGGGGCATTGCAGGTAATAATAATAAAGCATCAAACATGTAGGCAAACCATAGGCATGTGTTCCAATATAGTCATACGTGCTCGCAATGAGAAACTTGCACAACATCTTTTTTCCTACCAGCCCGTGGCATCGGGGCCTCTAGGGAAACTACTGGTAATTAAGGTTCTCTTTTTAATAAAGCACCGGAGCAAAGCATTAACACTCCGTGAACACACGTGATCCTCACATCACAACCATCCCCTCCGCTTGTCCCAATTTATGTCACTTTGGGGCCTCGGGTTCCGGACAATGACATGTGTAAACAACTTGCATATATGATCAAGAAACATAATTATACTCATGAAACAATAACATGTCCAGATCTGAGATCATCGCACTCGGGCCCTAGTGACAAGCATTAAGCATAACAAGTTGCAAAAATGGTAGAAAACACTAACAATGGATACTGGGCACTATGCCCTAACAATCTGGCATTATTACATGATCAATCTCATCCAATCCCTTCCATCCCTCTCATCCTACAGCGGTGTTTACTCACACATGGACGGGGGAATCATGGATGGTTGATGGAGAAGAGGTGGCGGTTTCGATGGCGATGATCTCCTTCGAATCCCCGTCCCGACAGGGCGCCAGAATAGGAACTTCTGATCCCCGAATCGAGGTTCGGGGTGGTGGCGGCGCTCTGTTGTGTTTCTGTGGAATATGACGAACCCCCTCGCTTTTTAGGTTTACGGGGAATATGTAGTCGAAAGGGGAATCCGAGGGGGTCCAAGGGTGGCCCACATCACTAGGCGGCGCGGCCAAGGAGGGGCACGCCGGGGGGTGGTGTGGCCCCCTCCTGGCTCCTCTCCTGGCCCCCTTCTGGCTCTTGGGGTCTTCTGGTGTTTTAGGACCAATCGGGTCTTTTCTAGGCATTTTCCCGAAAGTTGATTTTTCTGCACAAAAACGAGACACCAAGGTAATTCTGCTGAAAACAGCAGTCCGAGTTAGTGGTATCCAAAACTCACAAGTTTAGAGGAAAACAATAAGGAAAGTGTTCGAAAAAAGAGATACGTTTTGGACGTATCAGTGTCCAATGGTGTGGAGATCTCATTACCCCTATCATAGCATCTTGAATGTTTAAGTTGAAAGTTAAAGCAAATATGAGTAGTGTGCCTGACAAAGTATGGGTTGAATGCGTCATGCCCCGTGCATACAAGTACCTCTCCAACTGGCTACTGAACTCGGGCCACAAAGAAAGTTCAAGTTAAAGTCATTGCAAGTAATAATAGCGTCATCAAGAGCATCAACTAGGGTAGCTGTTGTCCCAGGACATGAAACAAGCCCATCTCGAAATGACAATACAAACAAACAAAATGAGTAATCTCAACACCTTTTTTATTGACCATTGGTATAGCTTTTATTGTGAGGTGCATCACTGAAGTTTCACTATAGCATGTAAGTAAATTTCCACCATGTATCACATGGCTTGGGTTAGCGGCCCAGGCTCTCTAGCCATTTATATTCACTCATCAAACTTACCAAGTTTCCACAATTATTTCACTCAATGTTAGCCATCCATAAACAAAAGTACATGATATCAACTAAATATAATCAAGAGCACTATTAAAAGCTTACCATGTGACAACACATATGAGCTAACTCCCAACCAAGACTCTTGTCAATCACACAACTTCACAATTTTAATCACAATGGTTTATGTTTATTAAGTGCAATAAAAGTAAAGTGTGCATCAAGTTTGTGAGAGCTTTTTAACAAACTTTTCCCATAACAATCAATAGCATAAGCATTTTAATTTGGAAACATAGATAATACAATATAACATGATAAACATACTCGGAATAGCATCAAGCTAATAGGTAGATATGGTGGACTCACTAGAAAAACTTGGGTTGAATGTGTTGGAAAACAAGTTTTTTACTTGTTGGAATTTTTGGGCTAGAAAGAGGAGAAAGTTGACCGTCTAAATGCATAATTGTCCATAGAACTAATTAATCCATATTAAACAAAGTAAAGTAACATTCAGCATCAAAACATGAATAAAATATAGCTCTTGAGAAAATACTTGCAAATTAGTACTCATTAAAAACCACATGAATCATGCAACTATATGTATCTTTTTTTATCAACTCAAACATCCCTTTCCCAATATTTTTACTAGAATCCAACTTAATTAAAACCAAATTTCCAGTAGCTCTCTCATAACATAAATGAAAAGTGGTGGTCTCAAAAATAAAAACCAAACCAAAATAACAAAAATGAAAGACGCTCCAAGTTTATGCGATAAAGTGCATTTATCGAAAAACAGAAGTTAGACGTGTGCAAACTGAGAGTGTGTTGGTACAATTGGGTTGTCTTAACATACCCAAGATTATTTTCTTCACCATGCTTGGATATCTCTTGGTACATCTCTCCTATTTCCCGTAAAAAAAACTTCAAAACACTGTTTCTCCCATCTCTTTTCTCTAGGGTGACATTAGTAGGCACAAAACAATTGAATTGCTTGCTGCTTGAAATCCTTAAACAAAAGTGTGAAACATGTCGAGAAAGTATATAATGTTGTATTCCTTCTCATAAACTCAATTTAATAAAAAAAAGATTCAACTTAAAAGTTCAAAGAATGCATAAAACGAAATGGGACGGAATCTGTCCAGAAAAATAGCAGTAGAACAGCACATTTTTTTACCCCACTTAAATATGTCGGAAAATTTTGAAAAACTTCATGCTTGCAGAGGATGAAAATTTCAACCACGGTTCAAATTTCAGCTCATTTGGAGTTACAGAATAGAAATGAAAAATCATACCATGCACAGATTCGTGCAGGAATAAAATCTCCGAATACAAATAGCAACTTTTTCAAACCAAAACGGGTAAAAATTGGAACTTTATTAGAAATTCCATTAAAAAAACTAAGTCTCTTGTTACATCAAGATGACACAAATAAAATCAAAAATAAAAACAACCGGGTTGCCTCCCGTAAAGCGCTTTCTTTATAGCCATGTAGCTAGGCTTCTTACTTGGTATCAAGATGGTTGGAGTGAGGTGGCTTAGCATCCCCAAGCTTGAATTATTGTACTTATTTGATACATGTTGGGTGATCCTAGGGGTAACATCCCCAATCTTGATTGTTTGTATCTCTTGATATTTGTTCATCACCCTCAACTCTTCCACTTGAAAATTCTCTTTACACAAAAATCAACATAAAACTTGATTAGAGGGGTTAGTGTCTCCATAAATTAAATCCTCATAGGTATAGAAAAGAAATATAATGAGTTGATTCTAAACATTAACTACTGTTACTAAGGTTATGTTTTGCTCTTTGATCAAAATAACCACACAAAACATAGTAATGAGACTAATGCAAAATAAAGACAGAATCTGTCAAAAACTGGACAGCCCGAAAGGAGCAAATTTTTAGAGGCACTTATGTTGCTCAAATCATAAAACTTTGAACTAATGAAATGTTTAATAACAACTGAATATTGTTGTCATAAAATATCAGCTCAAAATTCCTCTTCTGTGATTTTTTAACATTTTTCGCGGTGAAGCTTAGGAATTTGTTTTCTGGACAGCAAATCACTATTGTTTGATCCTAGCTCTCAAATAGGACCATCATCTAAAGCATTATCATATAGAATATCTAAACCAAACTCCTCATCACTTTCAAAGCTATTATCAATAATAATATCATTTTGAATGTGTTGATCATCATCAGAATCAGAATCAAAAGAGCATGGTGAGTAAGGATATGGGCAATCCTCTAATACCTTTTCCTGTTCTCTATATTCTTCTTGTTCCTGCAAGCCATTAGATCTCTCCTTGATAGCAAAAGGATTGTTATAATATTAAAAGATATAGGTATTCTTACAAATGAGTTTCAAGAGTTGTTCAAGTGTTGTAGCAAGTCTTGGTGTGAAGCTACGAGTTTTATCTATATTAAACATGACTATCTCAAGAATTCCCATTACAATAGTAAATTCCTCAGCTGCCTTCATGTCAGCGTTCATAATTTCATTATTATGGTAAGAGGTAATTATAGGCATACTCTCAAGCTTGCATTGAAATTTAAGATGCTTAGGATATTGATCTATGCAACAAGATACATTATACCTATCACATAATCCATAGACAATTACATTTAATGCTTCCATTATATACCTTTTTTTATCAACATTAATTGATTCAACCATAGGGGGTTGCATAAGTACGTGACGCATACATTCCATGAACATAACAAATGAACTAAATTTTTTGTGTTTTTCAAATAAGGAGAGTATAAAATGATACATAACTAAAAGTAAAGCCAATGAGAAACTCACAACCAAACAAGTTTAAAGGAACCTCCCCAAGCTTAGATGATTGTAAGATATAAAACAAGATAAAATAAATCTAAAGTCTAGTGCACACAAGAATAGAAAATTAAGCGCTACGCTCCCGGGCAACAGTGCCAGAAAAGTACTTGATAACCCCCAAGAGAAGGGGTTCACTGTAGTACCTCTCAATGTGGAAGTAGGGTATCGATCCGCAGGAGCAAGAAGGAAAAGTTATCTATTCCCTACAACTAAAGTGTCACAGGTTTTAGTTGATCTACGGGAGTAAGAAGGACGCAGAGGTCGAGGCGGCCGCCGAAGGTGAAGAAGAAGGAGGAGGAGAAGCTAAAGCCGGTAATTGGATCCTCTACTCCATTACTTCGACTCTTCTCCAAATCTTGGAGAAAGACGGATTTATCCTTAAGGATAAATGGCGAATCAAGGAAAAGGATGAAGAACCGAAGCCGAAAGACGGAGAAAGGGTGGTGCTTGCATCTCATATTCTCCGAGGTATGGGTTTCCCCCTTCCGCCTTTTTCCAGCAAGTTCTCCAATACTATGGTGTCCAGCCTCATAATATTTCCCCAAATTCTATTCTTTATCTTTTCGTCTTTCAAGCCTTGTTCGAGGGATGCCTAGGAATAGAACCTAGGTTAGATTTTCCAATACTGCTTCTACATGAAGCGTAATACATCTTATGGTCTCCCTCCCGTCTATGGAACCATTACTTTCGATCTGCGTCGTGGCAGGGAAGAATGGTTCCCAAAAATTAAAACCAATGAATCCGTCAAACATTGGACATGTTCATTCTTCTAATATCAGGACATACCTTATCCTAGAAAGGATACAAGGATTCCTCCCTTTGACAATTCTTCCGCCTCTCCCAGATATAACTTGGCTCTTGACACCATACATGAATTGTCGCCAGATCTTTTGAGGATCAAATGGAGGATCGCCAAGATGGTTGCCTCCACCCCGCCTCTCACGGGGATGGACACAGTCTTGTGCTGGCTAGGACGACGGCTTCAGCCTCTTTCTCACAGCTCCGGCCGTCTCCTCTGCACCTACGAGGGCCATGACGACTCTATGCGGGTAACCCGGACTGGATTGTCCGACAAGACTTTCCGTAAGAGGGTGAACCACCTGGTTCCACCCATACCCAATATCTGGAAAGCTTGGCCATGTACACCGCAGGAAATTCTCCTCCCAAGGTAATTCATATTTTTTGTCTTTTGGGAGGGTTATACTTTGCGCACATAAATGCATACTGACTGCTTTTCATGCTTTGCAGCTTGAGACTCTCCTAGAGGACCAAATTGTGTCTGCAGAGGAAGAGGCGGCCCTGAAAACCAAGTTTGCAGTAGCTGGAGGTAGGAAGCGCAAGAAGGTTGCTTCCACCCCAGAAATCATAAACTTGGACATCCTTCTAGTGAAACTATATTTTTATTCGGTCACATCATATGCATTTTACTTGGAGCGTCTGTTTGTTTTTGTTTTATTTTCTGCAATAAATAGTTGGAACCCAACATTGTTTGTGTGGGAGAGAGACACGCTCCGCTTTTTCATATGAATACTCGTTTTCTTCCATGCTCGTATTCTTAGTTTTTCTTCTAGTTGTTGCAAATCTTTTAGCTCTTGTTTTCATGCATTTCTTATTAAGAGCTGTTAGTTCTAGTAGAGTTATGTTAGTACTCTATTGTTTCATTTCTATATCTCTTGGAGAATTTTTGTTTAGTCTAAAATGATTGGTGTTGGAAAGCAGTAGTACAATTTTCGTGCTTATAACAGTGCAAATAGAAGCTTGTACAGACCGTGATTAGACTTTTTCATGTCATGCTAGATGTTATTTTAATTCTATGCTTAGTAGTTGTTATTGTAGCATGACTTATCTCAAATAGCTGAGAGTGCTTAATGTGCCATTGAAAGAATCATGAGTTGTTTTTATCACATTGAAGAATGAATTTGTGATGTTCTCCTTCTAATGCTTTATTTGGTTGACTTGGCGCATGCTTATACCATGTTTATGACTACAAACCAGTGACTTATAGCCTCTATGATAATTTAGTTTTTGACTTGTAATACCCTTTATGGTTTGATTAATCATGTTTTTGTCGCTATGCATGATTATGGCCATTATTGCTCTCTTGATTTATCGCTCCCAGTCTTTTGCTAGCCTCCATCTGTACTGAGTATGAGCTCTACTCGTGCATCCAACTCCCCAAAACCAAAGTTTGACAAATGTGTCCACCATACCTACCTACATGTGGTATTTAACCGCCCCTCCAAGTAAATTACTCATGTGCTACCTTTAAAACTTTCAAAATTATTACTGTTTTGTGCCCCTATTTTAGCTCATGAGGACGTGAATAGAGAATCTTTATTCAACAAGTGTGTAAAGCCACTATTACAGGTGTGTAAAGTCCAATATATAAGTGAGATAAAGATTCTTGTTGGCCCAACTTTGGCAAAGCCAGAATGGAGGCTTATATTCTGGATTCTGTCAGTGAAACACTTTGGTCCAAAATATAAATCATCCCTTTCCGCTCCAGGTGCATGCGGGGAATACCTTTCAACTGAGTGGATTGAGGGGGATCTACTTCTCCTTACCCCACAATTTCGTGAATTCGCACGTCGTGGTTCATCCCTATTTCTTCTGGCATCCTGATCCACGTGGCGAGGCGGAGTTATGCTTCTAGCTCGCTCCTTATTCCTTGGTGGGGTCTGGGACCTCTCGCGCCTGTGAGGGTGTTCATACCTTCCGACTTTATCGACCGGGTTTCTTGGAGGCGGCATTTCTTTTCCGTCTTTCTCCGCGCGAGATTGGCGGAGAGCGCTATTGCCTTCCTTCCGGTTTCTGTCTTCTTGATCGTCATTGACTCGGAGTTTTGGGTTATTCTCGCGAGTTGGTGGATGAGACCCGGTTCTGTATGCTGCATCCTTGTCACGTGGATCTTTCCTATCCTTTTTGGGATCTTCATTCTTTCCCTTAGAGCTTCCTGAATCTACATGATCGCTTGGATCAGGTGATATGGCTGCGCCTGTGGCAGTTTTGCGTAAAGACGAATTTTCATACAACTTACCAAAACGCGCTTGTCCTCGCTGCCGCTGTTGTAACTCTTTTCCTAAGAAAGCATACATTCCCTGAAGCTTTTCATCTGCAGAGTAGAGGTCGTCATGGAGGATGGCGAACGTAGCTTTCTGTTTTCTGCAGGATTTCTGTAGATGCATCCCCCCTTAGCGTTTACGATGTTCACCTGCCTTTGCCAGGTTTGGTTCTCCAGCCGTCTTTTGATTGGCTGTTCTTCTAGGATTCCAACTCCGGGCAGCCTTGTATGCTTAATTCCTGAGCGATTTCGGCGTTCGAATTTCTCGATTTCTTCCTGCTGCATTTTGACGGTATCCTGGGCTTTTACGAGGTTTTCCCAAATCCGGTAAAGTTGTTGCTATTGCTGCATTAATGCTTGTCTCCTGGCTTTCAACACTTCTGGTGGTTCATGCATTCCAACCGGGGTTCGTAGCAGATCATCTTTATCTTGTTCCGACATCTGGGGGGGCCGAAACTATATCAGCATGTTTCTACTTTTTCTTCTTCGCTGCCTTTACGCCGCTTCTTCCGCCAACTTTCAGGTTCTGTTTGGCTATATCTGCCAATCTGTCCAGCTTTTTCTTCTGTACTTTGGCGTATAGCCTCTTGATGGATTTTTTTCTTTTTCTTGGAGGATGGGGGTTTCTTTAGTCCTTCGTCTTCCATTAAGTCCTAAACATTAGGAAATTTCGGGATTTGATCATCCTCATCCTCCCGTTTGTATTACCTTCTGGTGGAGGGGTTGTTTGATCTGTTTCCTCTTTTTCCCTGGCGTCCGCCTTTTTGGCGGGTTTAGCCATGAGGACCTCGTGAAAACCTCCTTGCATGGATTTGATCTTTCTTTGAAAGCCTCACCATCATCATTGGAATCTGTATCGCCAAATGCAGATCCGGTTTTTGAATCCAACTTTGTTTCAATCTCAACTAAAATTGATTCTCCGAGTTTTCTGCCTGATTTGGGTTTTTTTTGGGTCATCCACCTCTTTTGTGGGTTTATCGTCTTCTGCCTTTTTGACGGACTGTTCTTCCTCCGTGTTTTCGGCAGGCCCTGCTTGCACCATGCGTACGAAGTGCGATCTGGGAATAGACATCTCCTGAGAGGTAGTAAACCCAGTCATGTTTTGGCAATTTGTAGATAATAGATCTTGGTCTGCTCCAACGTATGTATAAGGCAGACATGTCCCGAATCCGGCGTCAAAGTCGTCTTTTACTAGGCATAGGGCGGGTGGGATAAATTTACTTCCACCACGGAAACTCATTGCTTCCGCCCTTAAACCTATGAAAACGTTAACATATCCAATTGGAAGGACGCAAACACTTACCAGATGATTCTGTGTCGGCATATAGGAACCGTTGTCGATGAAGCGGATGACGTTTCCGTCGAACTCTAGCCTTCCGACCGTGATAGTACTGCCGATTCCGCCGAGTATTCCCGTTCGGAACGTAACCACGGACGTCGCTGGCTCCAGGGTGGGCGTCAACTGTCGAGTGTTCTTTGTATGGTTCATGGCAGGAGATGCCATAAGCCTTTGAGTAGATCGTGGGTGGAAACGTAGGGAAGTTGCCTTAGGAGGAGACACAGGTTTTACCCAGGTTCGATACATTGCAACAATGGCGGCGTCCTACTCCTATAATCTCACTAAATCAGGTCTAAAATCTGAACTATATAAAGTACGATGTGAGTCTAGGTTTTCTGTCCGTGTTCTCTCTGAGGTGGCTCCCGTCATGCTTTATATATGCAGCAGGACTATGGCTTACAGGAAGGAAAATATGGAGTCTAAGGAAAAGCATTCCTATTCTTGGTAAGCAAAATGTCCGGGTTTTTTTCAAGCCGGATTACGTATTGGGCCGTAATCTGGGCACGTCAACTTACTGGACCGCTCAACGGAGTTTGCTCAATTGTCTATGGGACACCCGGGTAATCCGGCCTTCGACGGTGTATTTTGAGATCCTTGCTAGCAAATAGAAGGGTTTGCTTGTGATTTATTTTTTGTTCTTTAACTCCTCTGTAAAACCCGATGGTGCACACACGGTTGCAACAGGGCTATCAACAAACTTGTTTTTTTTTTTTTTGAGAAAAATCAACAAAACTTGTTAAATCGCATAAAAACAATGCTGATCCGTTCTTCAGTTCCCAAAGGCCAACACAACTGGCCCATTGTGGCGTGATCAATTTAGGTGACTACTCGCCTCACGCCTTGACGATTCCCCGCTTTGTTTTAACTCTCTTTCCACGTGGCTCCCTGCAGCTCATCATAAAAACTGCAGCTCCCACTTCCTTCCCTCGCATCGCATCCCACTTCAACACACACCACTCACCCTCGTCTCGCTCGCTCATCACTCCCCCAACTAACTCCACCACCATAGTATCAGTAGCCATGGGCGGCGCCATGGAGGATTGCTCCTCCGGGTCGGAGACCACCACGTCGTCCTCCGCGGAGGTGCTGGCCTCGCCGCCGTCCCCGACAGGCACCACCGCGTCGTCGTCCTCCAAGAAGAAGCGCCCTCGCAAGGACGAGCTCCACCCAACGTACCGCGGCGTGCGCATGCGGAGCTGGGGCAAGTGGGTGTCGGAGATCCGAGAGCCCCGCAAGAAGTCGCGAATCTGGCTGGGCACCTTCGCCACCGCGGAGATGGCCGCGCGCGCGCACGACGTGGCCGCGCTGGCCATCAAGGGCCGCGGCGCGCACCTGAACTTCCCGGACCTGGCCCACGAGCTCCCGCGCCCCGCCACCGCCGCGCCCAAGGACGTCCAGGCGGCCGCCGCGCTCGCCGCGTCCGCCGAGTTCCCGGTGGTCTCTGCCATTGCCGGCGCCAAGAGCCCCGGCGGCCCGGAAGCCAGCGCCGTGGATGATTCGGCGTCACCGCCGCCGGCCACCGCGGACGACGCGCTGTTCGACCTCCCGGACCTCCTCTTCGACCACGCACACGGCCCTCCGTCCTGCCAGCTCTCGTGCGCCGCCTCGTGGGACGACGACGTAGCCTTCCGCCTCGAGGAGCCGCTGCAGTGGGAATACTGACGCCAGGCGCGCGATAATCCATCCACTCGCCGGTGTCAGTCACCAGCTTCCAGGCGCCGCTGCACGTACGATGCCCGCCGTAGGTCCTCATTTCCGCATCGGAGCAGCAGAAACCATGTGGAAACCATCGGCGAGCCAGAAAAGGAGCCCAGGAGTCTGCTTTGCTAAATTTAGGAATCAGGCCATGTACAAAACTAGCAGCTTTCGTTTCTTTATCGTATTTCGCTTTGCTTGGATTGTGGGGCAAGAATATGTTTGTGTGCGCAATTAACAGCTCGCTCGCGCATCTCTCCTTTCCTTTTCCCGATAGCTAGCGTTTCTTTTCTTCTTTGAGGCGCTAGCTAGTGCTAAAGGCGGTCGATCGGCCGGGGGATTTGTTGGACTGACTGACTAATGCGACGCGAAATGCTTTAAAGACGACGCGCCTTTTAAATTACAGCGATATTCGACCGGCCGGCCTCTCCTTTCGCTCCACTGATCCGGCACAGCACAGAGGCCCGGCAGTAATCATGCGTGTGTGTTCACCCCCGATCGATCCGGTACTCCGTTCGCTGCTTGGAGTGGAGTTACTCTACGTCCTGATTATAGTGGTACTGCACGTACCAATTCGTATTTTCGGGCAGTTCGTGCGTGCGGACAGGTCGCCAGCGGGAGGGCTACGGCGAGAGCGACGGCGACTGTGGGAAAAGCGGCGGCTTCCGAGCTCGCTGGCTGTACCGCGCGTTCGGTCGCCATCGTCTCTGGCCCTGGGGAGCGTGCGTCCGTACCGGTAGCTCGGCGGTGGAATAGTTTGGTCGTACGCGTGGTTTCGTCGGGAGCCCGTTGGCATGGAGGGCAAGCATGCATGGGATGGATGAACAGCGGAGTGGTTGCGCGCGTGTAAATGGCGCCGTGTTTCGTCGTACCGCGAGCGAGCGAGGATAAGGCGAGATCCCGAGCCAGTGCCTCCCCTCCGGCCCCCTAGCTCAGTCCATATATCCTCCGTCACTGTTTGAGTTATTGCCACTGGTGACGCCTTCCTTGGTACGTGCATGCGCAGGAGCCAGAGGGAGAGCCAGCTCGTGGGATATAGCTGTACAACTGTGACACCAGAGCGCTGCCACGGAAGGACGCGATGTGTGATGCCGTGTACTAGCCTTAGAACATCTCCACCGCCATCAAATAAGTGTCCGGCACCTATCAATTATAGTCTTTTTGGGTATTGGACATGTGTCCGATCTTTTGATGGGCGTGTCCTACAACGGCATCCCCCAAAGTCATGGCCTCTATAATCGTTGTCATTAACACAAACATCGCATGAGATCTTTTGATGGGGTGTCCTACAGCGGCACCACGAAGTCACGGCCTCTATAATCGTTGTCATTAACACAAACGCCCCATGAGTAGCAGGCAACAGGCAACATCTTAGCAAAATGTTTGATTTTCATTGAAATTTAGAGCAAAAATTATAACAGCCGTCTCGCCATGCTCGGCCTGGCCGTTCTAGCAACAATCTCGCCGGAGCATGGTGTCGTCGAACATCTTGATGCGCAGTTTAGACCCGTCGTGGAGGAAGGTGAGAATCCATCCCTGCTGGAGCTGGTGCATGCAGGTGAACGCCACCCAGCCATTTTCGAGGAACAGCTACGACGGCGTCCACGCGGTAGGGGCAGTCTTCGAGCTGCAGAGTGGAAAACTCCGGCTCGTTACGTGCTAGCAGGGCGTCGATTCTATTGGGAAGTCTAAGAAGGTTGTCCAATGGTTGAAAGAGCAGGACGAAGAACTCGAGGACCGCTGCTGGTTCGTCGTCAGCTGTGCCGCTACGGCCGCCGCGATCACCACGGCCTCCTTGCCCTCCTCGCCCTCCGTGACCGCATCTTGGACCTCTGGCCATCGCTCTCCGGCGAGATGGGGTTAGAGATAGGGTGGGGGGGGAAGGGGTAGAGATGATGAACCTCTCTACGGCGAGAGGGGATTTATAGGCATACAGATGGTGGGACGTGGGCGGCGTGGGGAAGTGGTGGCTTCTCGGTCTCTGCCACGCGTTGGGACATGCACACATAGGGAACTAACGGTGTCTCCTCGCCTGCCTGCAGCCTCTTTTTAAGCGCGCCGTCATGTTCACGGCACAAATCGCCCACCATTGACGCAATGGCGCTGCTAGAGAAAAATAACGTGTTGCCGGGCGACGAGGAGATGATCGCCGAGGACCCGCTACAGGAGGAGGGCATGGAGGAGGAGGAGGACGAGGACATGGGGGACAAGGAGGGCATGGCGGACGAAGACGAGCCGCTGTCGGCGCCATATCTAGCTCTCGACCAGTGGAATCCTTGGCCCACAAGGGAGGAAGCCTTGTGCGGTGCAGACCCGCGGTGGTTTGCACCGCCATGGGCACAACCCGCGGCTCCTGCGCTGCCGCCTCCTGGAAGTCCACCACCGCTCATGCCGAAGCAGAAGGAGCCTGCAACGCCGCCGCCGCTATTGAACGAGGACGACGATTAGAACTTAGACGGACGTCGTGTTTTAAATTCCGTTTAATGTATGTGTATAAAACTTTATGTGCAAATAATGATCTAGCTTATGCAAAACTATTTTTTGTTTTCTGTGTCAATGACACGTGGACCCTACCTGACGGGTTGGTTGACCGACGCCCCAGGAAGTCCCCAAGTTTAACCGGTGGGTTGAGGGTGCGGCACACAAATTTATTGGTTAGACACGTTTTGGGTACCGTTGTGGACAGTTTTTTTTGTCCGGACCCTAAACATGGGGGGGGGGGGGGGGGGGGGGGGGGGGAGGGGGTTGTTACTGGCAGCTGCTTGATCTCGGCATTTCATCTGGATGGATCAGTACGCCGGCCGGTTTCAGCACCGTGGAGAAGACTAGCAGTAGTCAGCACTCCGGTATTTCATCTGGACTGGATCCTCGTTTTAGGGGCTAACTTCGGCCGTCGTTATCGACGTGTTCCCTCGAGTATGTACAGTAGTTTATAGCTTTGCCTATTTGCGGGAAGTATGCAGTTTATAACTTTATTTTTGTTTGACCGAATTGGTAACTTCAGACTGCTCATCGTGTCGCAAAGCAAGTGCCGAGTTGTCTGGAGTTGGTCCGCGTAGAATATGATTAGCTTTTGCTACGCAGTACGAAAATGTGGACATACACTTGATCTGTATCTACCATACTCTATCCAATAGCTGCCCCCACAATAGGGTTTAACCGTTTTTAGGGTAAAAGGGGCAAAACTGTAACATCCTCCTTTTTGTAATAAAGTGTTTGTGTGTTTGTGCTTATGTTTATGTCATGTCATGCATGCATTTTCGAACCCATGTTTGGTTTTAAAACAAGTGCACTAAAATTTAATACCGGAGTTTATTAAAATCACTTAAAGTGCCAAACTAAATTGATGGTTTAAAATGGTACAATTTTTTTGCAAACCAAAAATATGTCGAGGATGTAAATTTAACAAGGATCCCAAAAATGATTTTTAACAATTTTTGTTCTTACAGAAAAGTCCTCAAAATATGTTTTAAGTTGCTGCCTTAAAAGGACAAGGACCTTTTCACAGTTCTTGTTTTCTCAGGGGGGTTTTCGGAAAACGTCGTCTTGTCTTCTTCCTTGGACAGTAGACGAGCAGGTTCCCCACGATGCCTTCCTCCGCCACCTCCTGCTTGCCCTTCGAGGGATAAGGCCGAGAGAGAAGCCACGGCCCTCATCTATCCCCTCCTCCTCTCGAATCCCCTTTTCTCTGTTCTCTGTGCGTACAGGAAGGCCACACCACGACCAAACCCTACCGCCCGCCGGTAACCGCCGCTCGTCGCCGGCGAATAGGCCGCCTCCGGCCCTCCCCAAGCACCCCATCGGATCCGCCTTCTTCCCCTCCCCGGCCTCGAGCTCTAGCAGCCCCCAAGGAGCCCGGGAGCCCTCCAATTTCTCGCCGACAAGCTCCACGGCCGTCGCCGGAATCTTCCTCGCCGCCGGCGATTGGCACCGCGCCTCGCCTCCCCGACTCTGCCATCAGGCTCACGGTGAGCAGACGCAACCGCCGGTGCTCTCCCCTGGCCCCCTCTCCCCCTGTAGCTCCCTGTCGCCGGAGCCGCGGTCCGCCGCCGCCGCGACGAGCTCGCCGGCGAGCTTCCCGGCCACCTCCCGGCGAGCCGTGACCACCCCCAGCTCTCCCTCGTTATGCTGAACCTCGTGGGATAGTTCGATTCGAAATTCCCGCGCTGAATTCGTCGATTGCAACTCATCTATGCCAATTTGGCCCGGGGTGATGTCATCCTGACATCATGTCCACGTCACCTGCCCTGTTTCTGTTTAATTTCAGTTAGATGGAAACGGTACTGACATGTGGGCCCCACTGCTGTTTAAAATTTCAGAAAAAGAGCTAATCTTATAAATACAATATCTTTTAATTGGCTACTCAGAAAAATATGTTCAACATACCATTTTGTTCAGAAAAATATAATCTACATGTTCATATCATTTTCACACATTTTTGACAATGTTGAATTTTGAGCATTATTTAAATCAATTAAAATAAAGAAAATAAGTTTTTATTCAAGAAAATTAGAAAATTACAAGTTATATGTCAAAATGCTTAGAATTTCAAATGCAAACTAGTTATGGAGTTCTCAACCCTATTTGAGCACTTTAACTTGTCGCACATCTAGGTTTTGTCCGAATCGGCCTCCGAGGTCCACTTCGGGACTAAATTCACTAAAGATGTTTTCTTAACATATGAACCCTAGCAACCCATGAACCATGTTTAAGGCTTATCTTTAATGCATTCAAATGTTCATGCATACATATTGAGCATTGCATCGATGCCTGTTTTGAGTGTTGTTTCCTTTCTTTCCGGTGTTTGCTCTTATCGGTAGACATCGAATCCGGAGTGAAGTTCGACACCCCTGTTGCCGAATACTTGGTCTAAACAACCAAGTCAAGCATTTATTCCTGAAGCTTTCCCTGGTTTTCTTGAAGCAAGGCAAGCATAACCTCTTATCTGCCCATATATGTTTTCGAAGTGTTTTCCTTCTCGTACGATGCATGCTTTATAAAGTATTTTGAGTCAATAGATAGAGTTATCCTATTTAGTTGCATAAACCAGATATCATGATTCCATGCTCCTAGCCGACATAGGATTTGTTGTGTGTATCGCCAAAGCCTCAAATATGCCATGCTTAGTCATACATGCCTGTTTACCTCTGCTCCATCCGGTTGATGAATCAGAGTTACGAAATGAATCTAGTATGACAGGATGACGTGGTAAGGTTTGAGATGTGTGGTTAATATGATTAAAAGGCTTGGATGAGTTGCCACATGGAATGTGGTGATTTGCCTCGTTCATGCCCCTAGGAGCGAGTTCTCGTCTTTGAAGCCAAGACTGATCGTGCAACCACACGGGGATTGGATTCCCCTCGGTTTCAACTTGTCTAGTTTGTTCCATGAGTTGCCTAGTTCGGGCGTTCCATTTGGATTTGCTGGGGATATTAAAACGTTTTCAAAACTAGGACGTGGTGGTGTATCGGCGCTCTGCGGGAAGGTAACCGTCGAGCATTGCGCACAACGATAGAGACCCGGCAGGAGATGGCCACTCCCTATTGGCGGTCCATCTCTACTCGGAGCGACTCATGGAATAGGCGAAGCAAGGGAAAGATCGTGGTCAGCCACCCTCTGCCGGCACATCGTCGGAAATGTGCCAATAGCTTGGCATTAAGAGTCGGTTGATGCGTGTGGGTAAAGTTGTGCACCCCTGCAGGGTTTAATCTTTTCGAAAAGCCGTGTCCGCGGTTAAGGACAACTTGGTGACGGATCCTGAGATCATAGATAACTTGAACATGACGTAAAATATGTTGACAATGGATGTTTAGTTTTAAGAGGTGGTTCCAGTTATCGGTGCTTAAGATGATGCTTCGAAGGTTCTGAAGGCAATACCCGAGAAAGGGTATTCTTTTAAAAGATTTGTGAAAACTTCTCTATCTCCCTCTATTCGAAACAAAGTTGGCTTTATGCAAAACAACCTTCATAAACCCTTTTCGAACAAGCAGATATATAATAGGTTAGCTAAGTCTTGTTGAGTACCTCCGGTACTCATGTTTGCTTCATTTTGGTTCAGGTGGAGTTCCATACCTTCGGTGGTGTTTCAACGTGGACATCGACGGATAGTTTGGGGTTTCCCAGGTAGCAGCCTGGAATCTATGGGCTGGGACGTCGCCTTATGTTGCGGCCTCTTAGGCCTTTTTGGTTCTTGTTGAATAGCAACATAATTTGCTTTCCGTTGTCTGATGTAATGTTGGGTCGTGTGACCTCTGTTTGTAAGCTATACTCTAGTAATACTTGCTTAATAAAGCTTCATGTTTAGGGTACTGCTTTGATCGGTTGTTGGTTTCGAGCTCATTGTTATACAGTTTTGGCTATGCCTGCATAGTTGTCGCAGTCGAGGGGTTGTGGAGCCGATGATCCATGTCCGAGCCCGCCTGTCGATTTGATCGGCCTGGGGCGAGGTAACCCCAGTAACCCTCGATTGTTGTTGCACTTTCTGGACACATAGCAGCTCTGTATAACTTTGGTCCCGTTTCCTTCAGTTTCATCCGACTCATGGACGCTTTGATATGCATAGTTGGTTATGACTAGCATGGATACAAGGAGTAGTAGACCGGGGATCCGGACTACGTGCCGATGAATCCGGTCTGCCTGCCGTTGTTTGTTGCGGCCGGGGCTGGTAACCCTGAAGCCCTTGTGAGTTCATGGCTAGGAGCACATAACAGTGTGTATATCTCTGGGTCCGGGGTCTGACAAGTCTTGGTATCAGAGCAGGACTGCCTGTAGGAAAACCCTTGCTTTTGGTCGATGTTGAGTCTAGAGTTTGTGAAAACTATTTCGAAATGACAAATGAGTTATGAAAACCTTCTTAGGATTCTTTTTACTCCTTACCTGGTATCGCTCTAACTCTGAGTCACCGTGTCTCATTTGATTTCAAATGTTTTACCTCTCACCTGTTAACTTCAAAGTTAGGAGCAAAATCGTTGGGTGTTTTTCCTAGTACTCCGTGTCAGGTTGCTAATGTTTTCAGAGTTTCCAAGTTACCCCCTTTGTTCTAAATCGTTGATTCCTTTTGACTTCAATTGATCCATATCAAGTCATGAATCGTTCTGTTGCATTCTTTCCATGGGAGTGTTTCTTATGGTTCCGTTTCTTTGTACTCAGGATGTTTGGGAGTATTCAAGATTCCGTTGAAAGTGGTCATATCGAGGGAGAGTCGTCGTCTTCCTTAATGACGCAAGTTCTTCAGGATATCGAGACCAACCGCCTGAGAAATGAACATCTCCTTGAGCGTGTGGCGCAAAACACTGAACGTCATCATGACGAATGTGTCACATTTGGGGATTTAGTTCATGCTAAGCTTCCATCTTTCAGCAATCTCAACGAACCCATCGATGCTGATGATTGGCTTCGTGCCATCAAGCGCAAATTTAATGCTCTCCATGTTCCAGAAAGTGACCGTGTGAACTTCGCCGCCTATCAGCTAGAGGGTGAAGCTGGTTCATGGTGGGAAGGTTTCTTGGCGTTGCAATCGCCGGGACATAAGGTTACTTGGGAGGAGTTCCGTAAAGAGTTCCGTGCTGCCCATGTTCCTGAAGCAGTTATGGACTCCAAAAGAAAAGAGTTCGTGGATCTGACCCAGGGACAGATGGATGTTGAAACTTACGGGCGTGAATTCACCCGTTTGGCTCGTTATGCACCCCGAGATGTTGCAGATGATGCGGATAAGCAAGAGTTGTTCCGCAAGGGTCTGGATTCCGGAGTTCTCTATGAGCTACTCCCTTTCCAGTTTCCAACCTTCCAGGACCTTTATAATCATGCTCTTATCTTGGAGCGTGGCAAAAAGGAAATGGAAACTTCTTTGAAGCAGATTTCTGGAGAGTCACATGCGTCTTCTTCTGGTTCCAAGAAGCGTCGTGTGTTTGTTCCATACAGTGCTATTCCATATCCATCCGTTGTTCAACAATGTCACCTTGGTGGGCAATCCAGAGTTGTTGGTGGTAAGAAACGGCTGGTGACATGTCATGTATGTGATGAACTTGGTCATTACTCCAACAAATGTCCCCAGAGGACACCTTCTGCACTACAGTCCGTTCCTACACGTGTTGTTAACCGTGGTCGTTTGAACCATGTTCTGATTGAAGAAGCTCAGAAAGCACCTGATGTCGTGTTGGGAATGCTTCGTGTCAATCTAGCTCCAGCCTCTGTTCTGTTTGATTCCGGAGCGTCACACTCATGTGTATCAAGAGCTTTTGTGGTGTTGCATGACATACCTCTAGTGAGTATGGTTCCTCCGTTGATAATTTCCACCCCAGGGTCCTTCTGCTGGTCTAATCAGTGTTGCCCTGGTGTCCCAATTGAAATAGGAGGTTTGGTGTTTCTTTCTACACTTGTCATCGTGGACTCAAATGACATCAACGTCATACTGGGTATGGACTGGTTGTCAACACATCATGCCATGATTGACTGTGCAGCCAAGTCTGTTACCTTGATTCATCCTTATGGTCAGACCACTCGGTTGTTGTTTCCTTGTGGGACAGTTCAACCACAACCATGTCCTCAGCTTAATGCAATCGAAGTTCGACCATCTCTCAACATTCATGAGGTACCAGTGGTGTGTAAGTTTCCGGATGTCTTCCCGGAAGAGCTTCCTGGTATGCATCATGGTTATTCAGTGGAGTTTGTTGTTGAACTAATTCCTGGAGTGGCTCCTACTCCTGAAAGACCATACCATATGTCTCTAGAAGAGTTGGTTGAGTTGAAGAAGCAAATAGAGGAGTCAGAAGGGAAATGTTTCCCTCATGCCAACACATCTTCTTGTGGATGTCCTACACTCTTCGTCATGAATAAGGATACCACAGTTCCCCAGCTGGTCAGTGAATATTGTCCGTTCAATGATGTGGCAATAAAGCACAAGTGTTCTCTTCCTCGGACAAATGATTTGTTTGACCATCTGATTGGTGCCACTGTTTTCTCGAAGATACACTTAAGTCTAGGTTATCATCAACTTCAGACCAGGTCCGGGAATGTTTCTAAAGCGGTTGTAAAAACTCGTTATGGTCTTTACGAGTACACTGTTATGTTTTCCGAACTCTCCAATGTTCCAACCATGTTGATGGGGCTTACGAAATCCATTTTCATGGAGTATTTTGACAAGTTCGTTGTGGTTTACCTCGACGATGTTATAATCTACTCCAAGTCCGAAGAAGAACATGCTGAACATCTTCAGCTAGTTTTGACAAAGCTTCGTGAGCATCGCATCTATGCCAAATTCTCCAGATGTGCGTTCTGGTTGAAAGAGCTCATATTTCTAGGCTATGTCCTATCTGCTGAAGGAGTTGCAGTTCTCCCTAACAAAGTTTAAGCCATATTGGACTGGGAGTCACCTAAATCCATCAAAGAGGTTCGAAACTTCCTCGAACTTATCGGTTGTTATCACCGCTCTATTGAAGGTTTCTCCAAAGCTGCCAAGCCAATGACTGATCTTCTTAAGCAAGATAAACAGTTTGTATGGTCAAGAATGGCAGAAGAAAGTTTCCGGTTGTTGAAAACCAAGCTGGCTAACGCTCCTATGCTTGTCCTCCCGGACATGCGCAAGAACTTTGTCATCTTCTGTGATGCCTCTCGTCAAGGTATCGACTGCGGTCTATTGCAAGATGGTCGTGTGGTTTCTTATGCTTCTCGGCAACTGAAACCAAATGAGCTCAAATATCCAACTCATGCTCTTGAGTTAGCAGCTGTTGTGTATGCCTTGAAACAATGGCGTCATTATCTGCTAGGAAATCGATGTGAGTTCTACTTCCACCAGCAGAGCTTCAGATATCTTTTCACCCAACCAGATCTGAGTCTCAGACAAAAGAGATGGTTGGAACTAGTCAAAGAACCCAATGTGGAGGTCAAATGTCAAGTTGATAAAGGTAAAGTCGTGGCTGACACGACAGTCCAGAAGTCTTACTGTAACAGCTTGATGATACAGCAAGATCAACCTTCTCTCCACAAAGAGTTCTCCAAGCTCAATCTTGAGGTTGTTCCCTCCGGTTATCTGGTTAATCCAGAAGTGAAACCATCCTTTGAACATCAAATCAAAGATGCCCAAAAGCGGGATCTAAGCATTACCTTGGTCAAGAAAAAGATTTCTCGTGGAATTCCTACATGTTTCTCGGTTGATAATCAAGGTACCGTTTATTTTGGTGAACGTATTGTTGTGCCGAAGAAACGGAGTCTGAAACAACTGATCCTCCGTGAAGCTCATAAGTCACCTCTCTCTGCTCATCCTGGTAGCACCAAAATGTACCGTGATCTACGTCAAGGGTTCTGGTGGACCAAGATGAAGCGAGACATCGCTCAATTTGTGGCCGAATGCGATGTTTGTCGTCGTGCTAAAGCTGAACATCAAAGGCTAGTTGCTACTCTCTACCCCACACCTATTCCTGTTTGGAAGTGGGATGAAGTTGAGATGACTTTCTTTGTTGGTCTTCCAAGAAATGATCAGGGACACACCGCTATCTGGGTAGTGATTGATCGTCTATCAAAGGTTGCTCATTTTGTTCCTATCCATCAGGGCATCAATGCTAAACAACTGGCAGATTTATATGTCTCTCAGATACTACCTCTTCATGGTGTTCCTAAGAAGATCCTTTTTGATCATGGAAATCTGTTTACTTCCAAGGGTTGGGCAAGTTTCAAGCAAGCTATGGGAAGTCGTCTACACTTCACCATAATCTATCAGTCATCCCGTAATGATCACCTCGGGAGTCTGAATCAAACACTTGAAGACCTGCTTCGAGCTTGTGTTGTATCCTTCGGTAATGATTGGGAGAAATGTCTTCCATCTGCCGAGTTCGTTTATAACAACTGTTTCCAAGTTATCTTAGCCAAAGCTCCGTTTGAAGTTCTTTACAATCGAAACTGTTCAATTCCGTTAAATTGGTTAGAAACCGGTGAAAGACAGTTCTTTGGACCGAAGAATCTGATCAACGAGACTGAAGAAACAGTTCGTATCATCCGTGAACATCTAAAAGTTGCTCAGTCTCGTCAGAAGAGTTATGGTGACCGTCAACAAGATATTCGTTATGATATCGGCGGACAAGCCTATCTCCGAGTCACACCTTTGAAAGGTGTTCATCGTGATGTCATGAAGGGAAAATTACTGCCTCGCTATGTTGGTCCTTTCCCTGTTCTTGCAAAAAGTGGAAATTTTGCTTATCGTCTCCACCTACCTTCAACGTTCCCACGGGTTCATGCTACATTCCATGTCTCACATCTCCATCGTTGCTTCAAAGATTCCAACCGTGGTGTTGATCATGAAACCATTGATCTCAAGGATGATCTGACCTACCGAGAATGTCCTGTCCATATCCTCGAGGCAGCTGAACGAAAGATTCGATGCCGAATCATCAAGTGCCTCAAAGTTCAGTGGTCTCATCATTCTGAAGCTGAAGCAACCTGGGAACGAGAAGATCGTTTACGATCTGAGTACCCGTCCTTCTTTGCTAAAACCTAGGAATCTCGGGACGAGATTCTTGTAAGGGGGGTAGACTTGTAACATCCTCCTTTTTGTAATAAAGTGTTTGTGTGTTTGTGCTTATGTTTATGTCATGTCATGCATGCATTTTCGAACCCATGTTTGGTTTTAAAACAAGTGCACTAAAATTTAATACCGGAGTTTATTAAAATCACTTAAAGTGCCAAACTAAATTGATGGTTTAAAATGGTACAATTTTTTTGCAAACCAAAAATATGTCGAGGATGTAAATTTAACAAGGATCCCAAAAATGATTTTTAACAATTTTTGTTCTTACAGAAAAGTCCTCAAAATATGTTTTAAGTTGCTGCCTTAAAAGGACAAGGACCTTTTCACAGTTCTTGTTTTCTCAGGGGGGTTTTCGGAAAACGTCGTCTTGTCTTCTTCCTTGGACAGTAGACGAGCAGGTTCCCCACGATGCCTTCCTCCGCCACCTCCTGCTTGCCCTTCGAGGGATAAGGCCGAGAGAGAAGCCACGGCCCTCATCTATCCCCTCCTCCTCTCGAATCCCCTTTTCTCTGTTCTCTGTGCGTACAGGAAGGCCACACCACGACCAAACCCTACCGCCCGCCGGTAACCGCCGCTCGCCGCCGGCGAATAGGCCGCCTCCGGCCCTCCCCAAGCACCCCATCGGATCCGCCTTCTTCCCCTCCCCTGCCTCGAGCTCTAGCAGCCCCCAAGGAGCCCGGGAGCCCTCCAATTTCTCGCCGACAAGCTCCACGGCCGTCGCCGGAATCTTCCTCGCCGCCGGCGATTGGCACCGCGCCTCGCCTCCCCGACTCTGCCATCAGGCTCACAGTGAGCAGACGCAACCGCCGGTGCTCTCCCCTGGCCCCCTCTCCCCCTGTAGCTCCCTGTCGCCGGAGCCGCGGTCCGCCGCCGCCGCGACGAGCTCGCCGGCGAGCTTCCCGGCCACCTCCCGGCGAGCCGTGACCACCCCCAGCTCCCCCTCGTTATGCTGAACCTCGTGGGATAGTTCGATTCGAAATTCCCGCGCTGAATTCGTCGATTGCAACTCATCTATGCCAATTTGGCCCGGGGTGATGTCATCCTGACATCATGTCCACGTCACCTGCCCTGTTTCTGTTTAATTTCAGTTAGATGGAAACGGTACTGACATGTGGGCCCCACTGCTGTTTAAAATTTCAGAAAAAGAGCTAATCTTATAAATACAATATCTTTTAATTGGCTACTCAGAAAAATATGTTCAACATACCATTTTGTTCAGAAAAATATAATCTACATGTTCATATCATTTTCACACATTTTTGACAATGTTGAATTTTGAGCATTATTTAAATCAATTAAAATAAAGAAAATAAGTTTTTATTCAAGAAAATTAGAAAATTACAAGTTATATGTCAAAATGCTTAGAATTTCAAATGCAAACTAGTTATGGAGTTCTCAACCCTATTTGAGCACTTTAACTTGTCGCACATCTAGGTTTTGTCCGAATCGGCCTCCGAGGTCCACTTCGGGACTAAATTCACTAAAGATGTTTTCTTAACATATGAACCCTAGCAACCCATGAACCATGTTTAAGGCTTATCTTTAATGCATTCAAATGATCATGCATACATATTGAGCATTGCATCGATGCATGTTTTGAGTGTTGTTTCCTTTCTTTCCGGTGTTTGCTCTTATCGGTAGACATCGAATCCGGAGTGAAGTTCGACACCCCTGTTGCCGAATACTTGGTCTAAACAACCAAGTCAAGCATTTATTCCTGAAGCTTTCCCTGGTTTTCTTGAAGCAAGGCAAGCATAACCTCTTATCTGCCCATATATGTTTTCGAAGTGTTTTCCTTCTTGTACGATGCATGCTTTATAAAGTATTTTGAGTCAATAGATAGAGTTATCCTATTTAGTTGCATAAACCAGATATCATGATTCCATGCTCCTAGCCGACATAGGATTTGTTGTGTGTATCGCCAAAGCCTCAAATATGCCATGCTTAGTCATACATGCATGTTTACCTCTGCTCCATCCGGTTGATGAATCAGAGTTACGAAATGAATCTAGTATGACAGGATGACGTGGTAAGGTTTGAGATGTGTGGTTAATATGATTAAAAGGCTTGGATGAGTTGCCACATGGAATGTGGTGATTTGCCTCGTTCATGCCCCTAGGAGCGAGTTCTCGTCTTTGAAGCCAAGACTGATCGTGCAACCACACGGGGATTGGATTCCCCTCGGTTTCAACTTGTCTAGTTTGTTCCATGAGTTGCCTAGTTCGGGCGTTCCATTTGGATTTGCTGGGGATATTAAAACGTTTTCAAAACTAGGACGTGGTGGTGTATCGGCGCTCTGCGGGAAGGTAACCGTCGAGCATTGCGCACAACGATAGAGACCCGGCAGGAGATGGCCACTCCCTATTGGCGGTCCATCTCTACTCGGAGCGACTCATGGAATAGGCGAAGCAAGGGAAAGATCGTGGTCAGCCACCCTCTGCCGGCACATCGTCGGAAATGTGCCAATAGCTTGGCATTAAGAGTCGGTTGATGCGTGTGGGTAAAGTTGTGCACCCCTGCAGGGTTTAATCTTTTCGAAAAGCCGTGTCCGCGGTTAAGGACAACTTGGTGATGGATCCTGAGATCATAGATAACTTGAACATGACGTAAAATATGTTGACAATGGATGTTTAGTTTTAAGAGGTGGTTCCAGTTATCGGTGCTTAAGATGATGCTTCGAAGGTTCTGAAGGCAATACCCGAGAAAGGGTATTCTTTTAAAAGATTTGTGAAAACTTCTCTATCTCCCTCTATTCGAAACAAAGTTGGCTTTATGCAAAACAACCTTCATAAACCCTTTTCGAACAAGCAGATATATAATAGGTTAGCTAAGTCTTGTTGAGTACCTCCGGTACTCATGTTTGCTTCATTTTGGTTCAGGTGGAGTTCCATACCTTCGGTGGTGTTTCAACGTGGACATCGACGGATAGTTTGGGGTTTCCCAGGTAGCAGCCTGGAATCTATGGGCTGGGACGTCGCCTTATGTTGCGGCCTCTTAGGCCTTTTTGGTTCTTGTTGAATAGCAACATAATTTGCTTTCCGTTGTCTGATGTAATGTTGGGTCGTGTGACCTCTGTTTGTAAGCTATACTCTAGTAATACTTGCTTAATAAAGCTTCATGTTTAGGGTACTGCTTTGATCGGTTGTTGGTTTCGAGCTCATTGTTATACAGTTTTGGCTATGCCTGCATAGTTGTCGCAGTCGAGGGGTTGTGGAGCCGATGATCCATGTCCGAGCCCGCCTGTCGATTTGATCGGCCTGGGGCGAGGTAACCCCAGTAACCCTCGATTGTTGTTGCACTTTCTGGACACATAGCAGCTCTGTATAACTTTGGTCCCGTTTCCTTCAGTTTCATCCGACTCGTGGACGCTTTGATATGCATAGTTGGTTATGACTAGCATGGATACAAGGAGTAGTAGACCGGGGATCCGGACTACGTGCCGATGAATCCGGTCTGCCTGCCGTTGTTTGTTGCGGCCGGGGCTGGTAACCCTGAAGCCCTTGTGAGTTCATGGCTAGAAGCACATAACAGTGTGTATATCTCTGGGTCCGGGGTCTGACAAAAACATGCCTCTAATAGGTGTCCTATCCGTAAAAACTTTACTCCAAGTTTAAGATAACTCCAACCGCACGACCCAAGGGGGACGTTGAATTTGTTAGCTTTTTGTCCGTTTGAGTCGCCATGTGGACAACCATATGACCCTTGTTCGGCCTTTTTTGGGCAGTGCACCCGCGTTCCATTTGGTCCGTTTCATCCATATTTTTGGTCATTTGGCTAATCTATACAATCTCGGAACAAACAAAAATTGCACACGATTAAACAAATACGTCACAGAGTTTATTACAACGATATTAATAAAAACTACATAGTTTACAACCAAATGAGTTTTAAAATATAACAAAAAAAATTGGAATAAGTTGAACTATTGGTTTCCTAGCCATGTGAGTCCACATATACTCAATTAGATCATTTTAAAGTTGAATGTGAGCTGTCGGATCATGCACTTCACGAGAAAATTGGATACAATTTGCAAACGTTGCTGCTCCACCCGCGGCTTAACCAAATCACGCTCGAACTACCAATCCTGGTCATACATATTGTCATCACACTCATCTTCTACGGTCATGTTGTGCATGATAAATCGATCAAGCATTACCTTCCACATACACTATCAACGCTCCATGTTCTAGTAGGGTGTCGAACAATACCCCAACAAGATTGGAACACACTAAAAGCACGCTCCATAACCTTCCTGCCACTGTCGTGTTCTATGGTAAACCTACCGCTCTTCTCTCTGATTGGGTTGGAGATTGTCTTTTACAAATATCGACCACGAAGGATAGATGTCATCAGTTAGGTAGTATCTGATGGAAATATGCCGTAGATGCAATAATAAATGGTTTACTATTCATATTTCTATTTCATGATTAAGTTTATAACCTATGCTATAATTGTGTTAGTCTCGGATAGTGAGTATTCGGAGGAAAACCCTAATGCATGTGTGGAATATAAACATCATTGATATCCCCAGTTATTCCTATATGACTGTCTCATATATTCTGATAGGCCGGTTTCTTGACTATGTGGCAAGGAAAAAGATGTCGTGAGGTTTCCAATGACATATGGGATTGGAGTTGTTTGGGGGAAGCAATGACGATGGATAAGACCCAATTGATATACTATCAAAGCACGTCGACAATATTGTTGTTGGTAGTTTTAGTATAAACCAAGAAAGAAAGAAAAGAAGAAAATCAAATACTTTCAAATCCGAAGCTCATCCATTTTAAAGTTTTTACAACGTATCGTCACTTCTATGGCGTAGATTTTCGTAGGAAAGGTTTTGAGAAGTAGGTTTAAAGACAACAACCGTCACTATGATCGTTTGACCATAAGACACATGTGGGACTGATTACGGTATGGACGTGACAGGAACCTCCAAACATTACATATAAGAGTGTCATTATAAAGTTGGTCTTTCGTTCTTACGAATAGTAAGACATGTTCTATGTGGCGTGGTTACAGGAATTACTACTCCTGGCGAGGGAGAGATACACTCTGGGCCCTCTCAAATATTATCGTGTTCATCATCGTTTGGCAGGACAATTGATCACAGTGATGATCATAAAGGAACATCATAATACGGAATAAATAAAGGAGTACATGTCGGGTCACGAGAAATGTTTCACCTTGGGCATTATAACATATCGAGAAGCAGTGTGATAAGTTAATATTAGTAATATGGGTGGTTCTCATGATAAAGATATTTGTGATATGTGTGGGGTCATTATGTGCATCAAGGTACCACAAATGATCATTGTAGCGTAAGGAGTTCCGGACATGTCCATATGTATTAGAACCCATAGGGTCACATACTTAAGGTTCATCAGCATAATAGGAGTTGTTCAAAATGGAAGATATAGATGAAGTAAGTCCAAAGGAATGTTTGGAGTATCTCGGGATATGAAGGAGGAGTCTGGAATATAACCAGGAGTGGATGGCATGGTTCTAGACATTCGTCCCGCCCTGAAAAGAAGGCCACTCCAGAAGTACAAGAAAAACCCAAAGAGGTAATCTTGCCTTTGGAAGAGAGAACACGAACATGTGGAAGGCAAAGGTACAGAAAACAAGGAAGACGTATCTTACTCCAAGAAAGAGTGGGATAAAATTCCAAGTGAACCTTGTCTACACCATGCAAAATTCGGGGAACCGAATCACACGAACCAGTAATGCCGGCTGAATAAGCATATGAGAAGCAACGCTAAAGCTGGGAATAAAGGGAAGAATTCCAAAAAGAAGTTCAATAAGAAAAAGTCAGAAGCTGAAAAAGAAGTAAGCTAGTCCGACACCGACGATCGGATTCAGGAGCAACAGGGAAAAGGCGAACCCAAGTTCCCAATGGTGGATGAAGAATGCAACCCTAGGCAACAGGGAAAAGGCGAACCCAATTCCCCCTGGCCACGCTTGGGGGTGGTGTAACACCTGGGGTGTTACCCTATTAGAGAGTGTTTGTTTTCTTTTTGCTTGCATCATATGCATCACATGAGCATTGCATTCTGTTTTTCAAAACAAATCAAAATTCAAAACAATTTAAACTTTGACCCCTTGCTCAAAAATTTCCAATTTCAAACTTGCAAGCTAAATCACTCATTAGTTTTCAATAGTTTGAAAGTGTTTTAAACAAATTGCCTGCTAAATAAAATTGTCCCTGTTATTAAAACCCTAATGGCTAATTCAAAAATTCAAATCAAATCACTCATTAACTTGTTGGTTTTAATCAAACAATTAATTCAATCAATTAATTAAATCACCTTCAATTTCAAATCAAATGCATCAAACAGAACCACTTTTGGAACTTATAAACTTTAACAAGCCAATCAACTAATTTTAATCAATTTCAATCATAGGGGTTCCCCTATTCAAAGTTTGTTCTATTAAATAATCACTTAATTAAAATGCATCCAAATGTGAATTTCAAACAAACATCAAGCAAATTTAAAGTTTTTCTGAAAACCAAACTTGGCATTTGTTTTCTTTTAACCTAACTAGCTAACACTAATTTTTCTAAAATTTCTATTAACCTGAAAACCATCTTTTTCTTCCATTTTGGTTTTCTGCAAAAAAAAAACAGAAAAATTAATAAAAAGAACGGCTGGGGAACAGCAGGCTGGGCCAAGCCCAGCCCACCACCCCAGCACTCCCAAGCGCGCACGGCCTGCGGGCCTTTTCTTCCAGCTCCGTACGGCTGACGTCACGCGACGCCAGCTCGCAACCAACCGAGCTCCACCTGCTCCTCCAGGGCTATATCTACCCCCAATTCCCCACCAAACCCTAGCCTAGGTCCCTGCTCCCCTTCTACCGCCGCCAGCCATCATCCCCTTCTTTCTTCATCGCCAATTTCTCGCCGGAGCTCTCGGGGGTGGAAGAGCTGCGGAGGTGCGCGCCGTCGACAGGTCGCCGTGGACCTCCATCGTCCACGCTGAGGCCACCTACGCCACCGTCTGAACACCTACGTCCTCCACGGCAGCAGCAGAAGGGCCCAGGGGACCGTGATCGACGACGACGAGATCATCGCCGCCACTGCTGTTCTGAACATCCTCGCCGCGCCGTCGCCACCGTCTGCTTCTCAACCTCCTCTCGCCTCCGACAAACTCCCGGTGAGCTCCCTCATCGTTTCCGCTCTCTGTAACGTGCGATCGTTTCCAGCACGCGCGCCTGCATTTCTGAATCGCCGGCGGCTTTCCACCACCGTGCCGCCATGGCTGCCTTGAGCTCGCATCTGTGCGTGCACGAGCACGTCAAGCGCACGATCATGTTCCCCTGTCCATCGTACGCACCCACACCTGCTCAGCGCCGCCCGAACGTGGTCACCGCGCCGGCAACCCTCCGTTCCCTCCGCCGTCGACAGTTGCAGTCGCAAGACTGAAACTTGTTTCAGTTTCGTCAGATAACCTTGGATCTGAACATTAACCTCTCTGCGCGCGGTATACTGACAAGCGACTGAATCTCACTGCACTGGTTACGGCGTTAGCTATCAAGCGTTTGATCGTGGGTTCGAGTCCCCGCAGCGCCACACTTTTTGTAAATTTTTCCCCGCACCAAGGCCCACCTGTAAGCCACCCTGGATGCCACGCCAGCGCTCGCAGCGGCCACGCTGGCCCCGTGGCCCACCCTGCAGTGGCTGCGGCTAGCTGCTGCACGGTGCAAAACGTTCCAACACAATTCTGTTTTATTCCAAATGATTTTAAAATTGCAGAAATAATCCCTAAAACTAAACCTTTAATAACTTTTAATCTATAACCCCAATAAATAAAAGTTGTATATGTTTTCTGTTACAAATTTAATTATCTTTCCAAATAATCCATTTGTTCACTGTTTTGAAACTTCAAAATGCAATTTAAATTTGAATCCAAATAATTCAAATGCAAATTTCTAAAATCAATAACTAATTCATCTCTAATCCAATAAATGCAAATAAAATATGTTTTCCATGCCATTTCAAATAACCTTTTCAAATATAATTTTTGTTTCCTGTTTTGACTAATTAAAATTGCCTAAACAATTTAAACCTTGTTTAATTCAATTAAAATTGCTAATTTCATAATTTGCTCAAATTTAATTATTTCTAAACATGCAAAATATGTTTTCAAACCATCAAAGTCTAAACTTTTCAAATGTGACTTTGAATTTATGTTTTGAACAAATAAAATTCAATTAAATTCAAACTTGTTTTAAATTCATTTAAAACTTGTTTAATATTGTTTAATTCATAATTAAATGATCCTAATTCCAAATTCAATATTTGAAACATGTAATCCAACTAAAATTTGATGTTCTCTTCAAATACAAATTTTGTTAATTGTTTTGAACACTTTAACTTGATGAAAACAACAATTGCTTGTGTGACATGTTTAAGTAACCAAACTTTCCACACTTAACCAATAATTTCCAAACTTGTTAAACCTTATTTCAATTGGTTCTATTGTTGTTATTTTGCTGTTTTCCTCATCCATGCATCATGCTAATCCACCTTCACATGTTGATTAGTTGGAAAACAATTGTTTCAACCATAATTCATGGGCTTTTCATATGCAACTCAAATTGCATATGGGTCCTTTTAAATTTGTTTATTTTGTCAACTAGTTTACCTTGATGCATCTTTAAACCTGTCATGCATCCATATCTTGATCATGCTGGATCTTTTGCCGTAGTAGTAATTGTTGCATCCGGTGTCTGTTCGAGGTTCATTGCTTCTTCCCGGATAGGACGTTGAGATGATGTGAGCAACGACAAGTTCTGCTACCTTGCGGGATCTCAGGCAAGTATACTCACTTGCTGCCAAATGGCTGCCTTTCATCACTTGTTACCGATTCTTTCCGTTGTCTATTTCTGCTAGCCTTAGTAGTAGATGTTTCTGTTACGAACCCATCACATGAATCCTTTAACCCTGCTATTGCCTCACCTCCACACCTATAACCATTGCTTGTGCCCGTGTCTTACTAGCATGCTTAGGTTGCTTTGCTCGAGTCTGTTACCGTTACCTTCTGTTAATATATTCCATTATGTTCTGGGGGCTCGATGTTTAATCAATCAATCATGCTACTGTTATTATTAATAATAAATTTGGTGATAAGGCACCGGCAGGAGGCCCTTGTGGTTTTGAGGCCTGCTAGTGTCGACCCTAATAGGAAAAGGGTCTTGTCTACTGATCCATGATGAGCGCACTACCCGCATGTGGGAAGCGAGTATGGGCGCCCCCCTCAATTTGACTCGATTCGCATCTCGTCCAAATCGCCTCATTTAGTTCGTGTTTTCCTTTTGCTGCATGCATGATCTTGCGAGCCCTTGGTACCCGGGTGGAACTTTCGTAGTCGGCATATAGGGGGACACGGTCTTAGAGTGCTATGAGGGTCCATTTTATTCTGGGCTCGATTAGCCGTGCGCCCAAGGATCTTTGGGCTTGATGCGAAGAAGAGTTGAGTTGTGTTGAGTACCTCGCTTGGTGGGTTAGCTCCCCATCTGGCGGGTTATTCTTACGTGTACGGCCAAATTGGTGCAACCCTGCAGGGATAATCTTCTCGAGAAGCCGTGTTTTCCGCGGTTATGGATTACTTGGTGAAAGTACTGTCTAACAAGTACTCATGACAACTTAAACCTAATGATTAACAACCTTACACCCAATGATTAACAACTTGACTAGTAATAGGCTTATTGACACAATAATCTGAACCATCATTAATCCAACTGTGTGAGTTATCCTCGGGTTGCTTCTTTGGATAAAGGGGCGAGATCCAGGATGGGTTTGTTTGGAGTTAGTTGATAGGTTGGTTACGATACTCGATCTTATCTTCTTTCTGTTAGCCGGAAGTTGTAGTATCTCTCTGTAGTTGGTTAGTGCAGCCGCTGTCGCTTATTTGCAAATAACCCCCTTCCTTTCCGTTGATCCCAAAGTATTTGTATCTTGTGATGACTGGCTACGCCGGTATCTTGTGAGTATGGTTTATCCACTTGCCAGTACTTAACCGTACTGACCCACGAATCCTTTTCGTGGCTGCATATTCAATATTGCAGTCAACAGGTTTGAAGTCTGACGATGTTAGCTTGGGAATCCCTCCGGCTTGGCCTGGGCAGGGATTGGACGCTCCCGGTTATCTTCAGGACTCTTAGTCCAATTTGTATCTTGTCCGTAGACGGACGATATGTTGTTTCTTCCGCTGTTATTTGGATCTTTGTATTGTATCAGTTGTATCCCGGGCTCGTCTGAGTCATCTTGTATCTATCTGTTTCTGTTGTAATTGTGGAATATTCGTGAACTATTGTAATGTTATCACAAGTGGCAACCTGGAATCGGTTATTATGTGGATTTTGGCGGGAATGCTGAAATCTGCATAGTGCCCGATCTCGGGGCGTCAAAAATGGTATCAGAGCCTTGGTTCCGATTCCCGAGATTGTTTCGTTACGAATGGTTATCGAAGCAACGGGTCCGCAAAGCCTGTAGGTTAACCTCGCTAACGGTCGTTGTTTCTAGAGTGTCAAAAACTATTTCTGCTAAACTATTTTGGAAAGACATCTCGATAGGATTCTTGTTTTCTCCTTATCCCTATTCTATTTCCCCTCCCATCCTATTTGTTTTGGAGTCTCCCCTTGTCTATCTTTCAAAGTGTTAGGATCCTACGTGGGTGGACGTTTTCTGAGCCCTTAACCTAATAGGTTCGATCATCGGAAGATTCCTGGTGGAAGAACATCGTCGTCAGCCCGAGCAAGAATCCCTTGTTAGTGGTGTCGAGGAGATCAACTGGAAGCACGAAGAATCGATAGTCGAACTTCTTTCCCCTCCCGGGTTAGCAGGTGGATTGCGAGGGCGCAATCCCTTGTTAGTGGTGTCGTCTGTAACACCTGGGGTGTTACCCTATTAGAGAGTGTTTGTTTTCTTTTTGCTTGCATCATATGCATCACATGAGCATTGCATTCTGTTTTTCAAAACAAATCAAAATTCAAAACAATTTAAACTTTCACCCCTTGCTCAAAAATTTCCAATTTCAAACTTGCAAGCTAAATCACTCATTAGTTTTTCAATAGTTTGAAAGTGTTTTAAACAAATTGCCTGCTAAATAAAATTGTCCCTGTTATTAAAACCCTAATGGCTAATTCAAAAATTCAAATCAAATCACTCATTAACTTGTTGGTTTTAATCAAACAATTAATTCAATCAATTAATTAAATCACCTTCAATTTCAAATCAAATGCATCAAACAGAACCACTTTTGAAACTTATAAACTTTAACAAGCCAATCAACTAATTTTAATCAATTTCAATCATAGGGGTTCCCCTATTCAAAGTTTGTTCTATTAAATGATCACTTAATTAAAATGCATCCAAATTTGAATTTCAAACAAACATCAAGCAAATTTAAAGTTTTTCTGAAAACCAAACTTGGCATTTGTTTTCTTTTAACCTAACTAGCTAACACTAATTTTTCTAAAATTTCTATTAACCTGAAAACCATCTTTTTCTTCCATTTTGGTTTTCTGCAAAAAAAAAATAAAACAGAAAAATTAATAAAAAGAACGGCTGGGGAACAGCAGGCTGGGCCAAGCCCAGCACACCACCCCAGCACTCCCAAGCGCGCACGGCATGCTGGCCTTTTCTTCCAGCTCCGTACGGCTGACGTCACGCGACGCCAGCTCGCAACCAACCGAGCTCCACCTGCTCCTCCAGGGCTATATCTACCCCCAATTCCCCACCAAACCCTAGCCTAGGTCCCTGCTCCCCTTCTACCGCCGCCAGCCATCATCCCCTTCTTTCTTCATCGCCAATTTCTCGCCGGAGCTCTCGGGGGTGGAAGAGCTGCGGAGGTGCGCGCCGTCGACAGGTCGCCGTGGACCTCCATCGTCCACGCTGAGGCCACCTACGCCACCGTCTGAACACCTACGTCCTCCACGGCAGCAGCAGAAGGGCCCAGGGGACCGTGATCGACGACGACGAGATCATCGCCGCCGCCGCTGTTCTGAACATCCTCGCCGCGCCGTCGCCACCGTCTGCTTCTCAACCTCCTCTCGCCTCCGACAAACTCCCGGTGAGCTCCCTCATCGTTTCCGCTCTCTGTAACGTGCGATCGTTTCCAGCACGCGCGCCTGCATTTCTGAATCACCGGCGGCTTTCCACCACCGTGCCGCGATGGCTGCCTTGAGCTCGCATCTGTGCATGCACGAGCACGTCAAGCGCACGATCATGTTCCCCTGTCCATCGTACGCACCCACACCTGCTCAGCGCCGCCCGAACGTGGTCACCGCGCCGGCAGCCCTCCGTTCCCTCCGCCGTCGACAGTTGCAGTCGCAAGACTGAAACTTGTTTCAGTTTCGTCAGATAACCTTGGATCTGAACATTAACCTCTCTGCGCGCGGTATACTGACAAGCGACTGAATCTCACTGCACTGGTTACGGCGTTAGCTATCAAGCGTTTGATCGTGGGTTCGAGTCCCCGCAGCGCCACACTTTTTGTAAATTTTTCCCCGCACCAAGGCCCACCTGTAAGCCACCCTGGATGCCACGCCAGCGCTCGCAGCGGCCACGCTGGCCCCGTGGCCCACCCTGCAGTGGTTGCGGCTAGCTGCTGCACGGTGCAAAACGTTCCAACACAATTCTGTTTTATTCCAAATGATTTTAAAATTGCAGAAATAATCCCTAAAACTAAACCTTTAATAACTTTTAATCTATAACCCCAATAAATAAAAGTTGTATATGTTTTCTGTTACAAATTTAATTATCTTTCCAAATAATCCATTTGTTCACTGTTTTGAAACTTCAAAATGCAATTTAAATTTGAATCCAAATAATTCAAATGCAAATTTCTAAAATCAATAACTAATTCATCTCTAATCCAATAAATGCAAATAAAATATGTTTTCCATGCCATTTCAAATAACCTTTTCAAATATAATTTTTGTTTCCTGTTTTGACTAATTAAAATTGCCTAAACAATTTAAACCTTGTTTAATTCAATTAAAATTGCTAATTTCATAACTTGCTCAAATTTAATTATTTCTAAACATGCAAAATATGTTTTCAAACCATCAAAGTCTAAACTTTTCAAATGTGACTTTGAATTTATGTTTTGAACAAATAAAATTCAATTAAATTCAAACTTGTTTTAAATTCATTTAAAACTTGTTTAATATTGTTTAATTCATAATTAAATGATCCTAATTCCAAATTCAATATTTGAAACATGTAATCCAACTAAAATTTGATGTTCTCTTCAAATACAAATTTTGTTAATTGTTTTGAACACTTTAACTTGATGAAAACAACAATTGCTTGTGTGACATGTTTAAGTAACCAAACTTTCCACACTTAACCAATAATTTCCAAACTTGTTAAACCTTATTTCAATTGGTTCTATTGTTGTTATTTTGCTGTTTTCCTCATCCATGCATCATGCTAATCCACCTTCACATGTTGATTAGTTGGAAAACAATTGTTTCAACCATAATTCATGGGCTTTTCATATGCAACTCAAATTGCATATGGGTCCTTTTAAATTTGTTTATTTTGTCAACTAGTTTACCTTGATGCATCTTTAAACCTGTCATGCATCCATATCTTGATCATGCTGGATCTTTTGCCGTAGTAGTAATTGTTGCATCCGGTGTTTGTTCGAGGTTCATTGCTTCTTCCCGGATAGGACGTTGAGATGATGTGAGCAACGACAAGTTCTGCTACCTTGCGGGATCTCAGGCAAGTATACTCACTTGCTGCCAAATGGCTGCCTTTCATCACTTGTTACCGATTCTTTCCGTTGTCTATTTCTGCTAGCCTTAGTAGTAGATGTTTCTGTTACGAACCCATCACATGAATCCTTTAACCCTGCTATTGCCTCACCTCCACACCTATAACCATTGCTTGTGCCCGTGTCTTACTAGCATGCTTAGGTTGCTTTGCTTGAGTCTGTTGCCGTTACCTTCTGTTAATATATTCCATTATGTTCTGGGGGCTCGATGTTTAATCAATCAATCATGCTACTGTTATTATTAATAATAAATTTGGTGATAAGGCACCGGCAGGAGGCCCTTGTGGTTTTGAGGCCTGCTAGTGTCGACCCTAATAGGAAAAGGGTCTTGTCTACTGATCCATGATGAGCGCACTACCCGCATGTGGGAAGCGAGTATGGGCGCCCCCCTCAATTTGACTCGATTCGCATCTCGTCCAAATCGCCTCATTTAGTTCGGGTTTTCCATTTGCTGCATGCATGATCTTGCGAGCCCTTGGTACCCGGGTGGAACTTTCGTAGTCGGCATATAGGGGGACACGGTCTTAGAGTGCTATGAGGGTCCATTTTCTTCTGGGCTCGATTAGCCGTGCGCCCAAGGTTCTTTGGGCTTGATGCGAAGAAGAGTTGAGTTGTATTGAGTACCTCGCTTGGTGGGTTAGCTCCCCATCTGGCGGGTTATTCTTACGTGTACGGCCAAATTGGTGCAACCCTGCAGGGATGATCTTCTCGAGAAGCCGTGTTTTCCGCGGTTATGGATTACTTGGTGAAAGTACTGGCTAACAAGTACTCAGGACAACTTAAACCTAATGATTAACAACCTTACACCCAATGATTAACAACTTGACTAGTAATAGGCTTATTGACACAATAATCTGAACCATCATTAATCCAACTGTGTGAGTTATCCTCGGGTTGCTTCTTTGGATAAAGGGGCGAGATCCAGGATGGGTTTGTTTGGAGTTAGTTGATAGGTTGGTTACGATACTCGATCTTATCTTCTTTCTGTTAGCCGGAAGTTGTAGTATCTCTCTGTAGTTGGTTAGTGCAGACGCTGTCGCTTATTTGCAAATAACCCCTTCCTTTCCGTTGATCCCAAAGTATTTGTATCTTGTGATGACTGGCTACGCCGGTATCTTGTGAGTATGGTTTATCCACTTGCCAGTACTTAACCGTACTGACCCACGAATCCTTTTCGTGGCTGCATATTCAATATTGCAGTCAACAGGTTTGAAGTCTGACGACGTTAGCTTGGGAATCCCTCCGGCTTGGCCTGGGCAGGGATTGGACGCTCCCGGTTATCTTCAGGACTCTTAGTCCAATTTGTATCTTGTCCGTAGACGGACGATATGTTGTTTCTTCCGCTGTTATTTGGATCTTTGTATTGTATCAGTTGTATCCCGGGCTCGTCTGAGTCATCTTGTATCTATCTGTTTCTGTTGTAATTGTGGAATATTCGTGAACTATTGTAATGTTATCACAAGTGGCAACCTGGAATCGGTTATTATGTGGATTTTGGCGGGAATGCTGAAATCTGCATAGTGCCCGATCTCGGGGCGTCACAGGTGGTGAGGCCACCCTGGTGGCCCACCGACGTCGCCCTTTCGCTTATTTATTTCCCTCCAAAGGAAAACCCTAGGACCTGATCAACAATCCCTGAAAAGTTCCGCAGCCGCCGTCATCGTCAACCCTAGATCAGGGGGGTTCTGAAGCTGTCTCCCGGCACCCTGTCGGAGAGGAGATCATCACCGGAGGCCTCTTCATCACCATGTCTGCCTCCGGAGTGATGCGTGAGTAGTTCATCCTTGGACTATGGGTCCATAGCAGTAGCTAGATGGTTTTCTTCTCTTCCTATACCTCAATGTTTAGATCTCGTGAGTTGCCTAACATGATCGATATTATTCTTATGTAATTCTATGTGCTGTGTTTGCTGGGATCCGATAAATATTGAACTTATGCCAAGTTGATTATACTCTTTATTGCATATGTTATTTGTGATCTTGCATGCTTTCCGTTGCTAGTGGTTGCTCTGGCCAAATAGTTGCTAGTGACTCCAAGAGGGAGTATTTATGCTCGATAGTTGGGTTCATGCCTCATTTTTGTCTGTGCTCGAGTGACAAAAACGTGACGGGTGAGGATGTGATGTTGCCACTAGGGAGAAAACAGCGGTGTGAGTGCCCGCGTGCACAATCATTGCTTACATTACACACATTGCTTAATGCGATTATCTGTTGCTTGCAACTTAATACCTAAGGGGGTTCTGATGATAACCTGTGGGTGGATTATTAGTCATAGATGCAGTTGGATTACGGTCTATGTATATTGTTGTAATGCCCACACTAAATATCATAGTAGTCATCATGTTATGAATATGCACTGCGGTGCAACCTCTATTTGTCAATTGCCCAGCTGTAATTTGTTCACCCAGCATGCTATCTTTTATGGAGAGACACCACTAGTGAACCTATGAACCCCGGTCCATTTTCCTACACTGTTAAACAAACAACTATAATTTCCTGCTTTCTTTACTTACTGCAAGCATACACCATTTTCCACACTATACGTCTAATCTTTGTTTCAGCAACACCGGTGAGATTGACAACCTCACTGTACCGTTGGGATAAAGTATTTTGGTTGTGTTGTGTGCAGGTTCCGCGTTGTTGCTGACACCGGTGAGGCGTCATCACCACCGTCAGTGGCATCAACCTTCCGAAGATCCTGTTTCTCCTACTAGATTGATAACCTTGGTTCTTAACTGAGGGAAATTCTTACCGCTGCACTCATCACACCCTCATCTTGGGGTTCCCAACACACCATCCATAGCAAAGAATTTCTGGCGTCGTTGCCGGGGCCTTAAAATTCAACATCATCAAGAAGTCTCCCCGTCAAGGCACCATCAAGGTGTAGCAACACGTGGCGAGGCAAGATCTGGCTGTGGTAGCCTCGATCTGACAACCGGCAGTGCTTTCTTAGCTCTCGATTACCTCCATCGAGCACTCATCGAACTCCGGGCAACGGTCACCGTCACGGCCGGGAGCCACGAGATCCCAGCATGGTGGCTTCAGATCTGGGCTTGCAAGCACGGTCGCGTCCTGCATGGCCGACCAGATCTAGGCGAATCTCGGGATTTTCTTTGGTTTTTTGTTAGTTATTATGTGTTGCATCGTGGCCCCTTTGACCGGATCTGGGCCAATCTAAAAAAAAATCCTGATTTATTTGTAGCAATGGATCTAGCCGAGAAGCTAGATCTTCATTCTGCTCTTATGTCTGTGCTCCGTCGCTGGGATCTGGGCAATGCAGTCAATGAGATTTGTCTTTTCTACCTTTTTCGGGATTTCTCTGATGATTAACTCTCATTTCACCGAAGAATCATGAATGCCTCTTTGAGGTTCCGGTAGATATTGATTGCAGAATTTTCTTTTTGAATTTGATTATAGCAGATGTTGGTTCCAATAGATCGTTAGGTGCGAAAAATATTCATGAATTTGACTACATAAATTTTCTTCCGATGTTGGAGAATTTTCTAAGTAGATGAAATCATGGATGATTCTTTGCCGCAAAAAATTGGTGGCACATTTAATAAACATTTTCTGAATCTTGTTCGTTACATGTTATGAATTTGTATTATTCTCTTGGTAAGTTGCAAAAAACGGGGCGAAGCAAATAATGGAAAATATAATCGTGGATGAATCTGCTGGTACGTGTGAAACTGAATATTCTATGAATCTTTGAAAATTTTCAGTGAATTTGTAAATGTTCGAGATTATGTGCGAATCAATTAGGGATCTATGTGATACATGAAATTGTTTGTTGAATCTGTACTGGAACATGTACAGAACTTTTTGTTAAGCATGATAGAATATTCGGTCATGTCTAAATCTTGTTGTTACATTCATAATTTTCCATTTTAGTAGGTTATTCGAATTTCTGTACGTGGGAAGATAAAACATAAAACAATCATAACAAAGAATTAAACATGACTGAATATCTGAAAAATGACTTCATAAAAAAATGTGTATGGTGCAGAAATAGGTGACATGTAAGAATATGCTGCATAAACGCATGCACAGAACTAAGTTTCGCACACGTGAAAATGAAAAGCGAAGTGAAAGCCCGAGTCAACACAAAATACACAGACGGAATGTCGCTGGCACAGCGAAGCGCGCGACCCCACCTAGTTTTAATGAAAGCTCGGACTTTGGCATCCCCAAAGGAGAAAGAACCCATGTTGTTATACCTAACAGCAACAAGAATAGTTATTGGGGTAGTGATAATCGTGGAAAAAAAACGAACAAACTATTCCAGATCAGCATCCGGTATAGCATCTCAATGAAGTATTCTCGGAATCAAAGTATAGGTATCCATATTATAAAAAACTGGCATATGGCGTATTATTTGCATCACCAAAATTACGTCATTACTTCCGAGGACATTTCATAACATAACAGTGGTAAGAAAAGCACCACTAGGGGATATCATAAACAATCCGGATGCAACAGGCCGAGTCGCCAAATGGGGCATTGAGTTTGCAATCAACTCTCTGGTGTTGACATATTTTATCGCTGATTGGACAGAAGCCATGGAAAACACGCCAATGAAGGAATCACAATAGTGGATTATACACTTTGACGGATCCAAAATAAAAGAAGCCGCCGGTGCTGGTATGGTATTAAAATCACCAAAAGGAAATACAATGAATATGTCTAAACCATCTTAGACGATGTTGGACAAACTTCTCTTCAATCGGCACTACCCTAACTCTCTCATGTATATCGCCATTTCGGACCCGGTCATTTCTTGTGTGTCCACATATCAATCTCAACATGGGCATCTCTGCTACATCCAACTGTTGGATATGTCGTCTCTTGGTTAACCAACATTCTACGCCATACAACATCGCAGGTCGGATAGGTGTCCTAGATTGCCTTTTAACTTTTGTGGCACTCTCCTATCACAGAGCACGCCAGAAGCTTGGCGCCACTTCATCCAACCAGTCTTGATTTAGTGGCCCACATCTTCATGATATCACCATCGTTCTACAACATAGATCCCAAACAGCGAAAAGTGTCTCTCTCCGGTACCACCTGCCCAGCAAGGCTAACATCTTCCTCCTGATGCCTGGTAGCACTGAAATTGCACCACATATACTCATTTTTAGCTCTACTAAGACTAAAACCTTTCGATTCTAGAGGCCGCCTGCATAAAACTTTCTACTAACCCCTGCTTGTCTATCGTCGACTAGCATACACCATGGGGTATCTCCTTGTATATCCCTTTTGACCTCATCCATCTCCAAATCAAAAAGATAGGTGCTCAAAGCTGATCCTTGATGCAGTCCCATTTTAATTGGAAAATCATCAGTGTCACCCTCACTTATTCGGGAATAATGTATTATATTTTTAGGAGAAGAGAGAAAAATAGAGTAATACATTATATGTTACATAGTACTTATCAAGATAAACTGAGTCTACAAGCTAAAAAAAAGAATGATATCACATATGTTACTAATTTTATACTCCTTCCGTCCCGTCGCGGATATATAACTAAAGCAGTACAAATTTGTATAGAGCTCACGGCACCTAAAACGGGACAGAGGAAGTATTACTTTGCACTATCCTGATAGTAACAATGTTAGAGTATGTTAAAAAAAAACAATGTTAGAGTAATAAATTATTTTTGTTTTTCTATGGGAGGAAATTATTCTTGTCCGTGGGAGATTCCATGTATGGTGTTGGACGTGTCCAAGAATCATGACGCTTGCTCTACGTAGTTCCACGTACATTGTGGGCCTCATGGGGCCGTGGAACAATCGTACAGCCCACGAGCGACAGAGAGGTATGATTCTGCACAAAAGAAACTGGGGCCATGTAAACCATGGCATCTCTTCAGTCTTGGCTGCCGCTAGTTCTAGGTGTTGCTCGGTGGTTGTTTTGGCTGTCACTTCCATTTCGTCCACAAGATCAAAATAGTCGTGGACGCATCAACGGCTAGCAGCACTGGTAGGCAGAACCTGCAAGCGTAGGGCTAGCTGCTTGGACGCATGCCATGCAGGGAGTGGCGAAAAGTGCTGGTGAGAAGACCGGCCGGCCGTGGCGTGCCATTTATGATGCGTCGGGGACTCGGAGTAGTAGGTGAGTTTGAATGTTGTTCGCTGCTGTGCTGTGCCGTGCTCTGTCTGTGTACCTGCACCACCGCCGGACCCGTACGGCCATGTCTGCTTGCTCTTTTTTTTTTTTTGAACATATGTCTGCTTGCTCTTAAGTAATCATGCGCGGTCAAGATGCATGGTCCTCCCTTGCCGTGGCAGGCGGCAGCCAGCCAAATGCAACCGCGAAATTGCAAGCGGCTGGTGTGAGAGTGAGGGCCAAGGCCGGCCAGATGGAGCCGAGGCGAAAAGTCCAGTGACGTGCGCAGCACAGGCGGGGGCGGACCAGGTGCGCGGTGACCGGCGAGAAAGCAGGCTCCAACAGCGCGCACCTGTACGGACGAACGGCCGCGTCTTCTTACCACTGCCCGGCAGCATCATCTGTGAATGAATACTGCGGCAATAATGCTACAGCTACGGACAGATTCCTACAAAAATTCGTTTACGGACTGAGTCTTTTGCGACTGGTTTATGCACTTTTTCATGGATTTTCTCATTTCCTCCCGGCTCCCGCACACACAGCGTTTCACTTATGTATGGAGTACTTGCGTTTACCGACCCCTGGTATATATATTAGGACAACGAAAAAGAAAAGGTTGAAAAGAGCCGATAATAGTGCCTTGCGTTGCTGCGGTGTCAAGCTCGCGCTACCACCTGAGTTGTTATCTTGTCTCCCACGTAGGTGCCGCATTTACAAGGGGTCGCCACCAGACAGTCATCTGCCAACCACCCTACAGCAAATACACTAGTACTACTCACACACACACACGCACACCGCACACGTAGTATAGCACGGTGTCGTCTTCGTCGATCGTCATCATATATACGGCGCGCAAGAGCAGCCACCGCGCGCCACGAATCGAAACCATCAGAATTTTGTGCCGCCGCCGAGTCTCAGCGACGTACGTGATCAAAGTGGTATCCACGCAGTTTACGTACGAAGAAAGATAAAATTCCCGATGCTGATTTGCACGGTTCTCGATCGTAGTCAGATCCAATAAACAAGAGCCACGGTTACGAAACAAACAACAGCAGCCAGTCCCCAGTCGGCGTGCATTCTCTCGACACTGACGCGATCGAGCACTGCACCACGTCGACTGGAGTGAATATTCGTGCCTAAAATTCAGCGCAGCGCTGATCGAGATGTCCCTGGTGCTACTACTACTAGCTCTACGATCTATGAAGCCGGTACCGAAACAGAAACAGAAACAGGCAGATCAACGGGTAATCACGGGACGACATGACATGAGTAGTAGGACAAATACATGCGGGGGTGGTCGACGGTCCGCAAATCGCAATACGCCAACTCGTACCGGGTATCCAATGCAAGTACGCACCACATACGTAGAGTACAGTCGCAGTCGAGCTGCCTGTCCAGACACCCAAACGTGCATGCCCAGCTCACGATCGTTCGCGCAACTGCATGCACTGCTTGGCGACAGCACTAGTTAGGTCGATCGACCAAAAGTAGTAGTACGTTCGTGTAGTATGTTATAACCGGATTAACAGCAGTATCCATGCATCTTCTCCAAAATAAACAGTGCTGCTCCACTAGTAACCGAGACTAGACAGACGCCCCAAAGCCTAAAGGTACGGCAAATTGCTTCCTTGTGCTCTTTTCCCACCATCGGTTTCGAATCAGGTCGGTCGACATAGCAGCCCGGCTGCAGATTCTCCGATGGATGACAGGCCCTCTGTAGTAGTAGTGCCAATATCGTGTAGGACTGTACAACAGTATAGACCTGGAGTAGCACCACTCTACTCTACTCTACTGCAAGGAACGAATAACCCTAGCTACCCACCACCATTAATGTCCGATTCCGATGGGAGCACCTACACTAGTACACATAGAGTCGATCGACAGGGTGAATAAAGGATCAAAGGCGCCAAAGGGATTAGATAGATTCCTTATGATTGTGCGTATGAACAGGGCGGGGAAAAGGAGGGCACGTCGATCCGGAGACAGGAGACTAGAGGGTACTTGGGTTGGGTAGTAGACTAGTAGTAGTAGTGTGCATGTCATCGTCATGAAGCAAGCGATCTAGACAACCGATAGGCAGAAATGAAGCTGCATGCTAACGCCTATTAAGCTACACACCTGCACCACACAGACACGACCCAACGGTGAGAAATTTTGTTTGGTGTTACGTAGATGCATGTAGATGTCATCCGGCCTACTCATGGCCAGAAGAAGAACAGGTGATATACACAAAAATGTACATGGATCCCTGCGGGGTATAGTCCAAGTCCAGCAAAATGGTCCTGGATTAAGACGGGCCAGCGAAAAGCCAAAAGAAAATGTAATTGTATTCGCATGTAAGCGGGACTTGAGCGCCCACAGACCACGTCACGATTGCGCTCGCTTAGCTGGGCGGGAATGCACAGCTCGCTGGCCGTCGTTATCGCTAGCTATATATTCCCATGCATATGCCAAACGCCGAAGCCCCCGTGGCAATGTACGTGCGCATCTGCGTCGATCGTCACCCACCTCACCTTGGTGGCCCATGGAAATTCTGTGCCGCAGCTGCGTGATCTCATTGTGTCCACGAGCGTGCGTACGTACTCTCGAACGCGCGCGCAAATAGCTACAGATCCCATCCAAATCCAAGAGAATCCGCCGTGCGTAGTACGTTGCCCGTGTCGGAGGAGGAATCTAATTCGTATGTACGAGTACGTACGATGGTGGTGGTGTTCCACTAATACTACAGTATTTGGCATTGTGGACCCTAACGTGTAATTTTGTCGAATGGTGTTCTACCATGCATCGCATCTCTTATATACTACTCCCCCTTCCTAAATGTTCCACTTTTATAAGACACACTACCTACCATTTCAATTTTGATCACATATATAGTAAGTAATTGAATCTACGAGTATATATAAAATAAGTTTAGATTCACTCATTTTAGAATGTATGTGGACAAAATAGAAATGTCTTACAACAGTGAACGGAGGGAGTACCTATTACTCATGTTGGTCTAGTTACGTACTAATATGAGTGAACATATACATTAAAGTTGTCTAAATATATGTAGACATGTGTCAATGTGAAAAAGAGCTAAAACATCTTACATTTAGGGAGGGAGTAGGCAACAACAACTCTAATTCTCTAAATTATGCTCAACTTTACATGAACCGTACAATATTGTTTGATCTGTCAAAATCAGAACTGACCTTGAATTACTACTAGTGCTAGTACAAAATATAGGATTACGCTGTGAAGCCAGGCCCATCGATCCCCGGCCGGATAAGCGGGCGTGGAGTGGCAGGAGTAGTGAAGAGTTCACTCTGGGGTCAACATTCATGGCGTGCCAACAATAGTACCGCTGCCACAGTAGTAGGAGAGGGTGACCACGCACGGAGGGAGTGTACACATAAATGGGCTGCCATGTACCGGGTATCTCAGAAGCCATTGTGCATGTATGGCAAATCCTCTGGTCCCTCCGCGTCGCAGCTAGCAGCACGGAGGTTGCGACGATAGCGATTTTGAGGGCGCATTCATCGCTGTGCTGTGCTACTACGTGCCAAAGCAACTTTTACAGCTGCGCGCGTGTACCCTAGACCTAGAGGGCCGGGCGCGCCTTTCACCCGACGGCCGCTACATGCCGCCGCTTGTTACCGCTTACCGGTAGTAGCAAACCGAGCTACCCACATACTACAACCCCCAAGGTCTGAAGCTGAGCAGTACTCCTACTGAGGAGTGAGGATATGTACTCCTACGTGCCAGCGAAACTGATCTCTTCTGGGGGAAGATCGCATCCGTACGTCTGGATCCTATACTATTTGACCACTGTTGTTCATTTGCTCGAGCATTGGCACTGGTCCTTGCAAAAAAAAAAGAGTATTGGCACTAGTAGCAGCAGTCATTAATTGTGCTGTACGAATTTCGAAATATAAAAACGGTACGGGGATAGTTGCACCTTCCACGTAGGTGAGGCGAGATCCGATACACGCAGGAATGGTGACCCACCCGGCTGGCGCGCTCGCTGCTCGGCGAATAATGGCGGCGGTAGATAGAGCGCGCATTAATCATCGCGAAAGCAACAACGCGACGAGATTGCCGACGTACCGTACCGGGCTGCCGGAGTACTGGCCCTCACGATCCATTACACTCCGTACAGGTACAGCACTCGCCGATAGTGAGCCAACGACGCGCTATCCGCGTCAGGGAGCGAGAGAAAAGAGACACGAGCTTAAGTGAAAACGAGTTTTGTCACGTACGGTTCGCATGGTTTAAATTACCTACCGATTCTGCGTTCACAATTGCGATCGGTCATGGCGCGATCTGGCCGCCACTGTTCGCGTCGACTGCGAGTGTGCTGCGCGTAGCGGATTACGATCGATTGTCCCTAGCTACGCTGCCGGCAAGAGCGTGGATGCATGGGTGGTGATGCGGCCACAGATGAGCCGACGATTCTTCCGGATAAAAGTACCGTAGAATCATTCGGCAATGGCGGGCTTCAATCGCAGGCTCAACTCAAGCGGTGGGTTGCCTCTGGGTCAAAACACAAATGAGTTTGGCTGTCACACGTCCGAAGTGCATAGCCTTTCATGACACCGTCGAAACCAACGGCTGCTACCATCTTCCGGCACGCCGCGAAAGAACCAGCAACATAAACGGACCTAAGGTAAAAGTGGCACCCCGCCCGTGAGACGCTGGGCATCATCGATCCTGCAATCAATGCGGGCATCATCGGCATAATAACTTGCCAGTGTGCCCAAAAGGGGACAGATAGAAAGGTAGATGCTCCTGCGATCTCTACCAACCTGTCTTCGCATAAAGCCGTTCATGTCCTCTTGTCAGCAAATAGCTGGAGCGTGTTTTCTCGGCTCTCTCTCAAACAAAAAAGAAAAAGAAACGGGCCCTGTATACAAGGATACTACAGCAGAGGGCCTGAACGGCCCACCCACTCATTCGATAACCACAGATGAGTGATGCACATTTGCATTCATAACATACCCCCATCTGAGTTTCAAAAAAAGAAAAAAAAAACATACCCCCATCTGAACCTGTGACAGCAAACACAAATGCACGCCTGCCAATTCGGCTACTATACGGACCAACCGCAGTTAACTGGGTTTCGCTACCAACAGAAGCCGCGGAAAATGTACAAAGTACAAGCTGGGAGACCAACGGCCAAAACCTACAGACTATATGCTATACAACGTATGGTATGTTTTTGGAATCACCAAACTCTCTTCCTTGGATCCGAGGCTACCAGCTATTCCAACAAGAAAACTCCACACTTCACGTAGGAGCGGAAGCCACACCGGCATAGCATAAGCCACGGGCATGTCCCTCCGTGCAGAAATTTGGTGAGTCCGACTAAAGGGTCCTAATACGCAACTCCACTGCAGCATCATCATATATAAACCGTCTTCACATGGTTAGCCCCAAAGCTCAATCCACAGGAAGCACATCTTCGCTGACGGTTTCTGAGTAGCTTCTGTACACAGTCGTTGCAGAAAAGATGGTAGCACTTGGTAATCACAGCCTAAACGACACGGGGAGAATCAGCTGTCAGATTTGCTACCTTGACAAAGGTTATGGCAAATGAAGTAAAACGCAGCTCACCTCTTTCTGTCGGTCGCGGCAGGCACCGCATTTCAGTATCCCCCTGTACTCACTGACCTCCTGTTGAACCTTGTCCAACACTGATGACGCCTCTGTCTTTGCTCTAAGAGAACTGGCTTTCCTTGACATCAGTTCCAAGTCATCCTCGATTCTCCTCTTACTAAACCTGCAAAAACCCATGATTAAAATTGTAACGTGGAGAAATATATCTCAATGTCACATGGAGTGTGGAAACATAAAATCTCTACAAATAATTACCTGTCCTTCTCTAATTCTACAAGCAGGCCAGCAACCTCCAATCGACTCCTCGCAACCTTGTCTTCCGCTTGATCCATCGACTGCCTCAGCTGCTGAGCTTCTCCCTGTACATCCATCATCTTTCTTTGAGCAGTGCCCGAAGAAACAGAATGCCGCCATCCATCCTCTGAAAGTCGCCCTACCTGCTCTGACCATCCTTTTAACTGCGGATGGGCAAGGAAAAGCATGTGTTCAGCACTCCCATACAAAATATGATGGATGTTATTCCCCGCATTATGTGTTGCCATACCTTGTCATCTAACTGAGCAATCTTCTCTCTGTAGAGATCCATCAGGTTCTTTGCCTGTCTTAAATTCCTGTTGAAGTTGCATACTTCTAATGCAAAGTATCTTGTGCCTGTTTCACTTTAACACCTTCCATCAAGATCTGCAGTAGCATATAAACATAAGATGGTACAATATAAGTCATTTTTCAAAAAGATCATGCTTCCCTATCTGAAAAATAAAGACAACATGACTCTAGAATGATTGTGCTAGTTTTTTCTTGTTAAGTTAACCTGATTAATCGACCAAACATGTACATGGAAATACATTACTAATTTCAGGTTTTCTACACAACTTCATTAGTTCATTATGTAGCACCGCACGCCAATCCATGCATTCGTGACGAACCCAGACACACAGATGGAAAAAACAGGGACCAAATACAGGAAAAGCTGGTGAATTAAGCTATAAATTGTCAGAAGTTGTTGTTGAAACAAGGAGGGGCCAGAGGGAGAGGCGATAGGGGAGCGATGGAGAGTTTTTCGGTGATCGAGACCACACCGGTGGTGAGCCCGGCCACACCACCGACTCCGCCTGTGCCGGTGAAGAGGGAACATGGGGGCGCTTTTAGCGGACGAAGGGGGGGGGGGGACGCAAAGGTTTGGCCACCAGAGTGCAGGAACCTGGTGAGATCCCCGAGGATCGGTGGTGGAGTGTCCGTTGCCTCGTACTGCACCATTTTTTAAGGGAGTTTCGGTTCTGATCATCTCAGTTACATTCGAGTTACATCCCCCTCGGCATATCATGTTTGGTGCGTTGTTTACGCAGCTGAATTTCGCAGGATCAGGGAGCGTACCGGCGGCGAACCGGACTGTGGACACCATCACTCAGCAGGGGTGTGAGAAGCAGAGTACTGTGGTGGTACAAAACACAAAAAGAACTGGGCTGGGTAGGCCAGGTACAACAGAGAAGGTTCGTGGATGCTTTTCGCCGACAGGTGGGGCTCCTGTGCCAGTGAGACCATTGAAGAGTTTGCTAAGAAAATTCTGGATTGGGAATAGCGAGTTAGGGTTGCCACAGGACATGGTGCGGAGGCGACGGCCATGGCGGGGAGCTTTGGAGGTCGAGGTAATTGGAGGAGTGATCAGGGGAGAGGAAGCTGGCAGGGTGGAGATGGAAGCCATGGTGACTGGCGCGGTCCAGAAAGAAATGCTGGTGACGGAGAATGGCGAGGTCCAGGTGGTGGTGGTGAATGGAGGGAAGGGCAGGAGGGGCAAGGAACGATGCCGTTCATGGCGCAGGACCAGGGTGGGTTCATGGCGCAGAGCTGCAGAACTTTGCTGCGCCAGGCTTTGGACCTATTCAACAGCAGCAACCTGTATGTTTTTCCCATCTGATCAACAGCAGCCAGCAGTGGGGGAACAACTTTGGGGGTCCTTTCGTTGGAAGTAAAACTATCTCGGGTAGATTTGGAGGGCAGCGGTTCAACAATTGGAGAGGGCAGGGTATGTGTCATGTGCAGAAAAAACAGCTGCTAAAAGCTCAGGATCACCTGGCAGTGCCCAGTCCACGGGACAGAATCAATCCAGTCTGGCCAGTGGATGATCTGTTGCTAATGGACAAGGGACTGGTTCAGATGATGTGATTTTAAGAGAACCACTTGTTTCAGATGCAAACTCTCAGGGCATATCATCAAAAATTGCAAGACTGTTTTGCCATGTTTACACTGTGGCAAAGAGAATGCACATTTATCAGAAAGATGTGGTATGATCAACAAGCCAATTCCTGTTATGAAGTTAGTGGGTTGTGCAAATGATGGTCTCCAAATTTTAGTAGCTCAAACTGGTCTCCAAATGTTACTGGATTGGTGCATGCAGTGCATGCGAATATTGGCCTAGAACAGTTGATTACAGCCTTTGGGGAGCAATTTCGATGGGGAGGTGACTGGAAAATCAAAGCGTATGGGAGAAAAAACTTTCCTGGTCAAATTCCTGCAGCATCACATTGTTGGAAATGTGCGGATATCCTTGTTTTGGTTTGAAAAACAGCACTGCCATGGTGAGGGTTGCGAAGTGGAATGAATTGTCAGTGGCCAAGTTCAAGTTATTTTCTGTCTGGGTTCAAATCTATTGCGTTCCTTTTACTATGTTGCATAGAAATGGTTCCTACGAAATTACCTCTTTGGTTGGGATAGTGCACGAAGTAGACATGGAGAGTTACAGAGCTAATGACATCATAAGAGTAAAGGTTGGAAGTTAAGGATCTGGATTTAATTCCAGAAGTTGCTGAGTACACAGAAGATCCACTATTCTATCACGTGCATTTCGATCTGGAAAAAATAGACAGCAAGGATACAGAACTTCAAACATCAGGGAAGAAGATAGGAATGCAAAGAGGAGCAAAAACCAACAAGAGCGAAAAGGAGCTCTGAAGGAGGTCAAATGTCTAGTAGGGGCCTTCTGATCAGGACATGAGCGATGGTGTGGCATCCGGTCAACCAGAAGTTGATGCACATACGGAAAAGTTGCTATATGAAAAATTGTTATCTTTCCATTAACGAAAAATGGAAAGGAGCGGAAGCCCGGTTGGAAAAAAAATATGGAAAAGTTGCTTAGACAGAAAATCCTACAGAAACAGCGACACTCTCCTAAGGGACCTTTCAAGCGTATTGAACTCTATAGAAAAAAAAAATGGCATGAAGAAGAAGGGAAGAAAAAAATATCATTTAGTCAATTGGAAAAATGTTTGTCAACCAGTAGAGCAAGGAGATTTGGGTGTAATTGACTTAGAGATTATGAGTAAGTGGTTGTGGAAACTAGAGAATAGTGAGGGGTTATAGCAGAAAATTCTGAGAGCTAAGTATCTGAAAAATGCTACTCTGTCTCAAGTGAAATTTAAGCTTGGGAACTCTCATTTCTGGCCAGGTGATATGAGAGTTAAATTGTTCTTCAATTTTTTAGAAAGGTAGTGGGGAATGGTAAAAGAACTAGATTCTGGGAGGAACTATGGATAGGTAATTGTATTATTTGTAAAAAAATCCTAGGCTGTATAATTTGTCACTTAGCAAAAATATTTCTGTGGCTAAATTTTTTGAAAGTAATTGGAGTTGTTTTAATTTTAAAAGGACTTTATGGGGGGATTTGGCTAGTATGTGGGAGGAGAGAAAAGTATTTGCTGTAATGTACAGCTAAATGAGGAGGATAGATGAAGAAGGTTACTTAATAGTTCTGGGGTTTTCACAGTAAGATCCATGTATACAGCTTTGCAAACTAGACAAGTGAAAGTTCCTTTTAGAAAATTATGGCTGATAAAGGATCCATGAAGATTTGAAGTCTTTCTATGGTTCGTTAGCAAAGGAAGTATTCTTACCAAAAATGTATGTTCTGTTCTAGTAGATAAACTATTGATCACCTGGTTTTAAATTCTCTACTGCTAGATAAACTATTAAAAGAAGAGCTAGTCCGAAATGTATGTTCTGGTCTAGTAGAGAAAATATTGATCGCCTGTTTTTAAATGTTCTACTGCTAGGTATTTTTGGAACGTTATCAGTTGTGCTATTAGTGTTCATAGCTTGCCACAATCTGTTGAAGAATTGCCTAGCTGGATATTTACTTCTCCTAAAAAAATTCGTAGTTATATTGCTGTGGGGATTACTGCTGTGTTATGGGCTATCTGCCGTGCCAGAAATACGGCCTGTTTCGATGAGTAATTCCACAAGATCCTACTGTTATTATTCTGCAGGTTGCTTACTACCTGTCTTTTTGGTCTATGCTCCAGAAACCAGGTCTCAACAAAACGCAGGTCGTGACACAAAGCTTCTGGTCCTGGTTGCAACTGAACTTTTCCATCATCGCCAAAGGTTGGGGCCAGATGATCTTGCGTACTGGAGACTGACGAATCCTGGCTCTCTTGGCTGATGGTCTTTGTTTTGGTAGATGTTATGTGCATCGGAGTAAAGGATGTGTCGCGCCAAACAGGGATGTGTGTTCGCTTCCTGTGTTTGTAGAACTTGTGATGGCTCATTTCTGTAAGTTTTAGTTCGCTTCCTATGTTGTGGAACTTGTGATGGATTGCTCTCTGATGTTTGAAAAGTAGCTTAGTTCGCTTTAGGTGTTTCCTGTGTCTGGTGTGGGGTGAAACATCTTTGTATTATAAGTTTCATTTTGCATGAAATGAAACTGGGAACAGCTCATCCTCGGCGGAAACATGTCCACGACAAGCCATTGCTCGTTATGCGGTGTAGATGATTCCTGGCGCCATTCTCTGATAGACTACCGGATGGCTCGCTGCGTGTGGGCTTTATCTGATGAAGAGCTTGTCAATCATATTAGCTCAGCTCGGGAGCCTAAAGCCAAAAGCTGGTTATTCACTAGGGATGAAACACTTTCAGCTAGCGAGTTTACCAGGCTGGTGGTGACTCTCTGGGCGATATGGACTGCGAGACGGGAGGCAATACACGAGGACTCATTTCAGAGCCCTTTATCCACCCATTTGTTCATCAAATCATATATTCAACTGCTCCGAAGCTTGGACACTAGGGCAGCTGCACTAGCACGTCCGCAGACAGGGGCTGCACCACCACAGCCGAATGCCAGAACATCAAACAGATGGCTTCGCCTCTGACTGGTCTAGCAAAAGTAAATGTTGATGGAGCTTTTAAACAAACTGGTAACAGATCGGCTGCTGCTGTGTGCAGAGGGCAATTATCTTGGTGCTTCGGCTATGGTGTTTGAACGTTTAGATGATCCGAGCATCCTTGAGTCGCTGGCATGTCGTGAAACCCCGAGTTTTGCGAATGACCTACAACTGGAGAGTCTGCATGTGGCATGGGACTGCGAGGTGGTTGTTGATGATATCGAGTCTTGGGACTTTGGGAAGGTATAGCTCAATTGTGAAGGGGATGGTTGGTCGTTCGTTGTCTTCTCAGAATTGTAATTTGTTTTTGTCGCAGAAGAACAACTTCGAATCCCATAATCTTGCTAAGGTTGCTTCGTCGCTGGGGGATAGGTCGGCATGTGTGGCTAGGGACTCCCCACAACACTGCTTCCGTACCTATGAACATTGTTCTTGAATAAAGCTTGGCAAGTTTCCCCTCAAAAGAAAACTCAGGACGCAGCGCAAAGCTTCTGGTCCTGGTTGCAACTGAATTTTTCCATCGTCGCCAAGGTTAGGGCCCAATGATCTTGCGTATTGGAGACTGGCGGATCCTGACTCTCTCCGCTGATGGTCTCTGTTTTGGTAGATGTTATGTGCATCAGAGTAAATGATGTGTCGCCCCAAACCAAACAGGGACCTGTATTTGTGGAACTTCCGTTTCTTGAAGTCTTGGTTCGCTTCCTGCGTTGTGGAACTTGTGATGGTCTGCTTACTGTCTGGTGTTCGAAAAGTAGCTTAGTTCTCTTTAGGTGTTTGCTGTTGTAGAGAGATCAGACTCTGTGTCTGGTGGGGGGCGTGGAACATGTTTGTATTATCAGTTTCATTTCCGCAAGGAGACCGGTCGACTTTTCCTATCGACTTTCGAGCGTATGAAAAAGGCAGAGATTAAGACCTGCACATGGATGATGATACGGCGCATGGAAAAGGCAGATTAACACACATGGACGATGATGATACGGTAAAAAATAAACTGAGGGACTAGTTGGCAATGCATCGAACAGAGATAGCTAAGTACAACAAGTTTCATTCTCGCTAGATCTAGGAAAAACTACTGTAGTAACTGACGAGGGGGGGATCGAACGGCGAAACAACTTTGTCTTGGTGTCTTGGGGGTTCTTCCTCCTCCTGGTCCTGGCCATCGATCGAGGAAGAAAAGAATCTTGGGCGGCGGGCAATGGCGCGGCCAGGCGTCACTCCTTTATCTGCAGCCAGCGGGCGAGCTGCGTGGGGTTGACGACGCCGGGGATGTGGGCACCGTTGGCCATGAGGAGCCAGGACACCTCGGCGTACCTGCGCTTCGGCTCGGGCTCGGGCCGAGCGGGCTGGCTCGTGGGGTCGATCCGGCGGCCCAGGAGCGTGCCGTGCGTGAGGAACTCGTGGGCCAGGTTCCCGGCTAGGAGCTTGTTGTCGTTGCCCGGCGGCTTGGACAGCTCGGCTTTAGCGGTAGCAGGCGCCGCGGGGCCCAGCTGTTGCAGCTGTGACTGCAGCTTGCGCTTGCCCAGTGCGACACGAGCCGCCTCCAGCTTCTCGCTCAGAGACATATCGAGGGCTCCAACTTGCCACGTCAGCAGCGAGCGATGCCCTCAATTTCTTTTTTTCGAGAAATATAGGGGAAAGCGGTTTCTGATGGGAGGCAAAGAAAACAAGGAATGAAAATGAAATATTTTATCTGGGGATAGTACGGTGGTGGGGCCCACCCGGGGCAGGATGGTAATTCCGCACGGCAGAAAGAGCCAAAGAAAAAGACGTGAGGGGTTACGAGAGAAAGATGAGAAGAGAGGCCCGGGGGCGGGGGGAGGAGGAGGCGAGAGAAAAGATGGGAAGAGGGGGCCGTGAGGAGGGGGGCTGCCTCCTATTTATACTGGAGGGCGTAGGAGAGGGCCCTCGGGGTGTGATAGAATTACGTGCATGCCACCGCGCATAGGTTGAAAAGTGTCAGAGGTGCTCGCGGTTGGGTGCAAATGACGAGGGTGTTCAGGTAATTAGGTTCGACCTTTTTTTTTTTGATCGTGTAGTTAGGTTCGACCTTTGAAGCTGGGATATGTGGGAACAAAGTTCTTTTTTCCCATGATAATGTGAGATTTGAGAGTACGATGGGGCTTCCGCTTACATGCGCATGGCACTCAAACATGCATGAGTGATACAGTAGTTGGGAGTTGGGACGAGGGATGGTGAGGATTAACATCCAAATATGCAGCTTTGAGGATCAGTATGGGTCAGGCTCGGTTTGGGCGTGCATGGAATTGGCCGATCTCCGTGTGTTCATCTGTGCATAGTCACTTTTACGTATATTTTCTAGGGAGTACTTATTAATATGGAGTTGGCTGCTGTCGGTGTGTTCTACATGACTCCTCTTCCTTCCTTCCTTCCTTCCGCATCCCAAAAATAATACTCCCTCCATCCCAAATTAATCCTCGTGGATTTAACAAAATATGGATGTATCAATACACTAAAATGCGTCTGTGGATCATAGTAACACAGCTCGATCAAGCATGGTGGAGGAGCCGAGGGCACTGCGTATACCCAGCACAAGATGATGCCAGCCAGGGTGAAGGGCATGGAACAGGACAAACACAATACAATGACTCGGCGTGTTGGGACAGCCATTTGTTTATGGAAAGAACCAAAGCCCACCTAAGCAAAACAGTAGCGTGTGCCAGCAGAATCAGGCCTTAATGGAACTACCAGGCTCGTGCCTAAGTTGATGGTGGCACAAAGGAGCTTGAAACTGCAACTATTTCGCTTTGTGTCATGAAGCGGGAGATTAGATTAAACTAATGCGAACACAAGGATACATCAACTTGAACAAACACCAGCAGATGAGTTCCATAGAGCTACCTTTGTATTGTGGTCATCTCTCTCTATAATTTGCTGCAGCAATTGTTGATTTTGTGTTTGTATATCTTCATATGCTTGTCCAATACTCTGAAATGTCGAGAATCAATATTTCTAGTACTGCTGGTGTCATGCCATTGTACAAAGGCGTGGAGATGATACAGACCTCGATCTCTGACAGGTAAGATTCGCCTTCCTCGTGTTTTGATTTCAGTAATTCAGTTAAACTACCGATATCCCTGTAGTTTGCAGAGAATTCACCAATTAGCACCTCTTAAGAACTAAAAATAGATAATGTACCTGAATTCATCAGAACTGTGATGAACTTTCCAAATATCCAGTAGAGAAACTACATCGGACAAGCATAAATAAAATGTACCTTCGGGCACTCTCCATCTCCCCCCTTAATTCAGCAATCTCAGCTTCACCACTTGCTAGTCTCTGCTGAGACATCGCTTCAGCTTCATTGGCTGCCTTAACACGTTGTTCTAGCCTACTCTCGTCAAGAGAAGATTTGAGGCTCTGGACATGAACCCATTCGCAATATTCTCTATCTTTGCACTCCAACATATCTCTGTCATAAAACAATAAGGTATGCTCATCAAGTTGTGGAAGCTTGTTTGAGTGAGACTAGTGAATATGATAGTGAACAACGGTTAGAATGATCACGAAGGACTTGGATGATGTGATCTGTAAACTAAACGGGAGAACAAGCACAGTTGAACATGATACATCATAGAGATAGTTTCATGAAAGATTTCTGCTGTAATAAACCACCTTGAATCAGTAGATTCGCGCTTATACATTTCCACAAAGAGCTTCATCTCGCAATTCGTTTGCCTTAGTTCACAAACCTACACAACATGTGAATTCAATACTCCCTCCGATCCATAAAAAGTGTCGCTCACCTAGTAAAAAGTTTGTACTAACTTAGTACAAAATAAGCAACACTTTTTATGGATCGGAGGGAGTAGCTAAGTTTTCATGAAAATAACAAGAATGGAAATCCAAGAAACTAGCTAAAACAAGCCATTTCCTATTGTCTGAACACAGCAGAATCAAGAACATTTCTAGCTAAATGAGCAAACTTTAATATCAGTACCCTGGACTGTAGGTCTCTTATTTCAGATCCAGCACGAGAAGATTTACATAATGTATCATTAATAGCATGCTCATGTAAGCACAAACCGAATAACTTAAACTTAATCAGATCAGTTAAGAAATACTCCCTCTGTCCCAAATTAGTTGTCATAGATTTGTCAAAATGTGGATGTATCTAGACATATTTTAGTGTATGGATACATCCATATTTTGACAAATCCATGACATCTAATTTGGGGCGGAGGGAGTACTTATAAACTTCTTCAGCAATCTCGTATCAAGAAATTTACCTTTCTTGTCAGAATATCAGAAAGGCATTGAAGTTCAGCTCGCGAAGAATGCAACTCTTGAGCATCATCCCTGTACTTGGATAGCTCACTTTGCATAGCGCCCATTTCTCTTGGCAGTAATGAAACCAGCGCTTTAAATTCTGATATTATTTGGTTCCGACCTGAAGAAATCTTTTAGTTATTTAAATTTGGCACGGGCAAAAGAGAATAGCCCAATATAATTAACAAAACCAAATAGGAATCATCATACCAGGTTCTCTCAAAGTTTCTTCGAGTTTCAGCTCAAGCATATTTTTCTCATCAACTACTTTCCGCAGATTCTGTTCTAAAACTGTAATGCTCGACTCACAATTCGCAGAAACCCTATGAGGAATTCCAGCCAGATCAACTTTTAAATTAATTTTCCTTTCTTGCCATATCAATTTATCCTTATCAACCTGAAACGGCAAGTAGAAGCTGAAGCTCAAGCCTCTATGGTACATGACAAGTAAATATATACTGAGCGTTAACTACCTGTAATTTCACTAACAGTGTCTGGCAATGGTCCAACTCTGCTTGTGACTTTTCTGAGTTGATCCTTCAGAACTAGAAAAGCTTTTGAAGAAGAAATGGCCTTCAAATCCGTCAAAGTGTTCTGTTCATAAATTGCAAAGGTAAGGCAGTGAAGATTTTTCATATGAAACACATCTTCCTTTACTCTTAGATCGATAACTCTCTGGGATCTCAACCAATAGATCAAACTCAAATCAAATATTAGCCCCTAGATCATCAAATATTAGCCCCTAGATCATAAAATACTTACGAGATGCTTTGATTAGACACCTTTTAGTTGAAAGGATGGAATTTTAAATTCTAATGGCACGTATGTATGACACCATTTGGAGGCTACAGATAGTCTAGAATTATTTTTGTTAGTGCTGGCACTATAAGCAACCATCATAGAAACAAGGTGCGGCAGAGCACAGGTGGAAAATACTGGTGTTACACAGTTTAGTACTCCACTTGGTATGGCACCTAAATAAGCAGCATGCAAACCTGAAAAGTAGCCAGCTTGTTCAAAATTTCAATTCTCTCTTCGTGAAGTCTCCTAATTTCTACCAAACGTTGTGAAGTCAGATCCTGATCCAAATAATAGAACAGGCAACATTAGGTTCAGAGCAAACGTAGGCAATAACCTGGACATAAGAAACAAAGTGTTCATATTTACCGTAAACTCTTTGTGACAGGACTCTAGATCCTGCAATTCCTTGTGTTTGTCTCTGAAATTATCCCCAGGCAAGTTTTTATTTCCTAAAGTTGGAAAGAAGATTGGAGTTCCATGTTTAGTGTCCCCCTGTGCTTTGAGGACTGCCAATTTGTGGTTACTTTCTTCCAACTCAGCAACAGCACTTGCCAGCTCCTCTTGAAAAGTTAACAAACATCTCAGTGAAGTTAATTTGATGATCCTTAACATTAGTTGCACATAGCATCATACGGACGCATACACTATGCAAATAATGTCTAAATAATTCCCCGAGACTATTCAGTACTAAGGGCCATTATGTGGCCACTGGCTAGGTTGGTCCACTACACAATATGGTTAAAGTGATCCAATAATCCTTAAAAACAACAATCAGCAACATATTATGCAAAGGTACAGGCGGAGAGAAGGAAAAGTTGTGGAAGAGACCTTCCAACCAAGCCCGATAAAGCTCATGCCGGCCCAGTCCAGCATACAGTATGCTTCTTGTGAAGGCACCGCTCTCTATTATCTATCCTCTCTCGACCCCTCGCTTCCCTCTCGTCTCTATTCAAAATCCTCTCTCGACCTCCGTATTGTCAATGTCTAACCAGAGGTAGGAAGAGGTAACAGCCGCTTGAGGGGAGCAACAGATGAGGGATGGAGGTTGTTGTGGTAGCGACACACAGAGGACGAACAGGTGTCAAGAACGGACTTGAGGAGAATTGGTGGCTACGTATTGGTGTATTTGGAGGAAAGCGTGATGTGGTAACACAGATTCGAAGCGATTTAGGTGGTGTGATGCACATCAGAAGAGTAGTAGCAAGTACCAAAGGTGTATCAGGATGATTTATAATGATACACTAATAATCCACCAGACATATCAGAGTCATATCCATTTTTTGTAGAGCATCCCGTGTTTAAGCAAGATACCTTTGATGCGTTTCTGTTCAGCTTTGTGTCGAACATTTAAATATCTCTGATTGTGGTGCTTCTCTGTCAAATGCCTGTGCTTCAAGTGGAGATCACTAAAAGCTCACTAGCAGCAGTTAGCAGTTCCCTGCTACTATCTGCGGTGGAGAGAGAAAACAAGGAAAATGTTACCAAAAGGGGAAATTTGTCAGTCATTTAGCTATATAAGTAATGACAAATCATTACCAAGTAAATGTGAACTCAGAACAAACCATTTTCAGGTAATGCAGCAACGAGGTCCAATGGACACTTCTTATTTGCATGCCATGAATCATTCAACGAGAACAGGACATTCTGCAGCACATCAGTAGTTGAGTGTACATGGTTTTCCAAATGGCAGCCTGAGCTTTCTGTGGCACCTGTCTCAACGAGTCTGCTAACGAAGTCCTTATCTTTTGGGATTCATGCACCATCTGAATAGGAAGTTAGAAATAAAAGCTTCTAAATTTTTACACAGCAACTAAGGTCAAAATATTTCAAGACGATTGATACAAATGAAATACAATTAAAGTACAAAAATTTAAAGCTCCCAAGAAAAGTTCCTTGCACATCATAACAAGAGTGAAGAGGACACATATACTGCTTCCATCACAAAATTTTATAATATTATCAGCTGACAATCAAATCAACTGAGGTAAACATACGTTACATACCCATAGAAACATTGCTATGACCTGCACCACAGGAGGAATTTTGAGATCCGCTTTTGGAATCAGAAATAGCCTTCAAATCTTTCACAAGCTGTTCAAGTATAACATTTAGGGTCCCTAACATTTATGGTTTAGAAAAACGAAGACTTGTGATCTTTTGCAGAAACAAGAACAGGGTTGGGTTTTAACCTACATGCTCGAGGGCATGGTACTCGAATTTATGGTTATTAACCAGATCTTGGGTCTGCTGGTGAGCCCTCTGTCTCTGTTTGAGATCGTCGAATTTACTCTCGAGGGCATGGTACTCGAATTTGTGGACTTCTACTTGTTCCGAAAGTTTTTGGTTTCTGTATTTAAGGACAGAAAAATCAAGCTGCCAACCAAGAACCAAAAAGTTAAACTGATAAGTTAATACTCCCTCCGTTCCATAATATAAGATGTTTTAGCATTTAGCCACATTCATATGTATCTACATGTATGTGGACATGTATTAGTGTGTACATTCACTCATTTGGGTCCACACCTAGTCACCATGTGATGTGGCTAAAACGTCTTATATATGCGAACAGAGGGAGTACTATTTATAGAAGAGAATAAATGAAAATTACAGTGTAGAAAAGGTGCAAAGCTGCATGGGTTTCATTGGTTAAATATAAGAAAGGAGATACAATTTATAAGCATGGATTGGCGATACCACTGTAATGAAGAGCAGACAGTGACAGAGCAAAAAACTGCAGAGGAGAGCAGTATGGCAAATAATAACAGTGCATTAATGATCAATATATATTTTTTGTACATCTATGCAATAGTAAGAACATCGTCTGGCACAACTTACACCGAAGAGAGCTCTGTTTAAAATGCAAGAAGCACTTTATATCCGATTATTTGGTAAAAGTGCAGGTTACTATATTATTAATTAGCCTGCTAAATTCATACAAGATTTGTTTCATAGCGACACTGATTTTCCTATCGAACACCAACCATGTCTTGAGCAACTTCGGGATTATTTGGTAAAAGTGCAGGTTACTGTATTATTAATTAGTCTGCTAAATTCATACGAGATTTGTTTCATAGCGACACTGATTTTCCTATCGAACACCAACCATGTCTTGAGCAACTTCGGGAAGTCCTTTTAGGTCTAGCTAAAGAGGCAGCAGGTAAAATTGCACATTACACTTCGGAGTGAGGTAAAGTTATGAGTGAAAAAATGTGGTTTTGGCAACGTCAATACTCAGTAGCTGTGCATGCAACACTCTAAGGTAATCCCTGCAAGAAAGCAGGCTTACCAATCCGGTTCAACCAGATATGTACAGCCCAAGGTAAACCAATTCTGTTGCAATGTGAGAAACTCCTGCTATTCATGAACTAACCTAGCAATGTTGCTGACTTGAGCTACCTGATACATGATCCAATAAAATTCATGTAACAAGCCTTTATACACTTGCGTAGTTGCGTACAGAAAGCAAGCATTAATTACTTAGCAACATCAAGTGAGATGTATACTTTATTGTTTTGAATAGTAGCAAATTACCCAGCGGTTTCAAGTGAGGTATATATCTAGCATCCATCAAGTCGTGAACAACTTCAGCAAGACCTTTTAGGTCTAACCAAAGAGGCAAGAAGAGAAGTTGTGCACTAAACTTTGCAGTGAGGTAAGTTTGTAGCTGAACAAGCATGGGATGTCAACTGTTATAGTAGGCCGTGTATGCAACGCGCACCTGGATTGCCAAAACCAGCCTGACCAGACATGTAACCCTCGATAAAATGACAGTTTTATTTTGCAAGGTAAAATAACTGCTATTGAGATTTGAAAAGTTCCTATCGATTTGATCGTTGAGCAGAGCAACCTGAGACACAAACATGTAGCCCTGGGTAAAATGATTCTTTTTGCAAGGTAAAATGACTGTTATTGGGATTTGAGAAGCTCCAATCGATTCATGAACAACCCTAGCAAGGTTGCTGACCTGAGCTATACAATTGAAGGAACAAGTCTTCACGCTAGCCTGCCTTAACAGCAAGGTACTTAGAGACATCATATGAGGGGTATACCTTCTTGTCGTCGGAGCAAGGCGGAAGCGCTGGACGCTTGGCAGGAGATACCGCATCCACGCCCTGCGCATAGGTATCAGAGAGCCGCCGCTTCCGATCAGGATCAGCAGTGCTCCCCATAGGTCCAGCCGTCCAGGGGCGGATCTAGATGGTATGCCGGGTGTGCACTGGCACACCCAGAAATTGTGCAAGGTCAGTGGGCTTTCACTAATTGCTGGATGATAACAACTTCATCCCTCAAAATCCGGTGACCGAATACTGGGACGGGGTGCAGACGGCAGGAACGCGATAGCCCTGCGAGCAAGAACGAGGAACGGCGATGGCGGCGACACGCGTGAGAGACGGGAGGTGGGTGTGTATTTGGGGGTGTGGGTTGGGGGGGGGTTGGTTAGAGGGTAAAATGTGGGGAAGGGGGGTGTCAGGACCCCGGGGATTGGGGCGTCGGCTGTGATGCTAACTGCTACTGCACGGCGGCAGCTGTACAACGGCGATGGTGGCGACGAGGCGGCTCCGATCTTCGGAAGGAGGTGAGGACTGGGGAGGAAAGAAAGCCACTGGTTTAGACCAGTGGAGTTTTGAGAGGCGTTTTTGCAAATGTCAAACAAAATGCAAATAAATACTCTCTCCGTTCAACAATACTTTGACTTCACTTTTTCCAAATATGAATACATGTATAAAATTTAAAAAATATATGAATGCATGTATACAATAAAACATGTCCAGATACATCCATATTTGGACAAAGTAAAATCGAGTATTGTTGAACGGAGAGAGTATTAGCGTACATATATTAAAAATGTACTCCCTCCGATCCGTTTTAAATGTCGTAACATGTGTGTTGATTTGTACTAGCCTAGTTGTGTCTCTCCAACACTTTATTCGGATCGAAGGGAGTATTATAAATCACGTCAAAAATGTATTATAAATGTATTTCGAAATTTCAAACAAAATGCAAATAAATATTAGCGTATAGATCTTAACATTCTATACGTTTATAAATTCCTTTCACAAAACAATATTTTTTAGTCATGTGTAAGAAAAGATAAAATTTGGTTAAAAAATCAAATATTTTCTTTTCTTTTTACACCACAAAATGTCGGTTTTTCATGAAACAATTTTTTGAGCACATAGGTGTGAAGATGTATCTATCGAATTTTATTGTTATTTTATTGTGTTCCTAATCTTATACAAGTGTTGTACTACATATGGAGTCCTACGAGACTAAGGCATGCCAAACATGCTAGACGTGTACAACTACAACTCTTTTTCGTGTCCGCGAGAAAGAGAGTTGTTTGCCCCAATATATAGTACGAGGTAGTTATAGAATAGATTGAGAGAGAGAGAGCTCGTGAGATCGAGAGAGAGATCGTGAGATCAAGAGAGAGATCCACCAGATTACCACGTAGAGGGTTTGTCCTCTCGTGCAATGTAATACTCCTCCCAGTTGATACGCCGTCGTGCGTTCCGTGGTTTTTCCCGTAAGGGTTTCCACGTAAAAATATGTGTTCTTGTTCTTTGTTGATCCGTTTTTCGTTGCGCCGTTTTGTAGCAAGTGGTATCAGAGCTTGAGGATTCAAGATCGAGTCGTTGGCCGGGAGACTTTCCGCTGCGCTCCCGGGCAGCACCGCGCAACGTCGATCGGATCAACCGCCACAACTTTGTGGCATCATACTGTTGCACCAGTTCAAGCATCGTTCGTGAGATCCAATCTGCAAGATCGGAAGTCCACTCTTTATTCCGTCGGCGTCCCGTGTGCGTCGGCGTGTCCCATCCACTGAAGTTGGATTCGTCGCCTCAGGCGCTTTTGTGAAATTCCTGAGATCATGGCCACCATCGTGCTGTTTTTCCGTTCCGGACGTGCCTGCATTCGGTACACTATCGGATCCCAAAGCAGATCGATTTTTTGTTGCCGTCCGGCTGCAAGTTTCATGTTGGGTACAACTTTCGATCTGCGGCGCCTGTACCTATCGTCATAGTCTGTGTCAGCTCCCTAGGAGAACCGAGGTGCTAGCGCGACCTCGTGGCGTATAAGGCCCTCCGTAATGCTCCATGTCAGCAGGCTCTTAAGTATGCCACCTAGGATGAAATCTGATGTGGAGGGCTCATTAAAGTGGAGAGAGATTATGGCCGTATGTTACTCCCTTCGTCCTGGTGTATAGGGCATATATAGCAATTCTCTAGTCCCTAGGTAGTCATTCATTGGGGTTTAAACATTACATGCATTGGTGGAGAGGGGTGGAGAAAGCCAACCACCCACTAATTAGAAGAGAACTAATGCAAAATGTGCCTAATAGATAGGACTGCATGTTTTTGAGATTGTGCCCTATACACCAGGACGGAGGGAGTACCATACATACGGCTCTTAGCCCTTAAATCAAGGAAAAAGGTAACGGCAACCAATAGAGAGAAAGGAAAGGCATCCTTGGCCTATGAAAAAATAGACTGATTAAATCCCTTGGGCCCACTACTTAGATACCATGCATGGAGGCCTTTTCGTATACATCGTTTCTGCTGACATGTACCATAAGAAACGGCAAATAAGATCCGACCATTACGGATGGCCTAAATCTGCCGAGAGCCATCTATGAAGCAGCCGCCTACCTGACACACCGATCAAGTCATGGGGAGGACCGGTCCCAAGGACAAAAGTGGTGCACTAGTACTACGTCACCCGAAGATAAATTCTTTGATCTTTGGTCGTAAATTGTACATCCACACAGCAATCCATACCAGGTGCTATCTATTAAATCCATTGCTCTTCTTAAATTAATTAATTTCGGGGAATTTTTCTTTGCCTTGTACTACTTTGTGCACAATTATCTGCTTATGGTTATCATGAAGTACCAATGTTCATTGTTGGAGTGTGACACAAGGTTTTCCATATGACAAGTCAAGATGCGAGCGATTGTTGGCGCAAGCCGATTATGAGGTTGCACTGGATATTTTTTGTTTAAGGTGGAGTTTGTTGGATTACAGCCCATCGGCGTATAATGGATGCAATATTGCTGCAGTTATTTGAAGAACACAGTTCAGCTATCATAAAATTAAGGAGGAGGTAATTATTAAGCCTGTTGTTAGCCAGCATATACTCTATACTCTCCAGAGATATTTGTTGCTATACATGTGAAGATTTTGTTCTGTTATTTATATTCGTGATGAGGATCAGCTGTGATGCAAGGAGATATGTGGCTGCTAGATACTACAACATTAGTATTGTTTAGATTCAAGTATAATTTAGTTGTCTTTGCTCTTTTAAGAGAGATCTATTGCAGAGTTTAAGCTCCAATGCATGTTTAGAAGATTCCTTCATCCCACAGTTGTTTTACATGGACAGTTTTAGACCATGTCATGGATTTTTCAGACGGCAGTTTTTTGTGTACGTGATACGCTTCGTACAATATGCTCTTGCATGAGTATTGTTTGCCGAGATTTGTGCTATGTGTTTGTAGCATGTTCAGATTCCATGAGATGAGTTCTTCACAATGCGATGTGCATCAAGATGTTGCACTATGAGCTATACGCTCGTTTATGCACCACAAGAGATATGGTGACTTATGTCATTTGATGATATTTGAGCAGTTTCTGTTTTTTGAGGTTAATGGCACAGACTCAGACTTTTATTGGGAGTTTCCCAAGTTTTGTATGTATGCTTTGTTGACAACTGTGTGTTTTCTGGACGACCTACCGATTGATTTGCTCAGTATGACTTCGTGAGAAGTTTATTAGTCCTATGGACGTTTCAAGGCACATGTTTACTTGTGATGACTTTCATTTAGGAGTTGATGCTATCTATGATTATTGTAAGGGATTTCGTCTCAAGGTGGAGTGTTATTTTATTGTGTTCCAAATCTCATACAAGTGTTATACTACATATGGAGTCCTACGAGACTAAGGCATGCCAACCGTGCTAGTGCACAACTACAACTCTATATCGTGTCCGCCAAGAAAGAGAGTTGTTTGCCCCAATATATAGTACGAGGTAGTCATAGAATAGACTGAGAGAGAGAGAGCTCGTGAGATCAAGAGAGAGCTCCTGAGATCGAGAGAGAGATCGTGAGATCAAGAGAGAGATCCACCAGATTAGCACGTAGAGGGTTTGTCCTCTCGTGCAATGTAATACTCCTCCCAATTATAGTGATACGCCGTTGTGCGTTCCGTGGTTTTTTCCGTAAGGGTTTTTCACGTAAAAATCTGTGTTCTTGTTCTTTATTGATCTGTTTTTCGCTGCGCCGTTTTGTAGCATTTATTTCAGGAATTTTTAACTCTTTAATAATGTGTTTTTTAAATACCGAGTGCATATGCACCCACGAGACAAAGTGAATCCTTTAGATTTTGGTTTGAGATAAATTTTTTCCGAGAAAGTACCAAGAGCACCCGTCAGATGAAACCACAACTTCTAAATATTTTATCACATAACCATGATTTTTAGGACAAAATATCATCTTCATCAAAGTAATCATAAATATTTCAACAGAAAAACAATAATAAAATGTCTTTTTGCGAGTACATAAATCAGAAAAAAAAATTGACTAGCATGCCCATGTGCCATCACCCAGGGCTAAGGAGATAGAAAGGTTTACTCAAGTTCGGATTAGAGATGTGCAAGAGGGTAAAATGGAATTTTGTGCGGGGCTAGTGATGGAAATGACACCGTTTAGCTTGATTAGCTTAATTAGTTTTGGTAGAAAATTGCGGCGGTTCGGTGTTAAATGGCATGTTTGGGTGCAGTTATGTGAGACATGTATGTTAGTTTATTTGACAAAAAAGAGTCGTGTGTGAATATTCTAGGCCCTAGATTCACGCGATATGTATGTGTGAGAGAGAGAGACGGAACAGAGACACGATGGAAAAAAGAGAAAATGGGTATGAAAGGAGCGGTCCGGCAAAACCTATTTGGCATGTTTCCATGAAAACTATCACACGACGGATCAACGTTTGCGTATACCATGTGGGTCCATGTCTTCCTGACATTATGCATCCTTGTCAACCCCGCAATTATTATCTTGTGTGGGTAAAAAAATCATTGCTTAGCCACAACTCATGATTGTTTGTTTGTTAGCTTCTTATTGCATCGTCACATTCAGGGGCAGCTAGGGTTTCCCAAAATGATTTATGTGCATGCATGGTACATTTGGTGGGGAATGCGCCAATTGGTCTATGGCGAGTAAGTTCATCGACAAACAAGTGTGTTATGGACATCGTAGTCCTCTAATTGTGGAGGAAGGAGTTATCTAACTTCGACTAAAAAATGGTGCAACCATTGCATGGTTAACTTTAGTGTTTTCTGCATTCCATGTAGTGTCTATTCAAATCATAGGGGAAATGGTATAGGATGGGCGGGAGATTAGTCACGATGGATGAGCCAGCATATAGTAGTTGCGTGAAGATGAACTCAATGGATTTTCTCTAATCCAGGCTAAATAGCTACTTAGCGCATTATATCACTTAGTTTGGCCCTATATGTTAACATAGATGAACACAATGTTTAATTTTGTGGGCTTTCCATTCATTAGTCATCGTCACTACTACATGGTATTTTCCGCATGTCACTACTACATTGGAGGTGTGAAGTAGTGTCAACTCTTTGAATGGGTTGTTTTCTAGCATCATCTGTTGGGTGCAACCATATTGAGGCAGAATTCAAGTGCATGAAGATGTCGAAGCTATGAATAACCCTACAAAATCTCAGCATCCAAAGGTTCATAGTCAGCGGCGTTAACATACTGCAATTCAGAAGACCGAAGAGGAGTCGAAGACTGGCACCAGGGGGCCCTCACCATAGCCAGGTGCGGCCCCCCTTGGCCGCGCCTGGGGGTGATGAGGCCACTCTGGTGGCCCACCGATGCGCTCTTTCGCCTATTTATTCCCCTCCAAAGGAAAACTCTAAGCACCCGATCAAAAATCCCCAAAAAGTTTCGCAGCCGTCGTCGTCGTCAACCCTAGATCAGGGGGTTCTGAAGCTGTCTCCTGGCACCCTGACGGGGAGGAGATCATCACCGGAGGCCTCTTCATCACCATGTCTACCTCCGGAGTAATGCGTGAGTAGTTCATCCTTGGACTACGGGTCCATAGCAGTAGCTAGATGGTTGTCTTCTCCTCCTATGCCTCAATGTTTAGATCTCGTGAGCTGCCTAACATGATCGAGATTGTTCTTATATAATTCTATGTGCTGTGTTTGCTGGGATCCGATGAATATTGAACTTATGCCAAGTTGATTATAGCCTTTATTGCATATGTTATTTGTGATCTTGCATGCTTTCCGTTGCTAGTGGTTGCTCTGGCCAAGTAGTTGCTAGTGACTCCAAGAGGGAGTATTTATGCTCGATAGTTGGGTTCATGCCTCCTTTTTGCCTGTGCTCGAGTGACAGAAACGTGACGGGGGAGGATGTGCTGTTGCCACTAGGGAGAAAACAGCGGTGTGAGTGCCTCCGTGCACAATCATTGCTTACATTACACACATTGCTTAATGCGATTATCTGTTGCTTGCAACTTAATACCTAAGGGGGTTCGGATGATAACCTGAGGGTGGATTATTAGTCATAGATGCAGTTGGATTACGGTATATGTATATTGTTGTAATGCCCGCACTAAATATCATAGTAGTCATCATGTCATGAATGTGCACTACGGTGCAACCTCTATTTGTCAATTGCCCAGCTGTAATTTGTTCACCCAGCATACTATCTTTTATGGAGAGACACCACTAGTGAACCTACGAATCCCGGTCCATTTTCCTACATTGTTAAACAAACCACTACAATTTCTTGCTTTCCTTACTTACTGCAAGCATACACTATTTTCCACACTATACGTCTAATCTTTGTTTTCAGCAAGACCGGTGAGATTGACAACCTCACTGTACCGTTGGGACAAAGTATTTTGGTTGTGTTGTGTGCACGTTTCGTGTTGTTGCTGACACCGGTGAGGCACCATCACCACCGTCAGTGGCATCAACCTTCCGAAGATCCTCTTTCTCCTACTGGATTGATAACCTTGGTTCTTAACCGAGGGAAATTCTTACCGCTGCACTTATCACACCCTCCTCTTGGGGTTCCCAACACAACATCCATAGCAAAGGATTTAGGCGCGTCAAGGCACCATTAAGGTGAAGCAACTGTTGGGAATATGCCCTAGAGGCAATCATGTATGATGTAATTCCCACTATATTCATAAAGTTATTAAGTTGTCCTTGTTTTGAACATCTGATATATGTCATTGAATATGTGATTCGATTGTGGAACTATATATTCATGTTGTTCATACTAGATTGTCCTTGGTCATTTAAGTTGTGCTGGACACACACCCTAGACTAATGTGAGTGTTGGCTAATGACACGGTTTCACTTGTCATGGGCATGGTGATGCCATTCCAACGTTCACGGACTTGGCTAAAGAGTTTAGCAAGTCGGACTGACCCACATTGAGATGCAACGATCAAGTCGTCATTTGCATGTCTCAATCAATGTAATCCTTAGACCTGAGGTTGTCACACAATCCGAGTTGTGGATCACCGACTTAGATTCTGTCAAACGTTGTTCTGTGACAAGGCAACTATAAAGGCAGAGTTCGGGTCGAATGAGAAGCAAGCTGCGTGATGTGGATAATCAAGATGGGATTTTGCCCCTCCGATTGGAGAGATATTCTCTGGGCCCTCTCGAGTGATATGATTCAGGAAGCATGGCCATGCGCAACTCAGTTAAGTGTTAACTGTGCCTGTTGACTAAGAGTTAGTCAGGTGAATCACATATCACGGATCGAGAAGAGAGTTGAACTATTAAAGGGATGACGATAAATCGCCTATAGTTCGACAAGGTATATCGTGAGGCAAAAGGGACTAAGATGAATATCACATTGAAAGGTATGTCGTCATGACTCAATGGGACTTGGGAGTCGGCACGTTCTGCTAGGAGCCGCTACCGATTGATCGATTGGGAGTAGGACTCCAATCGTGTCCAAGTCGCCATGAGCCTGCAGGGTCGCACAATTAAGAGCGGGAGCAATTGTATTGGTCGGGTTGGACCCGAACCGGAAATGGACTGAGTTGTGAGTCGGACTCACAGAGGGAATGGGCCACAAGTGTTGTGAATCCCATTACCATTCGCTATATAAAGAGGGGCGCAGGTTGCCCAGCGGGCACGTCAGTCCACTCTCCCATGCGTTCGGAACCCTAGCCCCAATCAGTCCAGCCGCCGCACCGGACCTAGCAGTCCGCCGTCGGAGCTCCTCCTCGTACGTGTGGATACCGGCAGAGGTGTTGTACGTTCAGCACTTTGACGTTCGAGGGATTGGATCAGCCGGACCGGATCGTGGGACTTCACTGCCCCGACGCGCTGCATCGATAATCCGCACCTGGGCGTCTAGTGGTAATACTCGTGGCCTTCTACCTCGGCTAGATCTTGGAAGCATCGCGTAGGAAAAGTTTTTGTTTATCTCTACGCGTCCCAACAGCAACAAGGAATTTCTAGCTCCGTTGCCGGGGACTTAATCATCATCAAGAAGTCTCCCCGTCAAGGCACCATCAACGTTTGCATCACGGTGCGGCGGCTAGACTGAGTGGGGCTAGGGTTCCCAACGCATGGGAGTGGAAACTTATGCTCGTTGGGCAACATGCGCCCATCCTTATATAGTGTGTGTGAGTGGGTTGTACAACGCTTGTGGCCCATTCACTCCGTGAGTCCAACTCACTAATTCAGTCCATTTCTGGTTCGGGTCCAACCCGACCAATATACTTGCTCCCGCTCTTAAGTGTGTGACCCCACAGGCTCATGACGACTTGGACGCGATTGGAGTCTGACTCCCAATCGATCAATCGGTAGCGAATCCTAGCAGAACGTGTCGACTGCCAAGTCCTATAGAGTCATGACGACATATCTTCCAATGTGACTTTCATCTGAGTCCCTTTTGCCTCACGATATACCTTGTTGAACTATAGGCGAACTATCGTCATCCCTTAAATAGTTGAACTCGCTTGATCTGTGATATATGATTCATCCGACTAACTCTTAGTCAATCGACACGGTTAACACTTAACGGATAGCACATGGCCATGCTTTCGGAATCATATCACTCAAGGGGGGGCGGAGAATATCTCTCCAGTCGGAGGGGCAAAATCTCATCTTGATTATCCACATCATGCAGCTTGATTCTCATTATCATAAGGGGTGGCCCGATCTTCTTGTTGAGCACTCGATCATTTGTGGTAGGTGGATGATAGATAACTTGCGTCTCGCTAAAAACTCTTCGGCTAATCCTTGTTGCCAATGCAACGGTGCGGTGACCCAGCACACCATTGCATGTGTAGTGCACAAGTCGTTAATATAATACTCACAGAAGGACTTATCCGTGAATATTACATCCCTTGGAGTGGTACAACAGAAACATAGCAGGTCCAAGCAAAGCTATAGGATACAAACATTTCATAACAAAATCTCGAGAATCTCTTGGATGTACCAAAGAATATCTCTTGCAAAAGAAACATCAGAAGAAGAAAATCGTAACTCTAAGCTGGAGAATAACTCTAGCTCAGAACCTAATCCACTACAGCTGAAGTCACAGCCCTAATCTATGACTTCTGGGAATCTAAATCCAGGAACAGAATCCTCCTTTAACTTGGTAGCTTCTTCTCCACCAGTGTTGTTGATGATGTCACTTCATCGGTTAAGAAGAATATGAGTCCTCCTAGCTTCCTTAGATGGCGATGGCTTCACAGTGAAGATCTCCCTTAAGGGCTTCAACTCTAAGAAGGGGGTCAAACGGGAATGAATGAGTAACGGGCATTACTCAACAAGTTCAATATATACAGAGGGTAGTTTGATTCACTAACTATAGCTTTAGACTCTAAAGAGTCATAAGCTAATGCAAGGTTTTTTAAATCTTTCTTCAAGAGGTTGTTTTTAATATTGAAAACTATGCCCGCCAAATCTTCACAGGAGCTAGAACTTCATGGAATTCCTTTCCTGCAGCCTTCACAGATCCTTCCCGGAACAGGGGGATAACATGTCACATCATTTTGCACTCTGCAGAGGTGCGTTACTTTACCCATAGGCGATCAAGACCATGTTGCACAACCAGGTGTACATTCTTGTCCACTCCCACTCAAGTGTGGGGCCCGGTTGTTGATCCAAACCAAATCATGTTTCTCCACACAATACATGTCCACCCACTTCTGCCACGCAAGTTTGACCCCTGATTCTACCCCGCGATAGATATCTAGACGCCCCGGGCAGACCATCATAGACCCTAGAGTCCATGGGAATTAAGGGATCCCACCCATGTGCATGTAGTCTCGCAAGATATACAACGTACGGCTCTGGCAGCACGTTGACATGTGAACGGGAAAAGATCATAGCTGGCTTACTCGCCCCATACAAGACCCATGGTTAACGCGGTATTTACGGCGCAAGAACTCTGACGTCATTTGTTATAAAGTCCTAGGTAATACTTTCCCATGCAGATGGAACCTTCCAATGACCGGTTCTTCTTACCATGGTTCCACCCGCCCACCAAACAGAACACTACCACTCGGGTAGTCATTCAATTAGACATATTATTATAAAAATAGAATCATGCTTTTTTTTAGAATAAGGTGGTAATACGATAGGGTTTAGCAAATAGTTCTTTAGTAAATATGGCAAAGGATATGAGCAAGTGATGAACTTGCCTGAGATAGAAATAGTAATAATCCATGTCCTTCGGGGTTCAAGGGTTGCGTGGAAATC